>LR738714.1:733920648-734064828 GCA_902687465.1 Secale cereale | reverse complement strand
CGTCGATATACCCCCTCCCCGATAACATTATTTTCCCGTGTATGTATCTCGTCGTTGTCGATATTACCCCCTCCTTGAAGCATTCTCGAGGCCACCCCTAACCCTTGAAGCGTTGTCGATGCCACCCGAAACCCTAGAGAAGCAGCGTCGAGGCCACAAATTAATATATATGAGTCCTTACTGTGATTAGCTAGCTAGTTCTACGTTTGCCATTAATATATCCATCTGTCATGTTTGAATAATAATTGCCATGTTGTAAATATTTGTAGAAACTATGGACGACAACCCCCGAGACGAAGCACAAGAAGCGATGTTGCTGGACATAATCGCAGACGGACGTGATGCCGTCTTGTCGTTTCTCAACGGCACCGATGAGCTGCTGGAAAGAGAGGAGGAAGAAGCAGGCTATGATTATGATGGCTCCGGTGACCCAATGCACATGCAAGAAGTAGACCGTGAGGACGGCTCCAGTGACCCAATGCCGGTGCAAGAAGGAGACCATGATGACGGCTCCGCTAACCGAACCGAGTCCGGCCAGCAGGTATATATATTAGTTAAGCCCGTGCTGACTATTTAATTGATGCATTCATTGTTTTGGTATGTACACATATTAATTAATTAACTCTCGTCTTTCTTCTTTTTTCTAGCCCTCCGGATCGAGCATATCTTCGGTAAGGAGACGAGGCTCGAAGAAAAAGTTGAGCTCGGATGAAAAGTTTGAGATCACAGAAATCGCGTGCACCGGCCAACCGATTGAACCCATCCGGACAAAGAACACATTTGTTAATCAGTGCGGGGTTCTGGTTAGGGACAAGATCCCGATCAGCATCCATCAAAGGTTAAAGCCGGTTGCAGAAGACGCTCAGGTGTCTTATGTCACTGATATGCAGAAAGAAGATCTTTGGACTGAGCTGAAGTCAAATTTCACCCTACCGCCAGAGGCTGATCCGGCGAAGCCAGTTACAGAGGAATTAATCAAGTCTTTTGCTCTTACGAAGATGGCAGAACTATTCAGGGGGTGGAAGAAACACCTGAATAAGTTTGTCCGCAAAAAAGAGACTCCAGAATTCCAGGGCATATATGAGAAGATCAGAGATGACTGGCCTGCATTTGTGGCCTATAAGACATTGGAAAAGAGTAAGAAGATGTCGGCGACAAACCAGAAAAATGCTGCGATGAAGATGCATCACCATCGCACGGGGTCAGGTGGCTACCTCAGAGCCCGGCCTAAGTGGGCCAAGGCTGAGAATGATCTGCTTCAGAAAGGGATCAAACCAGAGACAATGAACTGGCCAGACCGTTGCCGGACTTGGTTCTTCGGGGCTGGCGAAAACTTGGACCCTGTATCAGGGTGGTGCATTTGGACGGACAAACAATTGGAAATACCACTCAAGAAGATGCGGCACTATATCAAAGCAGCGCATCAAGGGACGTTCTTTCCCGACAGAGAGAACGACGAGCTCACAATGGCCCTCTGGAATCCTGAGCACCCTGGACGGACACGAGGCACGCCAGGCTCCGTTCCGTGGAGTGCTGGGTTTCCCGACGCAGGCGGTTACAAATGCCACGAGAGGAGGAAGAAAGTGCACCAGACCGAACTGTAGGCGCTACACGCCAGAATACAAGCGATAGAGGAACAAGAAGCAAATCGGGACAAAAGAACTGCCGAAGCTTCCCCCGAAGCTACCCCGCCATCTCAGCGGAGAAGCAGCGTGGCTTCCATCGAGCTGCTTCAGCCGGAGCATGTCTTGACGGCTCCTGCCAGCTATCCCGTGGATGCTATCACGGAGTCTCAAAATTTCCACCTTATGACGCAATGGATTAATATGAAGGTCAAGACGGCTGCTGGCTCTGTTTATCCTACTGGACCCGGTGCAACTTTTCACTGCCGGCCGATTCCATAAGGATATGCTAGGGTGATGGTGGATGAAATAACGGAGGGATTTGAGGACCTCCAGCTTGACCACCATACCGGTGAAGGGGAGACTCGGCTGGGTTCTTCACTGAAGACTCCATGCCTATGGCGGAAGGACCTCATCAACATTCTCAACTAGACGCTTCCGCCTCCTCCTCCTCCTCCGGCGAGTCTGGGCACTCCGCCTTCTCCTCCGGCGAGTGACGATCAGGGCACTCCGGCTCCTTCTCCGGCGCGTGGCGGCACTCCGCCTCCTTCTTCGCCTGCGCCGGCGCGCCCGAGCAGCCAGCCTCCTCCTTCTCCGCCTAGTCAGCAAGGGCGGAAGAGACCTGCCGCCGCTCCGGCTGCTCCGGCGCGTAAGCAAGGAAAGAAGACAGCCGCTTCGTCTGGTCTGCCGGCGTCTAGCAGTACAGCCAGAGGCGGGAGGCAATACAGATTCGGTCCTTCTCTCACGCCTCTAGAGAAGTTACCATACGAGAGGTCCGACGAGGAAAACACGAAGATCGCTGAAGGCGAGGGGAAGGACTGGCTTGAAGGGTTGAAAGCACAGAGACATCCACCTCCGGAGGAGAAGATAGATCCAGTGAAAGCAAAGTGCACTCTTGCTGCCCTGAAGAAACCAGCGAAAAGTCAGCCGAAAGACAACTATGACCGCATTATTGAAAAGTCATTTCACGAAGCGAAGCGGTCGGGAAGTACTAGAAGTGATCAAAGGTCAGCAGAAGGACGAGCTGGGAAACAAATTGCCCAGCTCGGCGAACAAGCGGGCCAATCGTGCCCCCGCTCAAGGTGTCTTGCAACATCACCGCTAATGATCCGAGGATGGTGCCCGGTTATAGCAATCTTGGAGATTACCTGCCCGACGATGTACATTGTGATTTCTTGGAGGTGCAGATACAAAGATACGAGTACGGGAAGCCTCTTGTCAAAGATGAAAGATCTCTATCAACGATGATGCGAAGATTGCATGATTGGTACTTGAAAATCTGCAGAGAGTCTAGGGGAGGGATAGTTTGTATGTGAGAGTTAAACCGGAGCATGACCTCGTTGGAATTGAACTGTTGCCTATTCCATTTGAGGAGTTCTATCAGTTTTTCAATCAATTGGCCCTCGATAAAGCAACGGTCACCTGCTACTATCTGTAAGTAGTACTACTTCTATCATTAAGTCTCTCTATATAGCTCAGCTCTTTCATTGCATGCATTTATAATTATCCTCACTATATTATGCAGATTGAAGATCGTCGAATTGAAGAAAAGACAAGTCGATGATATAGGGTTCATTAACACATATCTCATAGATGCAACTGAGGTTGAATTGTGTGCCGCAGATACCGAGGCCAACTTGCTATGATCGTTGGTGGTAAATGAAAACAAAGATATAATACTCTTTCCTTACAACTTCAAGTGAGTGTTACTGTCTTGTCCATATTCGGTTTCCCTTATATATTAGTCAAGGTTATAGTAATGTAATTGATGAGTTCATGCATGCGTGCGCATCTTCCACTATATTCTCCTAGAGATTAAGCTTGAGAAGGGAGTAGTAACTGTGTTGGACTCTAAACGAAAAGATCCCAAGGAGTATGCGGACATGACTCAAATGCTCGAGAAATAAGTTAAATCGATCATTATCCACCATGCATATCAACAACTTTGTTCATTTCTGATATCAAGTAATTGTTTTCTTTGTCTGGCACGTTTTGGAAAAAATTCACCAAAAAAGCTCCGGGACTGCCGAAGAAGCTGCAATTTAGACACCCGAAAGTAAGTACTATATAGTAGCATGTTCCGCGCATCTCCGATTGATTCAAGTGCTAGTTTCATCAATACCATTTGGCATTCTTTCTTATCAGTTTGATTGACCTCTATTTCTTGTAAAGTGGTTGTGGCAGGAACAAGGGAATGATTTCTGTGGATACTACATTTGCGAGTCCATCCGCCACACGACCTATGAGCGGGGCTACTCTGACGCACAATTTGAAGTGCGTAAGCAATTAATAATATTTACAATTTTATTTCATTACCATCATTTGTGTTGAGTTTCATTTATTCATATATATATATATATATATATATATATATATATATATATATATATATATATATATATGTGTGTGTGTGTGTGTGTGTGTGTGTGTGTGTGTGTGTGTGTGTATTGACCCCCTTCTTCAAGTTAGATCTTTCGGATGCGGAATGAACTCCTAGCACCAGATCGTCTGCGAGCAATTCAAGAGGAATTGGCGGCGTTCTTCCTTGACCACGTGATCGCGCCAGACGGAGAATACTATGTGGACCATGCGTCCATATGATAGGAGATTATATTTGTAAGAGATAATTATTCTATATATGTACCCGGTAGTGTCGGATAGATATACGAGAACTTGTTGTTCGACCAATCTCTCGGAGAAGGAGAGGTGGTCGATATCACTTCTCTCTGTATGCATGTATATGTTGATGACGATCTTCTGTATCCTTTTTTTGCTTACTAGCTAGCTAGCTAGCGTGTCTAGTCCTCTCTATCTGTATGTGTAGTACGTAGCGTCGACCAAGCACGGACATAAAAGAGGACACTTCTCTCTATTAATTAGCTAGCTAACACAATATATGAAACACCTAAATTAACCCTCCAAAACCCCCAACGCCCCCCCCCCTTCAAAAACAAAAAACAAAAAACACAGCCACAGAAATGCTGACGCGTGGATGCCTTTTGGTCCCGGTTGGTGCCACCAACAAGGACCAAAGGCCCTCCTGCCTGGGCTCCGCGCACAGGCCACGTGGAGACCCATCTGTCCCGGTTCTAGATTGAAACGGGACTAAAGGGCTAGGGCATTAGTACCGACCCTTTAGACCCGGTTCAAGAACCGGGGAAAAGGCCCTTAGCAACCAGGACAGATGGCCCGTTCTCTACTAGTGTGGAGCCGTCTTTTGTTCCACTCTATTAGTGTGATCCTTAGACGACCCTTTGGTATCAGGATATGGAGTCTTAGTTGTCTTTCTTGTCCTCACAAACATCTCGACCTTTAATGGTAGGGCTTGTGTTTGATCAATGGACCAGATTTGTTGTATCATTAATCGATCTTGAATAGTATCATTGAGACCATTGATGTACCTTACAGCTTGTTGATCTTCAGTTTTAGCAAGGTTTGCGCCTCACTTGCGGCCTTAGGAACTCCTCCGTGTAATCTAAAATGGTCCTATTTCCTTAGGCACAATTTAGGATCTGGTCATAATTAGTGGGTACAAATCTCCATTTCAAAAGACTTTTCATTTGCTGCCAAGTTCTCACACGAGGTTCTCCCCTCAGCCTGTGTTCTTCTTGAACGCGATGCCACCATGCACCGGCTCCTCCTTTCAGCTTGTATGCGACCAAAGCAACTCTACGATCTTCCAAAACCTCCATGACCTCAAAGAAAGTCTCCACTTCATATAACCAATCAAGGCACTCTTTAATGTCAACATTTCCATTAAAAGTTGGGATCTCAGCTTTAACCTTGTATGTATCCCTTGCATATGTAGGATTGGGTACTCTCCAATATGCATAGAGACCGGGTTCTTCAAGGGCATCATCATATTCTTCACCTTCTGAAGGTTCAACATAAATCGGCCTTCTTGAAGTACGTTGAACAACACGTTGTTGGGGCAGTCTTGCTCCAAATTACATCTCCTTCTTTGTTGAACATATTCTTCTTCTTTAGATGAATATCTTTCATTGGCAGCAGGGGGGACCCTTTTTTATCATCTCAACCAGCTAGTCAAATCTCCGATTAAGATCTTCACACAGCTCTTTGATTTGTTGTTCTACAACATCTATCTCTTCTGCAATTGCTCCATTGCTTGTTACGGCTCGCTCTCAAAGAGAACAACAAGAACTTTTATGGATCAACGGGGCTTTGATAGCACCTGAAGTAGCACAAGGTTGTGAAGGAGCAACTCCATCTTGCTGCTACAAAGTGTACACACTAGAGTTGAAGGAACTACTTCAACGTGTTGTGCTAGATATCACTCTAGAAGCAAATGTATGCCGATATGGCAGCAGGAGTTCGAATAGGCACAATCTGAATCTTTGTGTAGGAAGTTCATATTGAGGGGGAATGTTAAACCGTATATATACATATATATATGTATGTATATATATATACATATATATATATGTATGTATATATATATATACATATATATATATGTATGTATATATATATATATACATATATATATATATATATATATATATATATATATATATATATATATATATATATATATATAATGTTGTTAGTATCTAGGGTTGTAGTTGTCCTCTTGTAACAATCTTGTACTTATCCTTTTGTAACCCTAGCGGCAGCCCTAGAGGCGCTCCATATAATGATCCTGCGACCACCGCATTCGGTGTGTCGATCTAATCTATCATCTCCTTGTTTCACACATAATATCACATTCATATATGATGTATGAGTACAAACAATGCTCAAATCGGAGATGTCTTCTGCAAGCGTTTGAATATCTCTTCTCTGGATGATAATGGATCAAACGGTGTTACAAATATGTGAATAATATTTTCAATTTTGATTGTGTTTCAGGATGAACAAGAATTTAATAAAGGAACTAAGCACACGTCCTGAAGGTTCAAATGTCCTATCCTTTCCAACGCAGTACTCGCAAACCTTCCTCATACAATGCTTCGCTTGCCTGTGGAAGCAAAGTCAGTCATATACTCATATTGGAAAAAAAACATATACTGCTGTCAAGTGTCAAGTACTTCTACACCGTAGTAATGGCACTACTGTTTGGAACAAGTTTTGGGGCATTGGCAGGAAAAGGTTAAAAAATATACTCTACTCCCCACATATCGAAACTTACCGAGATATTTCACTCTTGCACGTAGAATCCACATGACTTTTTCAATGCTATGGTTCCATGTATGCCCCGGTATCATACATCACTACTAGAAAATCGACATACGCCGAGTGTTTTGGGCTACGCCGACATCTATAACATCTCGGGAAAACAACATAAACCAAGAACCGATCTCGACAAACAATAGCGCATGACAAAGACAGGCATTTACCGAGGCAGAAGTAAGACAAACTTAGCAAAAAGAAGAAACTCGGCAAAGGCTCCCTATACCGAGAGCTAAACAATAAGGTCATCGCAAAGAGGTGCCACATGGCAAGTATGTCAGTGGTTAACGGCTTGGTGAAGGTGGGTATGCTTTGCCGAAATCCCGTGATAAGGTTCTCGACAAAGCATCATTTCAATGCGCAATTCTTTTTTTGTGGAGGTTTCATTGCATAATTCAATCATTATCAGATGAACATTACATGATTTCCTGTTTTGCTAAAGCAGTAGATATCAAATTACTATTTACATTCATTTAGTTTTTATTAGTTGAATCATGCCAATGAGGATGCTTATTCGCAACTCGTGTTTGGACTTTTAAGCAGAGGGCTCCTCGTCCGGCTTTGGAGGTATAATAATTAAAGGATGTGATGGATCATTTGCAGCGACATGTCCTACCAATGGCCTATTGACAAACCTCGAACCTCCGCCAAGCCATGGAATCGTACCATGTTAGAAATCATGTGGACTTGGCATGGTGTTTCTAAGAAAATGTAGCACAAAGTTCCTTTGTAGCTCAGGCTACATGGAACCTCTTATCCACAACCCTTCAACCTTGCTTTGAGATCCGCACTCTTCAACTAACTTACAACAAGAAGATTTCTCTTTTTTGTTTCTCTAAAATGAAACAACATATGAACTTCAAACTTTCCAGATCGAACAAACATTAGAACATCAATGTGTGAAAAAACTTTCAGATTTTTTGGTCTATTACAAATATACAAAATGAGATTTTGTTTGACTAAAAATATTATTTAAAATATATAAAATGCACGAAAAATCTGGAAGTTTTTTTTCTCAGATTGTAGTTAGAATGTATTGTTGTTCTGCCAAATTTGAAGTTTATATGTTGTGTCGTTTGAGAGAAACAAAAAAGACAAATACGTCTGCACGAATCGCGATGCAAAAATGAATGGCAAACATAAGGGGTACCATGTAGCCTGAGCCTGGGCTGCTGCTGAGCTTTGTTAGTAGGTCTAATCCAGTGTGTTCGAGGGGTTGCCGAGCCTCACTTGTCTTCCTGAAGTCGGAGCTGCTGAGGAGGTGCTTCCGCGGTGACGATGACACGAGACGGGTGTTCGGTTCTAGCGCTGTCTCGGCGCAAGTCCAGCGCTTTCCCTCTGCAATGCTTGTCACCAGAGTCAGAACTGCATGGTCATCGGCGCGTGCGGTGGACTATTTGGCTTTGTGCGTCGACGCTCGTTTATGGTGAGCGCTTCATCGATGGTCGTTGATGGTGGAGTCGGAGTCGCCCTGGCGGAGGTGTGATGACGATGACACCGGATTGCTACCTCGATGACGCTTCTCTCCTCGGCGGCGCGTGTGAGATCTTGTGTGGGTTGCCAGGTCGCTCTGGATGTCCTGTGTGGGCATGTTGTAATGGTTTTCCCCCGTTTTTCCGTTAATTAACCGGGCAATTTTCTTCTTCTTTATTAATGAGATGAGCAAAACTTTTGCCTCCGTTTCAAAAAAAATGTATACCTTCAATACATAAACGGGTTTTCTAAAATATAGGGTTCCATGTGTGCTATCGATGAGATGCATAAAGGAAGGTCTATTTATGGGCACCGAGATTAAACATGAGATATTGATGGAATTCCCTGGGAGTCTAGATGAAGATAAACCACCCTCACATTGATCTACTGGCTGCCGGCATGGCATCGACTACACGGCTCCATGAGCTCAAATTTAACAGCCAATGGAACTCTCCCAGCTATGTATCTACCAACCGTCTTCACAGCTCTATGAGCTTCGTGAACACCTCTCTTGCTCATCGGCCAGCATCGGGCAATCTTACTTGAGGTCGTGCAATTGCCAATGCTACCAGGCCCTTGAATACACCTATTGTAGGTTGTGTCCAGAGTCAAGCGCTCAAACGAGTGTGTGCTCTCGAGGATGTGAACCGTGAGCTCAACCAGGCTCTTGGCTGAACAGAATCCCGTGATCGTCATGTGTCTGAGGCGGTTATGCGACAAGTCCAGCTTCCGCATCTGGTATTCGTCATTATCTCCAACAACAGGATAGTGACTTACGTGTAGGATGAAAGACTCCAAGGCAGGAGAAGCATCAAGAAAAGAAACCAAAGAAAAGAAGTCATAGCTTGGAGGGAAGCCTTTGGGGAAGTCTGCTCTCAGTCTAATTTCCAAGTTGGCATTCTGGAAAACAATAAATTCCAAGATTAATCATGTGTTCTTGCATCAAACAACTCTTATACACTGTTCCCTATATACTTGAATGGTCCCAATAATTTGATCATTATAAGATGGTAAATGCCACATACCTCGCTACGACCAACCAAAATAAGACTCTCAACATTCCGTGCGATGGACGGAAGACTAGTGCGAGCATAAAAAAGAACACCAGACAAGCGTGCAGATGATAACTGTACATGCTTAAGTTGAGAACAATTTCTCACGTAGATTTCTGGCAAAGCGCTGTCATATTTAAAATAGCAGAGGTTTGGAGCATCAACCTCTACAACCCGCAGCATGTTGCAACGTTGAACATCAAGAATCTTGAGATGCTGCATCGTACAAGGTATTTTCAAGCAAATTATCCCAATGCATGCGAACATTCTGGTCTCCTCTAAGGTAGAAGATTTTGAAAACAAGTGCTCCAATCCTTCCTCGGTAGTTTGGACAAAAGACAAACTTAAAATTTTCAACCTTCTCAAGGAGCCAAGTGTTGATGTGGGATGAAAAGTGCAAGACCCGATGTTAAGAAACTGAATTGAACTTGCAGCTCCCTCGTCAGACAAAACCGAACACGGGAATTTGTAAATTTTCTTCATGGATAAAGGCATCTCCAAGAAAAGATCTTTGAACCCAGACTTAACGGTTCTTCGGAGCCACCTGTCGAGGTAGGAGGCCTTGATATTGGTGCAAGGGGTAAGAATAAGGTTAAGTGTCTCCACCTTCACCCCTTTGTCATGATGGTTTTTAAGAATTTTGTCAACTGTGTTGATGAGATAGATTTTTCTTTCCTCAAATTTTAAGTGAGTCAACCCAAGCGCACAGTCGTTGAGTATGAGTTTGGAATAGCATCTCCAGGAACGCAGAAATGCACGAGACACACAGGCAGCACAAGCAGCGTCTTGTATTGGTAAGAGAGAATGTATATGATGTAAGATGTCCTGCAAAAACAAGGTTCGTCAGTTAGATGTTACTCCTATCTAGTATTAATTAGCTGACTGCAATAAAACATAATCAAAGACCAGTAAAGTAATGAATGAGGACGACAGTGCATCAATAGAGCCTAGTACATGTAAATACTGTTGGAGGATTTACAATGCACGTGCAAGCTAAGCCGCTTTGTTCTTTTTCTTATAGCCGAAGTCCTATGCCCAAATGCAATACGTATTCCTGTGCCAGCAGTTATGATAAAGAATTACTTGTATCTGAATACTTGGTTGCTAGCAAAGCAAAGCATACCTCTGGGAGTTTCTCAAAAAGAGGTTGTTGCCTCATTTTATCTGCGCCTTGATGGCTATTTATTTGAGCTGACGAAGCCTTTGATCCACTACCATCTGCAATGCAGAAGAGAAGGTAAATATGTACTTCCTCCGGCCGGATTTATTAGGCCTCTTAGCATCACAAGCGTGTCCTTTTTTATAAGTCCCCGCTTTGGAAAGGTGCATGCATGCAACTATTTCATTGATTGCATTGAAAGTCATTGCTGTTGATGCCATGGCTGAGAAATTAATACGCTGCATGTGTGTTTTTTCGTTGGCTACATGCATGTGAGAGAGTCGACGTTGTGGAAAAATCTGAGGCATAGTTTCTTGCGGGTCTTCTGATCCGAGAAGACCCGTGATCTCGGGCACTCACGTCCCCCACGCCTGTTGCTACACACTGCGGTACCGCCTCTATGGCGGTGACGACGTGGGGAGGTCGGGGGAGCCGGCGAGCCTGCCTGATGGGGTCGCTCTCGACGAAGAACCATGGCAGCGGCATGAGGACGATGCGCCGGTGCTGCCCTTGTGGCGGCGCGGATCCGTGAAGTGGATGGGCGTTGGGGAGCGGCGGGCACGGGATCCGGCCATGGTGGCAGCGGTCAGAGAGTCGACGGCGTGGGGGATTGGAGGAGAACAGGCGAATGAGGGTGTGGGGAGTTTTTACTCTGAGACCGAGTGGTGAAGGATTTTTACTCGCCCGAAGCGACGAGGAATAAAATTTATACACCGTTACACGTTTTAGGGGTAGGTTTTTACTTCTCTAACTGGCTTTACGGGATCGGCTAGAGTTGCTCTTAGAGCACTATATTTTTCTTTTTTCACGTAAAATTCGTCAGCTCCAGTACCGATGGTAGAAACTGTTTGGGATAAGAGCAAGTACAATAGAGCTGAGTCAGCGGGCTATAATGAATAAACTAGTATATTTCTGCTTAGTTGGAGGAAAGAGAAGAGGAGAGAGAAGGTAAGCGGGCTCTTCATGAAGAGCCAGCTTTAGCACATGCTCCTAGGCATTTTGTGAGAATGAAAGGTGGGCCACGTAATAAATAAGTAGTACTCCCTCCGTCCGGTGAAGAGTGTACATCTAGAAATTTTAGAACAAAATATGAAGTGAAGTAAAAAATGCATTGGAAAGGTGCAAGCCACCATCTCTCTCCTCTTTAATTACCCAACCCCCAATGAGCTAAGTGCATGTAAAAATTAAGAAGACCATGTGTGGATTGTTATTGGTCTTGATTACCGTGTGATGAGAGAGAAGTACTTTAAAGTGCATTGGGAATATAGAAGTTCACTTCTTTGTGGACAAATTTTGAAGCCAAATATATACTCTTTACCGGACGGAGGGAGTACACTCTTTTGATCTACTATTGTACATGTTGACTATAAAATGGGATGTAGATGACATGGCACTTGCTTATAGCCAGCCGCTGGCTATACTATTAATCATGCTCTAAGAAATAACCATGGGAGGAGAGTATACGTACGTACGCGACGACGTTTCCGCAGCCAACGCCGATGCTGATGCCGTGTGCTGTGCAATGCGTCGAGGATCGCTACGGATCGGGATCGAAAAGAACATAGGTGCCGACGAGGGGGCGACATGGCTGGAGGCGACGGCTGCTCAAGGAGAGAGACGGCTGGGCTCGAGGAAGGAGGTGACGGTGGGATCTCACGTGGTGACGCCGGAAAATAGGGTCTGGTATTGACCCCTCGGCCCAACTGTCCAGATCGATCGCGGGGGGAGGGGGGAGGGGGTAAAGAACGTACAAGCCTACCGCGCCCGCCTGACTCATCCTACTCCGACACGAGGAAAGAACTCAGAGTATCTGCAGCCGGGCTTTGCAAATTCGGCTCCTTAAACACGTGCAGACGCGATCGGCACGTTCGTCAACAGTGACCGGTCACGTCTTAAATTAGCTTTTCTTTTTTAGATTCGTCTCAAATTAGCTATTTTGTATCTGCCTCTCTAATGTTTTATTTCCAAGATCCATACAAAGCATATAAAATAGATCCTACGTACTACATTTACATACCCTAACTACTCTTTGTCATCGAAGCAGACCACGACGACGGTGTTGAGCGCCGGCTGGACGGGCGGGTAGGAGGGCTCCGGCTCATCCTCCTCCAGCTCGACCTAATCCATGTAGGCGAGTCTCCGTCTCCTTCGTGGCCTGCTGTGCCTTCATTTCCTGTCAACGACGCCGTCTCGCCTCCGCGGCCGAGTCCAACCGGAGGGAATCGAGGATGGCCTACTGCTTCGCCTGCAAATCCCCGTCGCTAGCGTGCCCCACATCCTCCTTCTTCGGCTCATCCTCATCCTCCTCCTCCTTGTCTTTGTCCTCCAACTCCTCCTCCGGATCCGCTACATCCGGATGTAGCCCCGCGGCGATCCGGGATTTGCGCCTAGCACAGATATGCTCAAGGAGCTCGAGCCAGCGCTCCGACGTCAGAAAGGGCTCGCTCCTCACCCGGCGACGCGGGGCCATGGCTTCTGGACGGACGGGTGGAGTGGAAAGTGGCAGTGACGGCAGACAGAAGAAGAAAAATGTGAGTGGATGGTAGGGTTTCGGTGCCGCCGGTCGACTTAAATAACCAAGCTAGGCGCTACGCGGTCCGCCAGAGCTGCGCCAAGCGATACCAACGATCCGGTGAAGGAGATGAGTTTCGGACCGCCGGGTTTCAGAGCATTTCCGGCTGGGACCCTTCGTTAGTCCAACGTGACGGACATGTCCGGGCGCCCTCATATCCGCCCCTGGATGTGAGGGGTGCTGATCAGCCCGAGCGTTTGATAATCGTTTGAGATGTCCGTCTGGATCAAAAAATCGCGATCGGACAATGAACGGACAGACCCTATGGATGTATAAGGCAGGTTTGAGAGGTCCGATTATGGATGCTCTCAGCGTGTGCAATGCAGCAGAGTAGAACTCGATCCCTGCAAAAAGAAAGAGTAGAACTCAAGAGGTACGAACAATCCCGACTCAGAGTACGCCGTTGTCTCACCGTCCTGCAAACCTCGGCGTTTTGTGAGACCGCCGTCTATCCGTGAGTCAGTCACCGTCTCAGTCGCTGGAATCCCGCCGTCTCAGCATGAGTTGTCCGCCGCCGTGTGCCTGTGTCGTTGTTCTGCCCATCTCGTGGGAACTCCGTCCGCCCGTGCTCCACCAAAGAAACGATGATACTCTTGTTTCGAGATAGACCATATACTAGTCATCAGCTTCCGCAATTTGTCCTTTTGTAATTAATTAGTAGTACTCCACAAAAGATACTAAGAGCATCTGATGTATAATAGGGCACCCCAAAACAGATTTAGGGCACCTGATTTTGAGCTTTAGGGCATCCACAAAATTCTGCCGTACCAGATGACGTATAATAAGGCACCAGAATGATGTAAAATAGGGCATTAGAACGTTGAGTTTCTGAGCTCGAGCTCAAATGAGCTCGGGTGAACAGTAAAATCTAACAAAATTGAAACAAATTCGGAAAGTTTTGAATTTTTTGGTGCGAACATTGACAGAAGTAGTACGCTTTCAAATTTTACTGTTCATTGTGAGCTCAAATGAGCTCACGGGGAATATGACATTCGATCAACACATTAAAACTTCGATTCTACTTCCCCTCAAAAAAAAAAAAAAACTTCGATTCTACTACATAGTTTGATACATTAAAACTCTATTTCGACACGCACTATATAGATAAAACTCGACATACTACTACATATACTACGACACACCTCATCATCAGAGAAGAACAGGTCATCCCAGTTCACACCGTCCTCGGGGTCATCCCACTCCACCTTGACCATGGAGGGGGGCCAGCCTCCGATGTCCATGTCTTCTTCTACACCTCTGCCTCCCTCGTGGCCAACAAACCGTACTTCGCCTGCACAAGCTTCGGATGCTCCTGGCGGAACCTAGCCATGGCCACCTCGTTGGACTCATGGGCGTGAAGCTGTAACATTGCGCGGCGGCGTTCCTTCTCTTCTTGGCAGGACACCATCCGCACTTTGGGAGCAAGGAACTCTGCCTCTTGATAAGCTCTGCACATCGGTGAAGCTGAGCTTGCTTTTCGGCCGGCCGAACCCCGACACGTCATACGCGCACGTGGCTAGGACCAGAGACTCAAAGATGTCGAGCCACACCCGTCGGCGGCCGCACGAGATTTCCGCGGCGTAGCGGCCGGACTCCCACGTATGAACGTCGCGGAAGCTGGTGCATCTCTTCACGAGGAGGCGGTGACCAAGGCGGTACGGCACGATGCGGCCTTGATTCGGCGGTGATTCGAGGGGAAACAACGGGGCGGTGACGGAATCAGACGGATTCGATGGCGACGCGGGAGGGGTGGCTACGGGAGGGAGGCGGCAGGGCGGTGGGGGTGTTTCAGCTGAGCAGTTGGGCTACAGGTGTGGCGGATTTTTGTTTTGCGAACGCATAATGCCACAAATATGCAACAGTTCGGGGAGAATTTGGGGCAGCCAAAATCTTTGCAGCATGAAATGCCTATATGGAGACGGGTTTTTTGGCGTCAAATGTCAAAACATGCAGATTTTGGGGCACCGTGCCTATTTCGTAGATGCTCTAAGCGGTGATGTATTTTTCAATACTGACGAGTCTAATTTTATCAAGGTATGCTGATTTATGCATATGCCAACGGAGAAACCCCAAATCCCCATCCTGGCATTGATGCTAGAACAGAAATGTATCCAACACTTCGTTTCATTTGGTACTCCTACATTGTTTATATGCACTGAATGAGCAACCCTAATCTTACATTTGGGAAGAATCAAGCCTCCAAACACGAGCAAGAAAAACATAGAAGAAAGATGTAATTGGTTTGCACAAGTATGAAGGCATAAATTGATATAGCGAAGTTACTGATTGATGAAAAAGACAAACCGTCAGAAACTAGGCAGAACAACCGAGCATAGTAACGAGTAAAAATAAATGATTTTAACTTTTTCCTGGGTTCATATTGAACGGGTTGGATATTTAAGTTTAAGTCTACCAACTCTTGGACAAAGAAAAAAGAGAAATAGCATTGGACAGTAGACATACTATTTCTTGTTTTATTGGTTGACCTTGACAATTCCTAACTATGTCCAGGACCATGCAGTCTTCGATATATTGATGTCACACAACTTGTTTAGGAAACTAGATGACCTGTTGTGCCACTGGCGCAAATGGGTGAAGCAAGATTGCATTCAAGCCATAAGTTTTACTCATGTTAGGGCCAGTTCTTTTGATGGCTTCTAGAATAAGCTGAAATAAGCCGCCCCCTACCCAGCTTATTCTAGAAGCCCATCAAATTTATTTTTCTAGAAGCCTACTAGTTGAGACTTGATTAGTAGGCTTCTAAAATAAAATAAAAATTGGTTGAACTTTTAGAATAAGCTGGGTAGGGGGTAACTTATTCTGGAAGCCAAAAAAGCCAGGAAAAGAACTGGCACTTAATGTCCATTATCAAGATTGATTGATCTTAGGAAGTGTGAGGCACTTACACGTAAACTCTAAGCATAGTGGCTTCAAATGTCAGTAAGGGCATCTCCAATAGGTTGTATGTTAGTCTTGTTGGTAAAATATCCATGTCATCAATCAAGAAGCTATCATACAACTATTCTAATAGGTTGTATCTAAGCAATCCAATAGATGATGAGAAAATAAATGTGATTGCTCTCTATTTTACCTTGGAGCTTGTGCAAAGGTACATACAACTACTCTCTCTCCACATTTATTACATGCCACATCATCACTATGTCCTAGGTGGCAAATTTACCAACAGCTATCTTACAACTATTGGAGATGCCCTAAGTTGGAATGAATTGGTCTTGTTAAGTATTTACCAAACAAATATTCAATTTACAGTAGGTAATTTGAGCCAATGTGAAATAGTACATTTCATTTTTGCTAGAAACAATATATATTTTCAATCTTAAATTGAACCTTAGAAAGGAAGAAACTGCCCCATACAGCAGTGGTACAAGACCTGAGACTTCGTTTTGCTACGTTGATAGGCCTTGTTGAGAAGAATAGCGCTGTCATAGAAGCATTGGCAGCTGAAGAAAAATTATAAAGAAGTACGGTAGCATGACATGTGAACTATCTGTGCTCGTGTTCTGCATTTCCATGGGTTGTAATATAAGGCAATGACAATGTAGATTCACGTGAACATAATGTTGTTTCTACTTATCTTTATCTTTATGGCCTGATAACGTTTCCATGAAATTAAGAGCAGAGTGCATGCCTGGAGATGCGAAGCACCAACACCATCATGTCATATAGAGTTTCCTTGGTATATATACTCCGTCCCAAAATAAGTGTCTCAACTTTATACTAACTTTAGTATAAAGTTGTACTAAGATTGAGACACTTACTTTGGGATGGAGAGAGTAGTTAAAAAGAAAGATTTGGCCAGCATTAACATGATGATAAGTAGCAAGCAGATACATTTTCGTATATACTCCTGATCCTTTGTTCTTCTCATATAACATGTATATACTCCTGATCCTTTGTTCTTCTCATATAACATGGATAGACATGCTACTGAAACATGGCTAAGGAAACTCAAGGTGCATCTTTAGAGCCTGTTCGGCAACTCTCCACTCCTCCAGATCCTCAACTCTACTCCTCACTCCTCAACTCCCAACTCTATTAGCACATTTCTGAATCTTAAAATATGTTCGGTTGTCAACTCCACTCCTGAACTGAATTATGCATATATTGCTGGGAGGAGCCTCACGAGAACAAGCACTTGAGGCGCTGGTTTCGCTGAGAGATAAAGGAGCCCATTGGTGCAGTAACAGTGAGAGGAGAAGCGTTGGAGGCATGTGCGGCGGGAGTCGGATATGCGTCAGTGTGGCGACGATGGTGCAGTGGCGGCGGGAGGCGTCGATGCGTCAGTGCGAGCCTACCAGCAGTCGCCGCTGATGCGGAGCTGCTGCGAGCAGATTCGGCAACGGCGGTGAATTGGCAGAGGAATGCGTCCATACATCGGAGGGGATTCGATCGGGCTTGCGCAACGGCGGCAGGAGGACGACAGCTAGTGTTCTCTGCGAGCGTTGGAAAAGAGGAATTGGGGCGAGCTGGTAAGGTCCTTCGGATCAATTAGAGGTGGAGCGCACGGAGCCTCAATTTGGCAACTCCAAAGAAATACACTACAGACCGCTCCGCTCCGCTCCGGCCGCTCCGCTCCGGCCGCTCCGCGTAGTTGATCCGTTCGGTGCCGCTCCGCCCACTCCCGGAGCAGAGTTGCAGAGCGGAGTGAATCCAAACAGGCTCTTAGGCCCTGTTCGGCAGCCCTCTGCTCCGCAGCTCTGCTCCTGGAGCGGCTGGAGCGGAGCGGCCAGCAGGCTATTTTTCTGGAGTTGGCACACCGGCGCTCCGCCCGCTCCCGTATTATACGGAGCTGGAGAGCTGCCGAACGGGGCCTTAGTCTTGATCCTAGAAATATGATAGTTTTAACAAAATAATGAAATTTTCCAGGAAGAAATCTATATTGTATTTTTAGAGATGTACATGTAGACCTTTAAATCCATCAGCCAAAGATAGGCATGCCAGCAGCTAGTGTTCTCACATAAACATTTATACGATACGAGTAGAAGATGGCACACATAAGGTGAGCTATGAAAGAACATGTAAAATTTGTTGTGAAGTGCACCACCAGAGGTAAACAGGGCCATAATTTTAGTTCAGCAGATCAGCAGTATGTTAACACAACAGAGGTTTATAGACCAAACTTCATGGCAGCACCGCTACAGTGAAGTACATTAGACTGAATCTCTAATAAATGCTCCCTCCATTCCTAAATATAAATCTCTAATAAACTATGATTATCTATTATCCAAAATAACATCAAAACTAACAGATGAAAGTAGAAACAGCAGGGGATATTTATGTTCTCTACTTGGACTCATAGGGTCCATGTTCCATACACTCCAAAATGTAATGAAGGTCTCAGGGATTTTTTTCCTAGGCAATTTCTATGAATCCCTCCAGCTTTAGCATGGTTTTCTGTTGTCTTGTTACTCATGTTACTCATGAGCTTCAAGCACCGTGCGCCTGTGTTGTAGGCTGTCATGACTATCAGCTAAACAACTTCTCCTTTTGGATGTACTCCCTCTGTAGAGAAATATAAGATCTTTTAGGTCACTAAAGTAGTAATCTAAAAGATCTTATATTTCTTTATAGAGGGAGTACTATTGTTTCACAAAACGTGGGAGGTGCATATATACACAAATATAAACGAAGCTGAAATCACACCGAAAACCAAGCAAGCATGAGGCGGTAACCAGTTATAAGCATTTGTAATTAGCAACTGCCGATGCCAGCATTATTTTTAAACAGCAAATAATGGGTTAAATAAAACAAGTAACCTTGAAACATAGCAATTATATATAAAAACAAGCATGATAATCCTAACCAAAAATGCACAAGTACGGATTAAAATCAAATTCTAGGGTGAACCACGCAATAACAATTATGAAATATGAAGCCTCCAAACCAACCCACCATGAACTTTCCATTTTGCTAGCTGCAAATCCACACAAAAGAAGAGAAAAAAACTGCGGAAGAAGCAAGGCAATAGCAACATCTACAAATAAAAGGTGAAACTTCAAAAAGTTGTATAAACTAAACGACTTAAATTTCAGTCCACAAGTATTGAGTAAAACGACTCGGCAAGCTGCTGGAAACAGAAAGACATAGTCCAAGCCCAGCAACACACCTTACTTATATACTCCTTACAAAACAGAGAAATGGAAAAAAGAAGTTATTCATAAGCAAAGTACAGCAGGCACCGCTGAGTAAGTGGGTACATCCAAGGTTTTGGATCCCGAATGGAACATTTTTCTCGAGGGGGCGCGGTAAACTCGGTTACCACGGTAACCACGAATTTCCGGAAAAAAATCGAGCGGAATTTAAATTGAAAATTTGAATTCAAAAATTTTAAGACACAATATGTAAATTTTGAACAATAAACATTGTCTGCACTAGTAGTGGCGCAGTGGTAGCACGTCTGCTCCACTGCCGCGCACATGCAGGTCGCGAGTTCGACCCTCGGACGCTCATTTTTTTTGTTGAAATTACAGCATACAGCATGGCGTGCATTCTACAAAAATCAAAAAGGAAAAAGTGCGACTGTCAATCCTCGAACACACGACTTGCAGTTGCTCGCTGAACATCCCTACCACTAAGCCACGAGTATGCATTTGCTTTTAATGGAGATGTATCCTAGTTAACAAGGCGGCAGGAGTTTAAATTCAAATAATTCAAAAGTTCGATTTTTTTTGCTCGGTATACCCAATTACCGTGGGGGAGTGGGAAACACGGTTACCGGGCGGTAACCGAATTTACCGCCCGGTACCCAAAACCATGGGTACATATCAACGAGAACTCTCATGTCTGTGTTGCAGAAGAAAGACAAATCAAAACACCAAGGCAAATGCAGTGTTCTCAGGCTGTCTCAATTGACAAGAATGGAAGCATATATCCTAACTAAATCCAAGAAGAGGAGAACTTGAACCGTTGAACGCTCAACAGAAACAGGCATTAAATGGACAATGCAATGCCTCAATAGTGTCGTTCCTGCTGCAGTCAGAAAGCCAAAAAAGGGTAACAGTTAAGACGTTGTGACTGTAAACTATAAAAGGTCACCGTATTGCTTGCTCATCCAAATCATTTTACATCAAAAAATCATAGGCACCAATTCAGGCTAGTAGCACTGCCACAGAAACTTTATGGTTCTGGACTCAAGCTAAGTGACAATATAATTCAGCACAAGTGGGTACAAATACAATGAGAGCTTCATGAAAATACAATTCAGCATAAGTGGATACAAATACAATGAGAGCTTCATGTTATTACAGAAGAGAAATCAAAACACCAAGACAAATGCAGTGCTCTTGAATCATTATGATTGGCAAGAATGGAGGCATCCAACACAATATTCTAAATACAGCACATGTAGAACTTGGAACAATCAACATAAGCGACACTGAACTAACAATTGCAACAAACCTCACTTGCAGCATCGCTGCTACCTGTCATGCTCTTTGGAATGTTTATCTTCAAATATTGCCTTTGACTGAGTGCCATGCAAATGGTTTTTCTTCACTTGGCAAAACATATGGAATCAATCACCATATCATGTATACGATAAGATTTTTCCATGCCTTTATCAACATTGATGTCAATTGGTTGAACCATGCTTCTATTTACGATCTCACTGAGTAATTCTATCACCGAGCTCAAACTTGCTAATCCCTTGTTTACCATTATAATAAAACCTCAAACTATCCATTTACATATCGAATGAGCTTGCTTAATCTTCTAAAAACATACTTAGACACAATAACTAATCATATAGATGAGAAGGTAGATCAATGCTATTAGTAGTTAGTAAAAAAGGGTTGACTTGTAGATCATCGTTCTTCTATAATTTAAAAGACAAGAGCCTATTTTACTCAATCTATGCTACTTTTCATAGCATTGGTGCAGCATGTGTGGGTCGTACTTATGTTCGAGGATATTTAAGCATATTTTCAAAAGATTGCAAAATTAAGAGAGATGAACTGATATGGAGATGGATCAAGAGCCTATTTTACTTGTTCTATGCTACTTTTCATAGTATTGGTGCAGCATGTGTGGCTCGTACTTATGTTCCGAGGATATTTAAGAATATTTTCAAAAGATTACAAAATTAAGAGATGAACTGATATGGAGATGGATAGCTGAAGGTTTCATATGCAATGCAAACAAGAAATTGGCCCAATTTGAGCTAGGAGAGAATTACTTCAATGAGCTCATAAACAGAAGCATGATCCAGCCAGTGGGCATCGACGGTGAAAGCATAGCAAAAGCTTACTGTGCACATAATACGATGATTGATTAATAAAGCAGCCTTCACTTCATCCCATACAAGGTACCTATTCGAACAAAAGTTGTTGCGATGGTTAGTGAGCAATCAAATCAGCAAGAATATGAGCTAGTTATCTAGGCAAAAGATGAGCAGAATCTAAAAGAAAAACAGCGTATATCGAACACTCAAAGTGTCCCCGCAAGAAAGAAGAGTGAATGACCAACGATCTGCACACAGCAACCAGCACAAAAGAAAACCAGTGGGTGGTACCCCCAAGCAGTTGTGATTTTCACCGCACATTAGTATGACTTGTATACAGTTCTTCATATACTAATCATTGCGTAGGAAGCTTTTGGTGGATGGGCTCGAGATGCGTCACAAATCGAAACCTAGGATGGATTGCATGCCCTCAAGTAGAACCCAAAACAGGAAGCTTTTTGGTGATGACCTCAAGTAGCTTGTACAGCCAAATTAGCACTGTAAATCTATCATGGATGGGCAGCAATTTACACTGAAGAATCAAGGTGCACACACCGGCCGGGCAGGAAAGAAAAATGCTTGGCACCCGTGATTTACTTGAAGAAACTAGATCCACTCCTCATGATTTAACTGGATCTCAAAGCAGACGCATGATTCACTTGGAGTAGAACGGAAGGAAACCTGCGGTGGAATGGATGACCGACAGGTTGCATTTCAGATCCATACCACCATGAACTTAGCCGAACAAATCTAGCTCAATCGGATCTAGTAGAACAGAAGAAGAAGAAGAAAGAAGTAACGCTGATGGAAACCTACGGCTGACCACCAACAGTTCACGCAGTAGATCTACTCGTCGGTAAACTCAAAAACTGAACTAGTCGGATCCAGGTGAGGAAGAAACGAAATATACCTCACGCACTTGTCCCGCTAGATCCGGCGCCTCCCCCCTCCCCCTGCGAGCACGTGCCGCTGCAGGAACTCACCGGCGAGCAGGCCGCTCGCCGGTGGTCGGCAGGACGTACAAGCCCCGGAGGAGTTCCCGCCGCGAGATCCACTCCACTCTCTCTGTCTCTGACTGATGAGTCTCCCACTCTCCAGACGCGGTAGAAATAAGGGAAACGCGGAGCTGACGGACTAGGCTGACCATGTGCCGCCACATAGGGAACCGGCTCCTCTACCGTGCCTTCTTAACGAACGCTCCTTCGAGAGCCTCGCAGCGATCAGCGTCACTTAGGGCATGTACAATGGTTGCTAAGATAGTCTTATCTTAAGTTTTGCATGTAAATTAGAGATGACAAAAAAACAAGTCTACAATGGGTCATCTCTTAGCCTTATCTTCAATAATTAGTTATTCCTAAAAACATGGTGAGACAAATTGTGCTAAGCTATCATCTCTTGTCTTTGCTTAAATAAGCTAAGACAAGCCTTCTCTTATGATTTCTCTCTCCTCCACCTCATCATTTATCTTACGTGGCATCCTTAAGCTAGAACCATTGTACATGCCCTTATGCGCTCATTCATCACGTGTCGTGCTTTGAATACTTTCTTCAGATTTTATTTTATTTTTATTTTTTTGCACGCGTTTTTGCTTTTTAAACGGTTTTTTCGGTTTTTTTGACGTTTTGGTTTTCCACCGCTCTTCCTTAGTTTTTCGACAAAAAAGATATTTTGTATTTTTTTGTGCGAAAATACACGTTATTTTTTCGTGAAAGTCACGGTTTTGCTTCTGAGAGGCACGGTTATGCTTTCACGAGAGTCACGGCCGTGCCTCTCGGAAAGGAAAAAAAACGTGTTTTCTGTTTTCTTTTAATTTTTCGCGAGAGTCACGGTTTTGCTTTCGCGAGAGGCATGGTTGTGCTTTCGCGAGAGTCACGGCCGTGCCTCTTTCGGAAAGGAAAAAACGCGTTTTCTGTTTTTTTATTTCTTTCGCGAGAGTCACGGTTTTGCTTCCGCGAGAAGCACGGTTGTGCTTTCGTAAGAGTCACGGTCGTGCCTCTCGGAAAGGGGAAAAAACGTGTTTTCTGTTTTTTCTTTCTTTCGCGAGAGTCACGGTTTTGCTTTCGCAAGAGGCACGGTTGTGCTTTCGCGAGAGTCACGGCCGTGCCTCTCGGAAAGGGGAAAAAACGTGTTTTCTGTTTTTTTCTTTCTTTCGCGAGAGTCACGGTTTTGCTTTCGCAAGAGGCACGGTTGTGCTTTCGCGAGAGTCACGGCCGTGCCTCTTTCGGAAAGGGAAAAAAACGCGTTTTCTGTTTTTTTCTTTCTTTCGTGAGAGTCACGGTTTTGCTTCAGCGAGAGGCACGGTTGTGCTTTCGCGAGATTCACGATCGTGCCTCTTTCGAAAAGGAAAAAAACCATTGCGTCCGGTTCGTTTTTTTCGTCCAGTTTTTTTCGTGAAAAAAAGTTCGTCAAAACCTATCAACATGGGATCTAGTTTTGAAGATCTCGACGCGTGGAATTTAACGGTGAAAACGGTTCGAGATTTGGACGTACGGTTTAAGAGATAAAACATTTTTAATAAACGGATCTTAGAAAAAAAAGAGAAAACGTTCAGGTTGTGACAAGTGGCGCACATAGAGGTTTGGGAATGATCTTTGCAACGAGTACTCCTCAATTAATGATTTTGGCCTTCTTACGCACCAGCATGAACATTGGCATGGGCCAGAAAGGCCTCACTCCATCCCCTAAAAAAGGCCTCCCTCCTGGCCCATGGGTAAAATAATTCCAGTACCCTTATTGGCGAAATCACTAATTGAGAGTACTCTATTATTGCCGGTCTACTCTATGGCTTGCTTCAGGCTTCCCCGAGGCTTATGCGAGAATATTACATCTATTATTCGTCAGTTTTGGTGGGGAAGTAAAGCGGGCAAGTGGAAGCCCAATTGGGTCGCCTGGGATGTCATGACAAGACTGAAGGAAATATGCCCTAGAGGCAATAATAAAGATGTTATTTGTATTTCCTTATATCATGATAAATGTCTTTTATTCATGCTAGAATTGTATTAACCGGAAACTTAGTACATGTGTGGATACATAGACAAAACAATATGTCCCTAGTATGCCTCTACTAGACTAGCTCATTGATCAAAGATGGTTATGTTTCCTAACCATAGACATGAGTTGTCATTTGATCAACGGGATCACATCATTAGGAGAATGATGTGATGGACAAGACCCATCCGTTAGCATAGCACTATGATCGTTTAGTTTAACTGCTATTGCTTTCTTCATGACTTATACATGTTCCTATGACTATGAGATTATGCAACTCCCGAATACCGTAGGAACACCTTGTGTGCTATCAAACGTCACAACGTAACTGGGTGATCATAAAGATGCTCTACAGGTGTCTCCGAAAGTATTCATGGTGTTGGCATAGATCAAGATTAGGATTTGTCACTCCGAGTGTCGGAGAGGTATCTCTGGGCCCTCTCGGTAACACACATCATAATAAGCCTTGCAAGCAAAGGACTAATGAGTTAGTCACGAGATGATGTGTTACGGAACGAGTAAAGAGACTTGCCGGTAAACGAGATTGAACTAGGTATAAAGATACCGACGATCGAATCTCGGGCAAGTAACATACCGTTTGACAAAAGGAACAACGTATGTTGTTATGCGGTTCTGACCGATAAAAGATCTTCGTAGAATATGTAGGAGCCAATATGAACATCCAGGTTCCGCTATTGGTTATTGACCAGAGATGAGTCTCGGTCATGTCTAAATAGTTCTCGAACCCGTAGGGTCCGCACGCTTAACGTTTGATGACGATCGGTATTATGAGTTTTTGAGTATTGATGTACCGAAGGTAGTTCGGAGTCCCGGATGAGATCACGGACATGACGAGGAGTCTCGGAATGTCCGAGACATAAAGATTAATATATTGGACGGCTATATTCGGACACCGGAAGTATACCGGAAAAGTTTCGGATTTATCAGGAATGCCGGAGGGGGTTACCGGAGCCCCCTACGAGAGGGGATGGTCCATAGTGGGCCTAAAGGGTCAGAGAGAGGGAGCCCATAGGGCTGGCCGGCGCCCCCACCTAGGAATCCTAGTTGGACTAGGATTGGGGGGGCGCCACCTCTCCTATTCCTTTCCCCCTTCTTCCTTTCGGTGAATCCTACTAGGAATAGGATTGCAATCCTATTCCTAGTAGGAATCCCTTCCCTAGCCGCACCAGGAGAGTTGGCCGGCCCCTCCTCCCTTGCTCCTTTATATACGGGGGCAGGGGGGCACCCAAAGACACACAAGTTGAATTGTTTTGCCGTGTGCGGTGCCCCCCTCCACAGAATCACACCTCGGTCGTACCGTCGCGGAGCTTAGGAGAAGCCCTGCGCCGGTGAACACATCATATCCGTCACCACGCCGTCGTGCTGACGAAACTCTCCCGTGAAGCTCAACTGGATCAAGAGCTCGTGGGACGTCATCAAGCTGAACGTGTGCTGAACGCGGAGGTGCCGTACGTTCGATTCGGTGCTTGATCGGTTGGATCGCGAAGAAGTTCGACAACATCAACCGCGTCACTTGATGCTTCCGCTCCCGGTCTACGAGGGTACGTAGACACACTCTCCCCTCTCGTTGCTATGCATCTGGTAGATAGATCTTGCGTGATCGTAGGAAAATTTTAAAATACTACGTTTCCCAACAGTGGCATCATGAGCCAGGTCTATGCGTAGATGATATGCACGAGTAGAACACAATGAGATTGTGGACGATACTAGTCATACTGCTTACCAGCATGTCATACTTTGCTTCGGCGGTATTGTGAGATGAAGCGGCCCGGACCGACATTACGCGTACGCTTACGCGAGACTGGTTTCACCGTTACGAGCACTCGTTGCTTAAAGGTGACTGGCGGGTGTCTGTCTCTCTCACTTTAGCTGAATCAAGTGTGGCTACGCCCGGTCCTTGTGAAGGTTAAAACAGCACATACTTGACGAAACATCGTTGTGGTTTTGTATGCGTAGGTAAGAACGGTTCTTGCTAAGCCCGTAGCAGCCACGTAAAACTTGCAACAAACAAAGTAGAGGACGTCTAACTTGTTTTTGCAGGGCATGTTTTGATGTGATATGGTCAAGACATGATGAGTTATACGGTTTTGTATGAGATGATCATGTTTTGTAAAGTTATCGGCAACTGGCAGGAGCCATATGGTTGTCGCTTTATTGTATGAAATGCAATCGCCATGTAATTGCTTTACTTTATCACTAAGCGGTAGCGATAGTCGTGGAAGCAATAGTTGGCGAGACGACAACGATGCTACGATGAAGATCAAGGTGTCAAGCCGGTGACGAAGGTGATCATGACGGTGCTTTGAAGATGGAGATCAAAAGCACAAGATGATGATGGCCATATCATGTCACATATTTTGATTGCATGTGATGTTTATCTTATTATGCTTCTTATTTTGCTTAGAACGACGGTAGCATTATAAGATGATCCCTTACTAAATTTCAAGGTATAAGTGTTCTCCCTGAGTATGCACCGTTGCGAAAGTTCGTCGTGCCGAGACACCACGTGATGATCGGGTGTGATAAGCTCTACGTTCAAATACAACGGGTGTAAGCCAGTTTTGCACACGCAGAATACTCGGGTTAAACTTGACGAGCCTAGCATATACAGATATGGCCTCGTACACTGGAGACCGAAAGGTCGAGCATGAATCATATAGTAGATATGATCAACATAAGATGTTCACCATTGAAAACTACTCCATCTCACGTGATGATCGGACATGGTTTAGTTGATTTGGATCACGTGATCATTTAGATGACCAGAGGGATGTCTATCTAAGTGGGAGTTCTTTAAATTAATATGATTAAATTGAACTTTAATTTATCATGAACTTAGTCCTGATAGTTTTGCATATCTATGTCGTTGTAGATCAATGGCCCGTGCTACCGTTCCTTTGAATTTTAATGCATTCCTAGAGAAAGCTAAGTTGAAAGATGATGGTAGCAATTACACGGACTGGGTCCGTAACCTGAGGATTATCCTCATTGCTGCACAGAAGAATTATGTCCTTGAAGCACCGCTAGGTGACAAGCCCCCTTCCGCTGATGCAGACGCTTTGAACGTCTGGCAGTCGCGGTCTGATGACTACACGATAGTTCAGTGTGCCATGCTTTACGGCTTAGAACCGGGACTTCAACGACGTTTTGAACGTCATGGAGCATATGAAATGTTCCAGGAGTTGAAGTTAATATTTCAAGCAAATGCCCGAATTGAGAAATATGAGATTTCCAATAAGTTCTACAACTGCAAAATGGAGGAGAATAGTTCTATCAGTGAACACTTGCTCAGAATGTCTGGGTACTATAATCATATGACTCAACTTGGTTGCAAAGTTGACGAGGATAGTGTTATTGATAGAGTTCTTCAATCACTGCCACCAAGCTATAAAGGCTTCGTGATGAACTATAACATGCAAGGGATGCAAAAGACAATTCCCGAGCTCTTCGCTATGCTCAAAGCTGCGGAGGTAGAAATCAAAAAGGAGCATCAAGTGTTGATGGTTAACAAGACCACTAGTTTCAAGAAAAAGGGCAAGGGAAAGAAAGGGAACTTCAAAAAGAATAGCAAGTCAGTTGCTACTTCAACGAAGAAACCCAAATCTGGAACCAAGCCTGAAACTGAGTGCTTCTACTGCAAGGGGACTGGACACTGGAAGCGGAACTGCCCCAAGTATTTGGCGGATAAGAAGGATGGCAAGATGAACAAAGGTATATATGATATACATGTTATTGATGTGTACCTTACTAATGCTCGTAGTAGTACCTGGGTATTTGATACCGGTTCGGTTGCTAATATTTGTAACTCGAAACAGGGACTACGGATTAAACGAAGATTAGCTAAGGACGAGGTGACGATGCGCGTGGGAAACGGTTCCAAAGTCGATGTGATCGCCGTCGGCACGCTACCTCTACATCTACCTTCGGGATTAGTTTTAGACCTAAATAATTGTTATTTGGTGCCAGCGTTAAGCATGAACATTATATCTGGATCTTGTTTATTGCGAGACGGTTATTCATTTAAATCAGAGAATAATGGTTGTTCCATTTTAATGAATAATATCTTTTATGGTCATGCACCCTTAAAGAGTGGTCTATTCTTACTGGATCTCGATTGTAGTGATACACATATTCATAATATTGAAACCAAAAGATGCAAGGTTAATAATGATAGTGCAACTTATTTGTGGCACTGCCGTTTAGGTCATATTGGTGTAAAACGCATGAAGAAACTCCATAAAGATGGACTTTTGGAATCACTTGATTATGAATCACTTGGTGCTTGCGAACCATGCCTCATGGGCAAGATGACTAAAACTCCGTTCTCCGGAACTATGGAGCGAGCAACAGATTTGTTGGAAATCATACATACTGATGTATGTGGACCAATGAGTGTTGATGCTCGCAGCGGGTATCGTTATTTTCTGACCTTCACTGATGATTTGAGCAGATATGGGTATATCTACTTAATGAAACACAAGTCTGAAACATTTGAAAAGTTCAAAGAATTTCAGAGTGAAGTAGAGAATCATCGTAACAAGAAAATAAAGTTCCTACGATCTGATCATGTAGGAGAATATTTGAGTTACGAGTTTGGTCTTCATTTGAAACAATGTGGAATAGTTTCACAACTCACGCCACCTGGAACACCACAACGTAATGGTGTGTCCGAACGTCGTAACCGTACTTTATTGGATATGGTGCGATCTATGATGTCTCTTACCGATTTACCACTATCGTTTTGGGGTTATGCTTTAGAGACAACTGCATTCACGTTAAATAGGGCACCATCTAAATCCGTTGATACGACGCCTTATGAACTATGGTTTGGCAAGAAACCAAAGTTGTCGTTTCTTAAAATTTGGGGCTGCGATGCTTATGTGAAAACACTTCAACCTGATAAGCTCGATCCCAAGTCGGAAAAATGTGTCTTCATAGGATACCCAAAAGAGACTGTTGGGTACACCTTCTATCACAGATCCGAAGGCAAAATATTCGTTGCTAAGAACGGATCCTTTCTGGAAAAAGAGTTTCTCTCGAAAGAAGTGAGTGGGAGGAAAGTAGAACTTGATGAGGTAATTGTACCTTCTCCCATATTGGAAAGTAGTACATCACAGGAAATTGTTCCAGTGATTCCTACACCAATTAGTGAGGAAGTTGATGATAATGATCATGAAACTTCGGATCAAGTTTCTACTGAACGTCGTAGATCAACCAGAGTACGTTCCGCACCAGAGTGGTACGGCAACCCAGTTCTGGAAATCATGTTACTAGACCATGATGAGCCTACGAACTATGAGGAAGCGATGATGAGCCCAGATTCCGCAAAATGGCTTGAAGCCATGAAATCTGAGATGGGATCCATGTATGAGAACAAAGTATGGACTTTGGTTGACTTGCCCGATGATCGGCAGGCCATCGAAAATAAATGGATCTTCAAGAGGAAGACCGACGCAGACGGTAATATTACTGTTTACAAAGCTCGACTTGTTGTGAAAGGTTTTCGACAAGTTCAAGGAGTTGACTACGATGAGACTTTCTCACCTGTAGCGAAGCTTAAGTCTGTCCGAATCATGTTAGCAATTGCCGCATTATGATTATGAAATCTGGCAAATGGATGTCAAAACTGCATTCCTAAATGGATATCTCAAAGAAGAGTTGTATATGATGCAACCAGAAGGTTTTGTCGATCCAAAAGGTGTTAACAAAGTATGCAAACTCCAGCGATCCATCTATGGACTGGTGCAAGCATCTCGGAGTTGGAATATACGCTTTGATGAGGTGATCAAAGCATATGGTTTTATACAGACTTTTGGAGAAGCCTGTATTTACAAGAAAGTGAGTGGGAGCTCTGTAGCATTTCTAATATTATATGTAGATGACATATTGTTAATTGGAAATGATATAGAATTTCTGAATAGCATAAAAGGATACTTGAATAAAAGTTTTTCAATGAAAGACCTCGGAGAAGCTGCTTACATATTAGGCATCAAGATCTATAGAGATAGATCAAGACGCTTAATTGGACTTTCACAAAGCACATACCTTGATAAGATTTTGAAAAGGTTCAAAATGGATCAGTCAAAGAAAGGATTCTTGCCTGTTTTACAAGGTATGAAGTTGAGTAAGACTCAATGCCCGACCACTGCAGAAGATAGAGAAAAAATGAAAGTCATTCCCTATGCCTCAGCCATAGGATCTATCATGTATGCAATGTTGTGTACCAGACCTGATGTGTGCCTTGCTATAAGTCTAGCAGGGAGGTACCAAAGTAATCCAGGAGTGGATCACTGGACAGCGGTCAAAAACATCCTAAAGCATCTGAAAAGAACAAAGGATATGTTTCTCGTATATGGAGGTGACAAAGAGCTCGTCGTAAACGGTTACGTCGATTCTAGCTTTGACACTGATCCGGATGACTCTAAGTCACAAACCGGATATGTATTTTTATTGAACGGTGGAGCTGTCAGCTGGTGCAGTTCCAAGCAGAGCGTCGTGGCGGGATCTACGTGTGAAGCGGAATACATAGCTGCTTCGGAAGCAGCAAATGAAGGAGTCTGGATGAAGGAGTTCATATCCGATCTAGGTGTAGTACCTAGTGCATCGGGTCCAATGAAAATCTTTTGTGACAACACTGGAGCCATAGCCTTGGCGAAGGAATCCAGGTTTCACAAGAGAACAAAGCACATCAAAAGACGCTTCAATTCCATCCGCGATCTAGTCAAGGAGGGAGACATAGAGATTTGCAAAATACATACGGATCTGAATGTTGCAGAACCGTTGACTAAGCCTCTTCCACAGGCAAAACATGATCAGCACCAAGACTCCATGGGTGTGAGAATCATCACTTTGTAATCTAGATTATTGACTCTAGTTCAAGTGGGAGACTGAAGGAAATATGCCCTAGAGGCAATAATAAAGATGTTATTTGTATTTCCTTATATCATGATAAATGTCTTTTATTCATGCTAGAATTGTATTAACCGGAAACTTAGTACATGTGTGGATACATAGACAAAACAGTATGTCCCTAGTATGCCTCTACTAGACTAGCTCATTGATCAAAGATGGTTATGTTTCCTAACCATAGACATGAGTTGTCATTTGATCAACGGGATCACATCATTAGGAGAATGATGTGATGGACAAGACCCATCCGTTAGCATAGCACTATGATCGTTTAGTTTAACTGCTATTGCTTTCTTCATGACTTATACATGTTCCTATGACTATGAGATTATGCAACTCCCGAATACCGTAGGAACACCTTGTGTGCTATCAAACGTCACAATGTAACTGGGTGATCATAAAGATGCTCTACAGGTGTCTCCGGAAGTATTCGTGGTGTTGGCATAGATCAAGATTAGGATTTGTCACTCCGAGTGTCGGAGAGGTATCTCTGGGCCCTCTCGGTAACACACATCACAATAAGCCTTGCAAGCAAAAGACTAATGAGTTAGTCACGAGATGATGTGTTACGGAACGAGTAAAGAGACTTGCCGGTAAACGAGATTGAACTAGGTATAAAGATACCGACGATCGAATCTCGGGCAAGTAACATACCGTTTGACAAAAGGAACAACGTATGTTGTTATGCGGTTCTGACCGATAAAAGATCTTCGTAGAATATGTAGGAGCCAATATGAACATCCAGGTTCCGCTATTGGTTATTGACCAGAGATGAGTCTCGGTCATGTCTACATAGTTCTCGAACCCGTAGGGTCCGCACGCTTAACGTTTGATGACGATCGGTATTATGAGTTTTTGAGTATTGATGTACCGAAGGTAGTTCGGAGTCCCGGATGAGATCACGGACATGACGAGGAGTCTCGGAATGTCCGAGACATAAAGATTGATATATTGGACGGCTATATTCGGACACCGGAAGTATACCGGAAAGGTTTCGGATTTATCGGGAATGCCGGAGGGGGTTACCGGAACCCCCTACGAGAGGGGATGGTCCATAGTGGGCCTAAAGGGTGAGAGAGAGGCAGCCCATAGGGCTGGCCGGCGCCCCCACCTAGGAATCCTAGTTGGACTAGGATTGGGGGGGGCGCCACCTCTCCTATTCCTTTCCCCCTTCTTCCTTTCGGTGAATCCTACTAGGAATAGGATTGCAATCCTATTCCTAGTAGGAATCCCTTCCCTAGCCGCACCAGGAGAGTTGGCCGGCCCCTCCTCCCTTGCTCCTTTATATACGGGGGCAGGGGGGCACCCAAAGACACACAAGTTGAATTGTTTTAGCCGTGTGCGGTGCCCCCCTCCACAGAATCACACCTCGGTCGTACCGTCGCGGAGCTTAGGCGAAGCCCTGCGCCGGTGAACACATCATATCTGTCACCACGCCGTCGTGCTGACGAAACTCTCCCGTGAAGCTCAACTGGATCAAGAGCTCGTGGGACGTCATCAAGCTGAACGTGTGCTGAACGCGGAGGTGCCGTACGTTCGGTGCTTGATCGGTTGGATCGCGAAGAAGTTCGACAACATCAACCGCGTCACTTGACGCTTCCGCTCCCGGTCTACGAGGGTACGTAGACACACTCTCCCCTCTCGTTGCTATGCATCTGGTAGATAGATCTTGCGTGATCGTAGGAAAATTTTAAAATACTACGTTCCCCAACACGACCACTGCAGAAGATAGAGAGAAAATGAAAGTCATTCCCTATGCCTCAGCCATAGGATCTATCATGTATGCAATGCTGTGTACCAGACCTGATGTGTGCCTTGCTATAAGTCTAGCAGGGAGGTACCAAAGTAATCCAGGAGTGGATCACTGGACATCGGTCAAAAACATCCTAAAGTATCTGAAAAGAACAAAGGATATGTTTCTCGTATATGGAGGTGACAAAGAGCTCGTCGTAAACGGTTACGTCGATTCTAGCTTTGACACTGATCCGGATGACTCAAAGTCACAAACCGGATATGTATTTTTATTGAACGGTGGAGCTGTCAGTTGGTGCAGTTCCAAGCAGAGCGTCGTGGCGGGATCTACGTGTGAAGCGGAATACATAGCTGCTTCGGAAGCAGCAAATGAAGGAGTCTGGATGAAGGAGTTCATATCCGATCTAGGTGTAGTACCTAGTGCATCGGGCCCAATGAAAATCTTTTGTGACAACACTGGAGCCATAGCCTTGGCGAAGGAATCCAGGTTTCACAAGAGAACAAAGCACATCAAAAGACGCTTCAATTCCATCCGCGATCTAGTCAAGGAGGGAGACATAGAGATTTGCAAAATACATACGGATCTGAATGTTGCAGACCCGTTGACTAAGCCTCTTCCACGGGCAAAACATGATCAGCACCAAGACTCCATGGGTGTGAGGATCATCACTTTGTAATCTAGATTATTGACTCTAGTTCAAGTGAGAGACTGAAGGAAATACGCCCTAGAGGCAATAATAAAGATGTTATTTGTATTTCCTTATATCATGATAAATGTCTTTTATTCATGCTAGAATTGTATTAACCGGAAACTTAGTACATGTGTGGATACATAGACAAAACAGTATGTCCCTAGTATGCCTCTACTAGACTAGCTCATTGATCAAAGATGGTTATGTTTCCTAGCCATAGACATGAGTTGTCATTTGATCAAAGGGATCACATCATTAGGAGAATGATGTGATGGACAAGACCCATCCGTTAGCATAGCACTATGATCGTTTAGTTTAACTGCTATTGCTTTCTTCATGACTTATACATGTTCCTATGACTATGAGATTATGCAACTCCCGAATACCGTAGGAACACCTTGTGTGCTATCAAACGTCACAACGTAACTGGGTGATCATAAAGATGCTCTACAGGTGTCTTCGAAAGTATTCGTGGTGTTGGCATAGATCAAGATTAGGATTTGTCACTCCGAGTGTCGGAGAGGTATCTCTGGGCCCTCTCGGTAACACACATCATAATAAGCCTTGCAAGCAAAGGACTAATGAGTTAGTCACGAGATGATGTGTTACGGAACGAGTAAAGAGACTTGCCGGTAAACGAGATTGAACTAGGTATAAAGATACCGACGATCGAATCTCGGGCAAGTAACATACCGTTTGACAAAAGGAACAACGTATGTTGTTATTCGGTTCTGACCGATAAAAGATCTTCGTAGAATATGTAGGAGCCAATATGAACATCCAGGTTCCGCTATTGGTTATTGACCAGAGATGAGTCTCGGTCATGTCTACATAGTTCTCGAACCCGTAGGGTCCGCACGCTTAACGTTTGATGACGATCGGTATTATGAGTTTTTGAGTATTGATGTACCGAAGGTAGTTCGGAGTCCCGGATGAGATCACGGACATGACGAGGAGTCTCGGAATGTCCGAGACATAAAGATTAATATATTGGACGGCTATATTCGGACACCGGAAGTATACCGGAAAAGTTTCGGATTTATCGGGAATGCCGGAGGGGGTTACCGGAACCCCCTACGAGAGGGGATGGTCCATAGTGGGCCTAAAGGGTGAGAGAGAGGCAGCCCATAGGGCTGGCTGGCGCCCCCACCTAGGAATCCTAGTTGGACTAGGATTGGGGGGGCGCCACCTCTCCTATTCCTTTCCCCCTTCTTCCTTTCGGTGAATCCTACTAGGAATAGGATTGCAATCCTATTCCTAGTAGGAATCCCTTCCCTAGCCGCACCAGGAGAGTTGGCCGGCCCCTCCTCCCTTGCTCCTTTATATACGGGGGCAGGGGGGCACCCAAAGACACACAAGTTGAATTGTTTTGCCGTGTGCGGTGCCCCCCTCCACAGAATCACACCTCGGTCGTACCGTCGCGGAGCTTAGGAGAAGCCCTGCGCCGGTGAACACATCATATCCGTCACCACGCCGTCGTGCTGACGAAACTCTCCCGTGAAGCTCAACTGGATCAAGAGCTCGTGGGACGTCATCAAGCTGAACGTGTGCTGAACGCGGAGGTGCCGTACGTTCGGTGCTTGATCGGTTGGATCGCGAAGAAGTTCGACAACATCAACCGCGTCACTTGACGCTTCCGCTCCCGGTCTACGAGGGTACGTAGACACACTCTCCCCTCTCGTTGCTATGCATCTGGTAGATAGATCTTGCGTGATCGTAGGAAAATTTTAAAATACTACGTTTCCCAACAATGACCACCCAGGTTTCCATGATATGGAGATCTTCAATCTTGCTCTGCTAGCCAGACAAGCCTGGCGAGTCCTTGCCGAGCCCGAATCTCTGAGTGCGAGAATATTGAAGGTGACATACTTCCCGGAGACCACGCTGCTCGATGACAAACTTGGCGGCAAGCCGTCTCAAATATGGAGGGCGATTTTGGACGGACGGGATATGCTGAGACTGGGGATAATCCGAAGAATCGGGAACGGGCAAACTACACATATATGGAGCCATAACTAGTTGCCTAGACCAGGTATGATGAGACCTATCTCTTCGAGGATCCCAACGCCTCCGATCATGGTCTCTGAATTGATTTCTACAGCAACTGCCACATGGAATGAAGCACTGGTCAGGTCGGTTTTCTTTCCAATCGATGCGGAGGCAGTTCTTAGTATACCTCTCTGTACAAGGAATATAAGAGATTTTTGGGCTTGGAGTGGCGAGAAGAAGGGATGTTTTTCAGTTAAATCGGCATATAGGCTGATCATGCACACCAAGCTCCCAAGGGAATCTTGGATAGATGAGGAGGAAGGGACCTCGCGGGCTGGGCAGGAGAGCAACGCTTGGTCATCACTATAGAAGGTCAAGTTGCCACCTAAGATCAATTCTTCCTATGGCATTTGGCCAGAAGCTCCATCCCGACAGCTGATGTGCTAGCTCATAGATACATGGGTGACTCGCCGGCCTGCAAACTTTGCGGCACCATGGATTCATGGAGACACACGATGCTTGATTGCACAAACGCTCGGTGTGTGTGGGCGCTTGCGGAAGACGAACTGGTCCAGAGGATGAGTCAACACACAGCCGACGATCCACGCGAGTGGTTATTCTCTCTGAATGAAGCGTTGACTACATATCAGTTTTTGAGGATGGCAATCACATTGTGGGCAGTTTGGAGTGCAAAGAGGAAAGCAGTCTATGAGGATCTACACCAATCTCCCATGTCAACACACATGTTCATACAGCGATATATCAGTGATGTCTAGATTCAGTCCCACGCTACACCGATGAGAACTTGCATCCAACCACAACGATGTCCGAAGAGATGGATGCAGCCCCCAAGCAACATGTCGAAGCTTAATGTTGATGCAGCCGTGGCAGAGAGACGAGGGGTTGGAACCATTGCCGCTATAGCCAGGGACGAGAATGGCGTGTTCTTGGGAGCCTCTTCATTGGGATTCAGAGCTATCACCAATCCAACTACCCTAGAAGCACTGGCTGTAAGGGAGGCTTTGGCTCTTTCCGGAGATCTCCAACTTCAGAATATCCATGTGGCTTCTGATTGCAAGGAGGTAATTGATAGTATCAAGCAGAAGAGCGGAGCGGAATATGGAGCGATTGTGCATGAAATCATAGTTTACTCTAGCAGTTTTAATTCTTGCAATTTTGTTCATGAAAGTAGGAGCTCCAGTGTGGAGGCTCACAATTTAGCGAAGCATGCCTTGAAATTAGGGATGGGCCGCCGTGTGTGGTTAGGTCATCCTGGGAACCTCTCTTTCGTCCCGGTCCAACTGGTGACTAAAGGAAATATGCCCTAGAGGCAATAATAAAGATGTTATTTGTATTTCCTTATACCATTATAAATGTCTTTTATTCATGCTAGAATTGTATAAACCGGAAACTTAGTACATGTGTGAATACATAGACAAAACAATATGTCCCTAGTATGCCTGTACTAGACTAGCTCATTGATCAAAGATGGTTATGTTTCCTAGCCATAGACATGAGTTGTCATTTGATCAACGGGATCACATCATTAGGAGAATGATGTGATGGACAAGACCCATCCGTTAGCTTAGCACTATGATCGTTTAGTTTTACTGCTATTGCTTTCTTCATGACTTATACATGTTCCTATGACTATGAGATTATGCAACTCCCGTATACCGGAGGAACACCTTGTGTGCTATCAAACGTCACAACGTAACTGGGTGATTATAAAGATGCTCTACAGGTGTCTCCAAAGGTATTCGTGGTGTTGGCATAGATCAAGAATAGGATTTGTCACTCCGAGTGTCGGAGAGGTATCTCTGGGCCCTCTCGGTAATACACATCATAATAAGCCTTGCAAGCAAATGACTAATGAGTTAGTCACGGGATGATGTATTATGGAACGAGTAAAGAGACTTGCCGGTAACGAGATTGAACTAGGTATTGAGATACCGACGATCGAATCTCGGGCAAGTAACATACCGATGACAAAGGGAACAACGTATGTTGTTATGCGGTTTGACCGATAAAAGATCTTCGTAGAATATTGATGATCCACAAGTGTAGGGGATCTATCCTAGTCCTTTCAATAAGTAAGAGCGTCAAACCCAACGAGGAGCAGAAGGAAATGATAGGCAGTTTTCAGTAAGGTATTTTCTGCAAGCATTGAAATTATAGGTAACAGATAGTTTTGTGATAAGATAATTGGTAGCAAGTGACAAATGGTAAAAGTAAATAAGGTGCAGCAAGGTGGCCCAATCCTTTTTATAGCAAAGGACAAGCCTGGACAAACTCTTATATAAAGTAAAGCGCTCCTGAGGACACATGGGAATTATCGTCAAGCTAGTTTTCATCACGATCGTCTGATTCGCGTTCGGTACTTTGATAATTTGGTATGTGGGTGGACCGGTGCTTGGGTGCTGCCCTTACTTGAACAAGCCTCCCACTTATGATTAACCTCTAATGCAAGCATCCGCAACTACAAAAAAAGTATTAAGGTAAACCTAACCATAGCCTGAAACATATGGATCCAAATTAGCCCCTTACGAAGCAACGCATTGTTGGGGAACGTAGTATTTTAAAATTTTCCTACGATCACGCAAGATCTATCTACCAGATGCATAGCAACGAGAGGGAAGAGTGTGTGTACGTACCCTCGTAGACCGGAAGCGGAAGCGTCAAGTGACGCGGTTGATGTAGTCGAACTTCTTCGCGATTCAACCGATCAAGCACCGAACGTACGGCACCTCCGCGTTCAGCACACGTTCAGCTTGATGACGTCCCACGAGCTCTTGATCCAGTTGAGCTTCACGGGAGAGTTTCGTCAGCACGACTGCGTGGTGACGGATATGATGTATTCACCGGCGCAGGGCTTCGCCTAAGCACTGCAACGGTATGACCGAGGTGTGTTTCTGTGGAGGGGGGCACCGCACACGGCTGGAACAATTCAACTTGTGTGTCTTTGGGTGCCCCCCTGCCCCCGTATATAAAGGAGCAAGGGGGAGGCCGGCCGGCCCTTGTTTGGTGCGGCTAGGGGTGGAATCCTACTAGGAATAGGATTGCAATCCTATTCCTAGTAGGAATCACCAAAGAAGGAAGAGAGGGAAAGGAAAAGAGGGAGAGGTGGCGCCCCCCCAATCCTAGTCCAACTAGGAATCCTAGGTGGGGCGCCGGCCAGCCCTATGGGCTGCCTCTCTCTTTCCCTTAAGGCCCACTATGGACCATCCCCCTTCGTAGGGGGTTCCGGTAACCCCCTTCGGCAATCCCGTTAAATCCGAAACTTTTCCGGAACACTTCCGGTGTCCGAATATAGTCGTCCAATATATCAATCTTTATGTCTCGGACATTCCGAGACTCCTCGTCATGTCCGTGATCTCATCCGGGACTCCGAACTACCTTCGGTACATCAAAACTCATAAACTCATAATACCGATCGCCATCAAACGTTAAGCGTGCGGACCCTACGGGTTCGAGAACTATGTAGACATGACCGAGACTCATCTCCGGTCAATAACCAATAGCGGAACCTGGATGTTCATATTGGCTCCTACATATTCTACGAAGATCTTTTATCGATCAAAACCGCATAACAACATACGTTGTTCCTTTTGTCATCGGTATGTTACTTGCCCGAGATTCGATCGTCGGTATCTCTATACCTAGTTCAATCTCATTACCGGCAAGTCTCTTTACTCGTTCCATAACACATCATCTCGTGACTAACTCATTAGTCTTTTGCTTGCAAGGCTTATTGTGATGTGTGTTACCGAGAGGGCCCAGAGATACCTCTCCGACACTCGGAGTGACAAATCCTAATCTTGATCTATGCCAACACCACGAATACTTTCGGAGACACCTGTAGAGCATCTTTATGATCACCCAGTTACGTTGTGACGTTTGATAGCACACAAGGTGTTCCTACGGTATTCGGGAGTTGCATAATCTCATAGTCATAGGAACATGTATAAGTCATGAAGAAAGCAATAGCAGTAAAACTAAACGATCATAGTGCTATGCTAACGGATGGGTCTTGTCCATCACATCATTCTCCTAATGATGTGATCCCGTTGATCAAATGACAACTCATGTCTATGGTTAGGAAACATAACCATCTTTGATCAATGAGCTAGTCTAGTAGAGGCATACTAGGGACACTCTGTTTTGTCTATGTATTCACACATGTACTAAGTTTCCGGTTAATACAATTCTAGCATGAATAATAAACATTTATCATGATATAAGGAAATATAAATAACAACTTTACTATTGCCTCTAGGGCATATTTCCTTCAGTCTCCCACTTGCACTAGAGTCAATAATCTAGCTCACATCGCCATGTGATTTAATACCGATAGTTCACATCGTTATGTGAATAACACCCATAGTTCACATCACCATGTGACCAACACCCAAAGGGTTTACTAGAGTCAATAATCTAGTTCACATCGCTATGTGATTAATACCCAAGAGCAATAAGGTGTGATCATGTTTTGCTTGTGAGAGAAGTTTAGTCAACGGGTCTGTCATATTCAGATCCGTATGTATTTCGCAAATTTCTATGTCTACAATGCTCTGCATGGAGCTACTCTAGCTAATTGCTCCCACTTTCAATACACATCTAGATTGATACTTAGAGTCATCTGGATTTAGTGTCAAAGCTTGCATCGGCGTAACCCTTTACGACGAACTCTTTATCACCTCCATAATCGAGAAATATTTCCTTAGTCATCCAATTACTAAGGATAATTTTGACCGCTGTACAGTGATCTACTCCTGGATCACTATTGTACCTCCCTGTCAAACTCATGGCAAGGTACACAACGTGTTTTGTACACAGCATGGCATACTTTATAGAACATATGGCTGAGGCATAGGGAATGACTTTCATTCTCTCTATATTTTTCTGCCGTGGTCTGGCTTTGAGTCTTACTCAACTTCACACCTTACAAGTCAGGCAAGAACTCCTTCTTTGACTGATTCATTTTGAACTACTTCAAAATCTTATCAAGGTATGTACTCATCGAAAGTCTTATCAAACGTCTTGATCTATCTCTATAGATCTTGATGCCCAATATGTAAGCAGCTTCACCAAGGTCTTTCTTTGAAAAAAACTCCTTTCAAACACTCCTTTATGCTTTCTAGAAAATTCTACATCATTTCCGATCGACAATATGTCATTCACATATACTTATCAGAAAGGTTGTAGTGCTCCCACTCACTTCTTGTAAATACAGGCTTCACCGCAAGTCTGCATAAATCTATATGCTTTGATCAACTTATCAAAGCGTATATTCCAACTCCGAGATGCTTGTACCAGTCCATAGATGGATCGCTGGAGCTTGCACATTTTGTTAGCACCTTTAGGATTGACAAAACCTTCTGGTTGCATCATATACAAGTCTTCTTTAATAAATCCATTAAAGAATGCAGTTTTGTTATCCATTTGCCAGATTTCATAAAATGCGGCAATTACTAACATGATTCAGACAGACTTAAGCATCGCTACGGGTGAGAAAGTATCATCGTAGTCAACTCCTTGAACTTGTCGAAAACCTTTCGCAACAAGTCGAGCTTTGTAAACAGTAACATTACCGTCAGCGTCAGTCTTCCTCTTGAAGATCCATTTATTTTCGATGGCTTGCCGATCATTGGGTAAGTCAACCAAAGTCCACACTTTGTTCTCATACATGGATCCCATCTCAGATTTCATGGCCTCAAGCCATTTTGCGGAATCTGGGCTCATCATCGCTTCCTCATAGTTCGTAGGTTCATCATGGTCTAGTAACATGACTTCCAGAACTGGGTTGCCGTACCACTCTGGTGCGGAACGAACTCTGGTTGATCTACGAAGTTCAGCAGAAACTTGATCTGAAGTTTCATGATCATCATCATTAGCTTCCTCACTAATTGGTGTAGGAATCACTCGAACGTGTTTCTGTGATGTACTACCTTCCAATTCGGGAAAAGGTACAATTACCTCATCAAGTTCTACTTTCCTCCCACTCACTTCTTTCGAGAGAAACTCCTTCTCTAGAAAGGATCCACTCTTAGCAAAAAATACCTTGCCTTAGGATCTGTGATAGAAGGTGTACCCAACAGTTTCTTTTTGGGTATCCTATGAAGATTTACTTCTCCGATTTGGGTTCGAGCTTATCATGTTGAAACTTTTTCACATAAGCATCGCAGTCCCAAACTTAAAGAAACGGCAACTTTGGTTTCTTGCCAAACCACAGTTCATAAGGTGTCGTATCAACGGATTTAGATGGTGCCCTATTTAACGTGAATGTAGCTGTCTCTAATGCATAACCCCAAAAGCGATAGTGGTATATCGGTAAGAGACATCATCGATCGCACCATATCTAATAAAGTACGATTATGACGTTTGGACACACCATTACACTGTGGTGTTCCAGGTGGCGTGAGTAGTGAAACTATTTCACATTGTCTTTACTGAAGGCCAAACTCGCTAACTAAAATATTTTACCTCTACGGTCATATCGTAGAAACTTTTATTTTCTTGTTACGATGATTCTCCACTTCACTTTGAAATTCTTTGAACTTTTCAAATGTTTCAGACTTGTGCTTCATTAAGTAGATATACCCATATCTGCTCAAATCATCAGTGAAGGTCAGAAAATAACGATACCCACCGCCAGCTTCAACACTTATTGGTCCGCATACATCAGTATGTATGATTTCCAACAACTCTGTTGCTCGCTCCACAGTTCCGGAGAACGGAGTTTTAGTCATCTTGCCCATGAGGCATGGTCGCAAGCACCAAGTGATTCATAATCAAGTGATTCAAAAAGTCCATCACTATGGAGTTTCTTCATGCGCTTTACACCAATATGACCTAAACGGTAGTGCCACAAATAAGTTGCACTATCATTATTAACCTTGCATCTTTTGGCTTCAATATTATGAATATGTGTATCACACGATCGAGATCCAACAAACTATTTTCATTGGGTGTATGACCATAGAAGGTTTTATTCATGTAAACAGAACAACAATTATTCTCTAACTTACATGAATAACCGCATTGCAATAAACATGATCAAATCATATTCATGCTCAACACAAACACCAAATAACACTTATTTAGGTTCAACACTAATCCCGAAAGTATAGGGAGTGTGCGATGATGATCATATCAATCTTGGAACTGCTTCCAATACACATCGTCACTTCATCCTTTAACTAGTTTCTGTTCATTATGCAACTCCCATTTCGAGTTACTACTCTTTAGCAACTGAACCAGTATCAAATACCGAGGGGTTGCTATGAACACTGGTAAAATACACATCAATAATCTGTATATCAAATATACCTTTGTTCACTTTGCCATCCTTCTTATCCGCCAAGTATCTAGGGCAGTTCCACTTCCGGTGACCATTTCCTTTGCGGTAGAAGCACTTAGTTTCAGGCTTGAGTTTAGCTTTGGGTTTCTTCATGGGAGTGACAACTTGCTTGTCATTCTTCTTGAAGTTCCCCTTCTATCCCTTTGCCCTTTACTTGAAACAAGTGGTCTTGTTAACCATCAACACTTGATGCTTTTTCATGATTTCTACCTTCGCCGACTTCAGCATCGCGAAGAGCTCGTGAATTCCTTTCGTCATCCCTTGCATATTATAGTTCATCACGAAGTTCTACTAACTTGGTGATAGTGACTAGAGAACTTTGTCAATTACTATCTTATCTGGAAGATTAACTCCCACTTGATTCAAGTAATTGTAGTACCCAGACAATCTGAGCACATGCTCACTGGTTGAGCTATTCTCCTCCATCTTGTAGGCAAAGTATTGTGAGAAGTCTTATACCTCTCGACACGGGCATGAGTATGAAATACTAATTTCAACTCTTGGAACATCTTATATGCTCCGTGGCATTCAAAACGTTTTTGAAGTCCCGGTTCTAAGCCGTAAAGCATGGTGCACTTAAACTATCAAGTAGTCATCATACCGAGCTTTTGTCAAAAACGTTCATAACGTCTACATCTGCTCCTGCAATAGGTCTGTCACCTAGCGGTGCATCAAGGACATAATTCTCTGTGCAGCAATGAGGATAATCCTCAGATCACGGAACAATTCCGCATCATTGCTACTAACATCTTTCAACTCAGTTTTCTCTAGGAACATATAAAAATAAACGGGGAGCAACATCGCGAGCTATTGATCTACAACATAGATATGCTAATACTACCAGGACTAAGTTCATGATAAATTAAAGTTCAATTTAATCATATTACTTAAGAACTCCCACTTAGATAGACATCCCTCTAGTCATCTAAATGATCACGTGATCCAAATCAACTAAACCATGTCCGATCATCACATGAGATGGAGTAGTTTCAATGGTGAACATCTTATGTTGATCATATCTACTATATGATTCACGCTCGACCTTTCGGTCTCCAGTGTTCCGAGGCCATATCTGCATATGCTAGGCTCGTCAAGTTTAACCCGAGTACTCTGCGTGTGCAAAACTGGCTTACACCCGTTGTATTTGAACGTAGAGCTTATCACACCCGATCATCACGTGGTGTCTCGGCACGACGAACTTTCGCAACGGTGCATACTCAGGGAGAACACTTATACCTTGAAATTTAGTAAGGGATCATCTTATAATGCTACCGTCGAACTAAGCAAAATAAGAAGCATAATAAGATAAACATCACATGCAATCAAAATATGTGACATGATATGGCCATCATCATCTTGTGCTTTTGATCTCCATCTCCAAAGCACCGTCATGATCACCTTCGTCACCGGCGCGACACCTTGAACTCCATCGTAGCATCGTTGTCGTCTCGCCAACTATTGCTTCTACGACTATCGCTATCGCTTAGTGATAAAGTAAAGCAATTACATGGCGATTGCATTTCATACAATAAAGCGACAACCATATGGCTCCTGCCAGTTGCCGATAACTTTACAAAACATGATCATCTCATACAAACCGTATAACTCATCATGTCTTGACCATATCACATCACAACATGCCCTGCAAAAACAAGTTAGACGACCTCTACTTTGTTGTTGCAAGTTTTAAGTGGCTGCTACGGGCTTAGCAAGAACCGTTCTTACCTACGCATACAAAACCACAATGATGTTTCGTCAAGTATGTGCTGTTTTAACCTTCACAAGGACCGGGCGTAGCCACACTTGATTCAGCTAAAGTGAGAGAGACAGACACCCGCCAGTCACCTTTAAGCAACGAGTGCTCGTAACGGTGAAACCAGTCTCGCGTAAGCGTACGCGTAATGTCGGTCCGGGCCGCTTCATCTCACAATACCGCCGAAGCAAAGTATGACATGCTGGTAAGCAGTATGACTAGTATCGCCCACAACTCATTGTGTTCTACTCGTGCATATCATCTACGCATAGACCTGGCTCATGATGCCACTGTTGGGGAACGTAGTATTTTAAAATTTTCCTACGATCATGCAAGATCTATCTACCAGATGCATAGCAACGAGAGGGAAGAGTGTGTCTACGTACCCTCGTAGACCGGAAGCGGAAGCTCAAGTGACGCGGTTGATGTAGTCGAACTTCTTCGCGATTCAACCGATCAAGCACCGAACGTACGGCACCTCCGCGTTCAGCACACGTTCAGCTTGATGACGTCCCACGAGCTCTTGATCCAGTTGAGCTTCACGAGAGAGTTTCGTCAGCACGACGGCGTGGTGACGGATATGATGTATTCACCGGCGCAGGGCTTCGCCTAAGCACTGCAACGGTATGACCGAGGTGTGTTTCTGTGGAGGGGGGCACCGCACACGGCTGGAACAATTCAACTTGTGTGTCTTTGGGTGCCCCCCTGCCCCCGTATATAAAGGAGCAAGGGGGGAGGCCGGCCGGCCCTTGTTTGGTGCGGCTAGGGGTGGAATCCTACTAGGAATAGGATTGCAATCCTATTCCTAGTAGGAATCTGTAGGATTGAAAGTATGTCTAGAGGGGGGGTGATTAGACTACTTGACAATATAAAAAATCTGCCTTTTGATCATGCAATGTTTTTGGCAGTTTCACAATTAAGATCAATTCAAGTATCACCCTACACATGCAATTCTAGAGTATAAGCAGCGGAAAGTAAATTGCACATGTAAAAGAGAGGTGGAGAAGATCAAACGCAGTTTGGTGACACGAAGATTTTTGTCGTGGTTCCGATAGGTGGTGCTATCGTACATCCACGTTGATGGAGACTTCAACCCACGGAGGGTAACGGCTGCGCGAGTCCACGGAGGGCTCCACCCACGAAGGGTCCACGAAGAAGCAACCTTGTCTATTCCATCATGGCCTACGCCCACGGAGGACTAGCCTTACTCGGGGTAGATCTTCACGAAGTAGGCGATCTCCTTGCCCTTACAAACTTCTTGGTTCAACTCCACATCTCAAAGAAGGAGGCTCCCAAGCGACACCTAACCAATCTAGGAGGCACCACCCTCCAAAAGGTAATAGATGGTGTTGATGATGATGAACTCCTTGCTCTTGTGCTTCAGATGATAATCTCCCCAACACTCAACTCTCCTCACTGATATGGCTGTGGTGGAAGAAAGATTTGAGTGGAAAGCAACTTGGGAAGGCTAGAAATCAAGTTTCATATGGTAGGAATGGAATGGCTTGATCTCAACACAAGGGTAGGTGGTTCACTTCTCAGAAAGTGTATGATAGGAGTGGTAGACTTTCTGATGGCTCTCTCCACGAATGAAGAGGGGGTGGAGGGGTATATATAGCCTCCACACAAAATCCAACCGTTACACACATATTTGACCAATCTCGGTGAGACCGAAGTGAAAACTCGGTCAGACCGAAAGTTCAAATATAGTGAACGTTGGGATTTTCGGTGGGACCGAAAATACCATCTCGGTGTGTCCGAAGTGAGTCAAAGGTTGGAGCTTGCCATCTCGGTGGGACCGAAAATAATAACTCGGATATTCCGAAGTGATGTCAATTGGTTACAGAAGGTTGGCAGTCCGTTTTCGGTGAGACCGAAACTCAAAATCGGATGGACCGAGAAATTAGGGTTTTGGAAGAATAACTGAGGTGGTTCATCTCGGTGGGACTGAGTTTGCAGAATCGGTTTGTCCGAGATTACTTATGAGTGTGCTAAGTAGTGAAGAGTGCTGATAGTTGAGGGAGCTAGATCACCAAGCACTTGAGCAACCAAATCATTAACACAACCTCATCCCCTTTTAATAGTATTGGCTTTTCCTATGGACTCAATGTGATCTTTGATCACTAAACCAAAAATAGAGTCTTGAGCTTTTGCCAATGCTTGTCTTAGCATTTTGAGGGGTCCACTTCTTCAGACATTTCCATACCCATATCATCGAACTTCTCTGAAATGATTCTCAAGAAAATATTAGTTCAATGATATATATGTTGTTATTAATTACCAAAACCACCCAGGGATTAGTTGCACTTTCAATCTCCCCCTTTTTGGTAATTGATGACAACATATAGATCAAAGCTTCGACAAAGGATATAATCAATGAATAATATCGTTGCTTTGAGAAGTATGTGATAAACAAGAGCTCCCCCTAAATTTGTGCATTATTTAAAATTTGCGTTTGAATGCAAATGCACAATCGATTAGGATTATGGGTCACTCTTCCATGTCACATACATCTTGGTGGAGCGCACAAAATGATAAGAATGAATAACATGCACTCAATCACCAAGACAAGAGTAAATAGCCATACAATAAGGAATAGCATATGATAAGCATTAAGCATACATTAAAGCATAGTATGACTAAGCACTCATTAAGGTAGCATCAAACTTAGTAGGAAGCACGCTTAAAGTTTCGAAAGACCAAAAGAAACCAATGTATCACAAAGAAAACCGGCAAAAGAACGAAAGACGAAAGAGCACTCTCTCTCTCGAAGCCCTATGATCTATAACAATTTCTCCCCCTTTGGCAACAAGTTACCAAAAAGTTCGAAAAGGTATAAAGCTAAGCGTCACTGCGGGCTCTGCTGGCGGCTCCCGTCTGGGTAGATGTCGGTGTAGAGATAGCTGCATCGGCGAAGACTTCTGCTGATGTCTGCGCTGGAGGAGTGGATGCTGGAGCTGGAGCAACTGCTGGAGCTGTAGCTGGTGCTGAAGTGGTAGCCCTAGAGTCAGTCACTGGGATAGCTGCAGATCTGGATCCTCTCGGAACCTGAGCAGTCTGGCGATGAGAGTCCTGGACTAGATCATCCTGCATGAGCTCTGCTCTCTCCTGCCTTGTCTCCTCCATGTCTGCCTCAAGCTTTTTGACAGACACCTGAATCTCAGTCAGCTTCACGTCCAGAGCGTGGATCTTGTCCTCAACAATCCTCTCTAGGCTCTCCTGAGATTGCTCAATGCTGGCCAGGCGTTGTTCAATCCTCTGGGTAGCTTCAAGAATTTGTTCTCCAAAGCTCTTTGGCTTAGCTGCTGCTGCTGCTGCCTCTTTGGCTTGGAGGTAACTTCCTCAGCAACAAAGTCAGAGTCCTCATCATCAGAAGTTCTCTTCTTCCTGGTTCTGGTGGCTGCAGGAGGCAAACCACTAGGGGTGCTCCTTTCACCATCATCACTAGAGTTGCTAGCAGGACTTGTATCTGCCTCTGGAATCTCAGCAAAAGGTGACTCAGACCTGTTCTGGCTGTCACTGACATCTGACATGGCTGATAACCTGTGAAAAGATAAGGTATAGGCAGAGTAGAAGAGTTATCACAACTGCAGAGGTTTTTGCAAAAAAAATGAGTTCAAAACTTAGTTTTGAGTTTTCACAGAATGTATTTCGGTCAAACCGATTTTAAGTTTCGGTGAAACCGAAGTGTTCAACAGAAACCTACACACCACTTTCGGTCAGACCGAAATGGGTTTCGGTCCTACCGAAAACTTAGGGTTTCACTGAAACTACGTTTCGGTCATTCCGATATGCACAACGCGGTTAAACCGAATGATGCAGTGCAATGGCCAGAGGCCAAATCGGTCATTCCGAGTTTCAAAATTGGCTTCACCGAGATGCGTTCCGTGGAAACCTAAACCTAAGAATTTTGCTCGAAACTAGAGGATCTGAACTAATGTATAGGGAATATCTCAAACGTGGATTGAATCATGGCAAGCCTATCGTGCAAGAATCAGATGGGGAGCACGAAAAGGGATCGGGACACACCCTAACTTGGTGGTGTCCCTCTACGGCGGCAACGGTGGAGATGATTACCGTTGACGGCGGCGGAGACCTGCGGCGAGGGCGCACAGGCGACGACGGCGACGATCTGTAGACCAGGGCGATGGCAGCAGGGGTTTTGGGGGCGAACGGTTTGAAGAATTGAATCGCGCGCAGCCCTCAGGTATATATAACCCCATGCTGTCGGTGGGACCGAGTTGAAAAACTCGGTGTCACCGAGATGTATAACTGCTGTGCAGTTACGCATATCGGTCAGACCGAGATTTTGAACTCGGTTTCACCGAGATGAAACCTAGATCAGTCTAAGCGTTTCGGTTGGACCGAGATTGAGAAGCCGGTCAGACCGAAATGGACTTAGAAGGTTTTGGAAGTCAGCCTTAGACGAATCGGTGGCTCCGAGTGCTCCTCACTCGGACTGTCCGAAAAAGACTTGTTCAAAGTTGTGATATGAGCATGAATAGAATTTGAGACAAGAAAGCATAGATAGCTAGGGAAGGTGCTTAGGCATTCTTGTCCATCCATTTGGCCAGAAAAATCAGAACAATCAAAACAACAAATGGATGTCCTTGAATGGATAAAATCATGCATTCAACATGCTCACACAATAAGATAGCAACTGAAATATGTGTCAAACATGCACAACCAACACTCTAGCTACTAGCACACAATTTGTCGATGACTAGGTCATCTATATACGAGTATATTGACTTAGGAGCCAAATGAGAACATTTGATCATAGGTCATACTCATCGTTTAAGCACAAGTGGGGTTACCACTTTTACATAAAGCATTTATGTGTTCACATCATTTGGAGATGCTTTAGCTCAATTTTTAGAGCAAAGCTCCCCTAGATGTTAGAACCCCTTTTAAAGGGTCAAACTAACCTTGGGTTGTCGTAGAAGACTTCATGTAGATGTTGAAGATGTGGATGCTCAATGTTGATGTAGATCATCAAGAGTTGGGAGCAATCCTTTGGATTAGGGCACTTTCAATACCTACATGGGTTAGTCCCACAAGGAACAAACAAGAATATCCATAGACATAGATTGAAGTACATAAAAGATGATGTCCATGAAAGCAATGATTACCTTGTCCCTTGACTTACCAACAAGAGGGTTTGTGACTCCATGAACTAGTGCATGATGTGGAAGTTGATTGCACAAGTTCTTGCCAAAATGAATATGAGTGAAGTATGTTGGCGGAGTCACCCTCAAGAACCTTCTAGTTCTTCTTCTTTGGGATCCACATCATCTTGATGGGAATCCTTGGTGTTGTAGTTGAGCTTGACGAAGTAGAACTTGATGTGTCCTTGGGAACCCACTTGACCATGGCTTGAGGTGCTTCAATGAATGCATCAATCTCCTCTTGAAGCTTGTCCTTGGCCTTTAGCTTGTGGTCTTGTGGTGGAAGGTCATCTTGAGCTTGTTCCACATTGGAAGAAGTAGGATCATACTTCTCCTTTTGTGAAACAAACTGTGGAGTAGGGTATTGACCTTCTTCCCACTCAACACCTTCGGCGTTGAACTTTCGCTCAAAACAAACTGTGTCTTCCTTGTTTGCGAACAATCTCCTCAAAGTTCTTGCTTCCGGCAAGACTCTTGTAGACACCTTTCTCTATGATTTCCTTCAATAAGCTATTTTCTTGCTCAAGTGTAACTTGGCTTGAAACATTGTTAGTGGAATCAAGAGAACTACTAGAAGCAACAATATTGGATTTAACATTGTTATTGTTACTACTAGAGGAAGAATTTTTCTTATGCTTGTCATGCTTAGTCTTAATAGGTGGCAAGAAATTAGACAAGAGAAGTCGTTTGGCAAGATATGAAGAACTCTTCTTTCGAAGATCGTCATTGATCGCTTTTAGAAACTCATGTTCTTGCTCTAGAGTGAGCTTCTCGAAGCGTAGCTTCTCATGAGATCTTAGGAGCTCTCTATGATCTTCTTGAGTTGTTTCATGAGCTAACTTAAGAGTGTTTAGTTCTTTAGTTAGACGCTCAATCTCCTTCATAGCATTGTCATTCGACTCTTCTCGACTATAAAGACTACTAGCATTTTCATCATTACTAAGCTCACTAGATTTATCATGCAAGAGCTCATCTTCACCAAGTAAGTCATCCTCATCACTATCAAAGTCAATGAATTCAGGGTGTGTTACCTTGGGGCCTTTAGCCATGAAGCATCTTCGAATTCCCTCATTTGGTGAATCAAATAAGTTGTAGGAGTTGGAGTTGGAGGATACGAGTGCAAGTCCGGCAACACCTTCATCTTGACTGTAGTCGGAGTCGGAGTGATAGCTTCCATCGGATTGATTGTCGGAGTCGGAGCCGGAGACCCATTCACCTACATGAGCTTGATGTCTTCTTCTTGTGTAGCTCCTTGATGACTTGTCTTTCCTCTCCGAATCCTTGCTTCTCCGAGAGGGTCTTCGTTCATAACGATCATCTCTACTCCTTCTCTCTCTCCGAGGTGACTCATCTCTTGCTCTTCTTCTTGGAGATTCTTCTCTTCTCTTGTGGGGAGCCGTACACTCATTTGAGAAGTGTCCGGGTCTTCCACAATTGTAGCAGTTTCGATCACGACTAGAAGATCTCTTTTCATCATATGATCTAGACTTTGAGCTTCTTTCTTTGCCTCTATTCTTGTAGAACTTGTTGAAGTTCTTGACCATTAGGCTTATCTCTTCATTGGAAATTTGCTTGTCACTTGAGGTAGTGGGAGCATCACTTGTAGCTTTGTAGGCACCACTTGACTTGTTGTGAAGCTCTTCCTTATCCTTAAGTGTCATCTCATGAGCAACAATTCTTCCAATGACTTCTGTTGGCTTGAGAGTCTTGTAGTTTGGCATCATTTGGATCAAAGTGCACACGGTGTCATACTTTCCATCCAAAGCTCTGAGAATCTTCTTAATGATGAATCGGTCGGTCATTTCTTCGCTTCCTAAGCCGGCAATCTCATTTGTGATGAGAGCAAGCCTAGAGTACATTTCAGCGACTCCTTCACCATCCTTCATCTTGAACTTGTCAAGTTGACCTTGAAGAATATCTAGCTTTGATTCCTTCACAGATTCAGTACCTTCGTGCATTTCAACCAAAGTATCCCAAATCTCTTTAGCATTCTCAAGACGGCTGATTTTGTTGAACTCTTCGGGACACAAAGCATTGAAGAGAATGTCACAAGCTTGAGCATTGTTTTGCAACATCCGCAACTCTTCCGGTGTAGCTTCGCGATCCGGAACTTTTCCTTCTTCAAAGAAATCACCTTGCATACCAACACAAATAATGACCCATGCGGCTGGGTTATGACCAAGAATATGCATTTTCATTTTATGCTTCCAACTAGCAAAATTTGTACCATCAAAGTAAGGACCTCTACGATAATTACCCTCACTAGACGCCATACTCTCCTAGGTTGTGAAACCAAGCTTATGGAGTCCAATGCAATGGAAACCAAAACAATGGAGACCAAAGCTCTGATACCACTTGTAGGATCGAAAGTATGTCTAGAGGGGGGGTGATTAGACTACTTGACAATATAAAAAATCTGCCTTTTGATCATGCAATGTTTTTGGCAGTTTCACAATTAAGATCAATTCAAGTATCACCCTACACATGCAATTCTAGAGTATAAGCAGCGGAAAGTAAATTGCACATGTAAAAGAGAGGTGGAGAAGATCAAACGCAGTTTGGTGACACGAAGATTTTTGTCGTGGTTCCGATAGGTGGTGCTATCGTACATCCACGTTGATGGAGACTTCAACCCACGGAGGGTAACGGCTGCGCGAGTCCACGGAGGGCTCCACCCACGAAGGGTCCACGAAGAAGCAACCTTGTCTATTCCATCATGGCCTACGCCCACGGAGGACTAGCCTTACTCGGGGTAGATCTTCACGAAGTAGGCGATCTCCTTGCCCTTACAAACTTCTTGGTTCAACTCCACATCTCAAAGAAGGAGGCTCCCAAGCGACACCTAACCAATCTAGGAGGCACCACCCTCCAAAAGGTAATAGATGGTGTTGATGATGATGAACTCCTTGCTCTTGTGCTTCAGATGATAATCTCCCCAACACTCAACTCTCCTCACTGATATGGCTGTGGTGGAAGAAAGATTTGAGTGGAAAGCAACTTGGGAAGGCTAGAAATCAAGTTTCATATGGTAGGAATGGAATGGCTTGATCTCAACACAAGGGTAGGTGGTTCACTTCTCAGAAAGTGTATGATAGGAGTGGTAGACTTTCTGATGGCTCTCTCCACGAATGAAGAGGGGGTGGAGGGGTATATATAGCCTCCACACAAAATCCAACCGTTACACACATATTTGACCAATCTCGGTGAGACCGAAGTGAAAACTCGGTCAGACCGAAAGTTCAAATATAGTGAACGTTGGGATTTTCGGTGGGACCGAAAATACCATCTCGGTGTGTCCGAAGTGAGTCAAACGTTGGAGCTTGCCATCTCGGTGGGACCGAAAATAATAACTCGGATATTCCGAAGTGATGTCAATTGGTTACAGAAGGTTGGCAGTCCGTTTTCGGTGAGACCGAAACTCAAAATCGGATGGACCGAGAAATTAGGGTTTTGGAAGAATAACTGAGGTGGTTCATCTCAGTGGGACTGAGTTTGCAGAATCGGTTTGTCCGAGATTACTTATGACTGTGTTAAGTAGTGAAGAGTGCTGATAGGTGAGGGAGCTAGATCACCAAGCACTTGAGCAACCAAATCATTAACACAACCTCATCCCCTTTTAATAGTATTGGCTTTTCCTATGGACTCAATGTGATCTTTGATCACTAAACCAAAAATAGAGTCTTGAGCTTTTGCCAATGCTTGTCTTAGCATTTTGAGGGGTCCACTTCTTCAGACATTTCCATACCCATATCATCGAACTTCTCCGAAATGATTCTCAAGAAAATATTAGTTCAATGATATATATGTTGTTATTAATTACCAAAACCACCCAGGGATTAGTTGCACTTTCAGAATCACCAAAGAAGGAAGAGAGGGAAAGGAAAAGAGGGAGAGGTGGCGCCCCCCCAATCCTAGTCCAACTAGGAATCCTAGGTGGGGCGCCGGCCAGCCTTATGGGCTGCCTCTCTCTTTCCCTTAAGGCCCACTATGGACCATCCCCCTTCATAGGGGGTTCCGGTAACCCCCTCCGGCAATCCCGTTAAATCCGAAACTTTTCCGGAACACTTCCGTTGTCCGAATATAGTCGTCCAATATATCAATCTTTATGTCTCGGACATTCCGAGACTCCTCGTCATGTCCTTGATCTCATCCGGGACTCCGAACTACCTTCGGTACATCAAAACTCATAAACTCATAATACCGATCGTCATTAAACGTTAAGCGTGCGGACCCTACGGGTTCGAGAACTATGTAGACATGACCGAGACTCATCTCCGGTCAATAACCAATAGCGGAACCTGGATGTTCATATTGGCTCCTACATATTCTACGAAGATCTTTTATCGGTCAAAACCGCATAACAACATACGTTGTTCCTTTTGTCATCGGTATGTTACTTGCCCGAGATTCGATCGTCGGTATCTCTATACCTAGTTCAATCTCGTTACCGGCAAGTCTCTTTACTCGTTCCGTAACACATCATCTCGTGACTAACTCATTAGTCTTTTGCTTGCAAGGCTTATTGTGATGTGTGTTACCGAGAGGGCCCAGAGATACCTCTCCGGCACTCGGAGTGACAAATCCTAATCTTGATCTATGCCAACACCACGAATACTTTCGGAGACACCTGTAGAGCATCTTTATGATCACCCAGTTATGTTGTGACGTTTGATAGCACACAAGGTGTTCCTACGGTATTCGGGAGTTGCATAATCTCATAGTCATAGGAACATGTATAAGTCATGAAGAAAGCAATAGCAGTAAAACTAAACGATCATAGTGCTATGCTAACGGATGGGTCTTGTCCATCACATCATTCTCCTAATGATGTGATCCCGTTGATCAAATGACAACTCATGTCTATGGTTAGGAAACATAACCATCTTTGATCAATGAGCTAGTCTAGTAGAGGCATACTAGGGACACTCTGTTTTGTCTATGTATTCACACATGTACTAAGTTTCCGGTTAATACAATTCTAGCATGAATAATAAACATTCATCATGATATAAGGAAATATAAATAACAACTTTATTATTGCCTCTAGGGCATATTTCCTTCACGCATAAACTAGGGTTTAAGCTTCTGTCACTCTAGCAACCCATCATCTACTTATTACTTCCCAATGCCCTCCCATAGGGCCAAGTAATGGTGAAGCGTCATGTAGTCGATGTTCACATGACACCACTAGAGGAAAGACAACATACATCTCATCAAAATATTGAACGAAGACCAAACTCACATGACTACTAATAGCAAGACTTCTCCCATGTCCTCAGGAACAAAAGTAAGTACTTAAGACATAATATAGTTCATGATCAGAGGGGTATTAATATGCATAATGGATCTGAACATATGATCTTCCACCAAATAAACCAACTAGCATCAACTACAAGGAGTAATCAACACTACTAGCAACCCACAGGTACCAATCTAAGGTTTGGGTACAAAGATTGGATACAAGAGATGAACTAGGGTTTGAGAGGAGATGGTGATGGTGAAGATGTTGATGAAGATAGCCCTCCCCAAGATGGGAGAGTTGTTGGTGATGACGGTGGTGACGATTTCCCCCTCCCGGAGGGAAGTATCCCCGGCAGAACAGCTCTGTCGGAGCCCTAGATTGGTTTCCGCCTCGGTTCCGCCTCGAGGCGGCGGCGTCTGGTCCCGAAAGCCTCCTTATGATTTTTTTTCTAGGTCAAAACACCTCATATAGGAGAAGATGGGCATCGGGGGCCTGCCGGCTGGCCCACAAGGTAGGGGGTGCGCCCTGGGAAGGGGGGCGCGCCCCCCACCCTCGTGGACAGCTGGTCCCCCCCCCCCTCGTGGGTTTCTTTCGCCAGATATTTTTTATATTTTCCAAAACGATGTTCTGTTGAGTTTCAGGGCTTTTGGAGTTGTGCAGAATAGGTTTCCGGAGTTTGCTCCTTTTCTAGCCCAGAATTCCAGCTGCCGACATTCTCCCTCTTCATGTAAACCTTGTAAAATAAGAGAGAAAAGGCATAAGTATTGTGACAAAACATAGAATAACAACCCATAATGCAATAAATATCAACATATAAGCATGATGCAAAATGGACGTATCAACTCCCCCAAGCTTAGACCTCGCTTGTCCTCAAGCGAAAACCGATATCGAAAAATATGTCCACATGTTTAGAGATAGAGGTGTCGTTAAAAACAAAATACGGACATGAGGGCATCATGATCATTCTCATAACAGCAACTTATGTAAATATATTCATATGATTCGTATGCTAAAGTAACAATTCATCCACAATATCAAGTATGAATCATAAACTTCATTGTAAACTAACAAACTTTTATCTCAGTCATTGAAGCAATTGCAATTTATCGTAACATCGGAAAGAGTCAATATAAGAGCTTTTCAGCAAGCTTACATACTCAACTATCATATAGTCTTTCACAATTGCTCACACTCACGCAATACTTATGTTTATGGAGTTTTAATCGGACACAGAGAAAGATAGGGGCTTTTGGTGTTGCCTCCCAACCTTTTACCTCAAGGGTAATGTCAACAGTAATAGATCATGAAAACTTACATCCAAGTGGGTATATATGTCAGGATCTTTCCAACACAATGTGCTTGCCAAAGGATAAAATGTAAAAAGGAAAGGTGGATTTCACCTTGACACTTATAAGGCAAGAATAATAGATAGGCCCTTCGCAGAGGGAAGCAGAGATTGTCATGTGTTTTTATGGTTGGATGCACAAAGTCTTAGCATAGAGGAACTTCGCTTTATATTGCCACTTGTGATAAGGACCTTTATTATGCAGTCCTTCGCTTTTATTACTTCCATATCACAAGATCGTATAAAGCTAATTTCTCCCACACTAATAAATCATACACATTTTAGCGGATTTGCAACATGACAACTTACTTGGAAGGATCTTTCTCAATCCATAGGTAGGTATGGTGGACTCTCATGGCAAAACTGGGTTTAAGGATATATGGAAGCACAAGTAGTATCTCTACTTAGTGCGAGGAGTTTTGGCTAGCATGAGGGGGAAAGGCAAGCTCAACATGTTGGATGATCCATGACAATATACTTTATTTCAGATATAAGAAGACATAACCCATTATGTTGTCTTCCTTGTCCAACATCAACTCTTTAGCATGTCATATTTTAATGAGTACTCACAATCATAAAAGATGTCCAAGATAGTATATTTGTATGTGAAGCCTCTCTTATTTTATTACTTCCTATTAATTGCCACGATGACCAAAACTATGTTTGTCAACTCCCAACAACTTTTATTTATCATACTCTTGTATGTGAAGTCATTACTTCCCACAAGATCAATATGATCTCTTGGATATTCTTTAGGTTTTCTTTCTTTTTATCATGACCCAAGTGAGGAAATCAAGCCCTTGACTCAACACTAATCTTTATTATATAACTCATGGACTCGATTACAAAGGGTAAAGCTCACAAAGCAAAAGCTCACAACTAGATCATGCTAACTTTATTCTAATAGATCAAGATACTACCAAAAGGATCGAACTAAGTAAAAACGGTAAAGATAGGAGTGATGGTGATACGATACCGGGGTCACTCCCCCAAGCTTGGAAGTTGCCAAGGGGAGTGCCCATACCCATATGATTATGTCTCCTTCTTCGGGGGTGGTGATGATGACTTCTTCCTCAGCTTACGCTTAAGGGCAGAATTTTGCTCCTTTAGATAATTGATCTCTTGCTCGAGATATAATATCTTCTTGCATAGTGCCTGCTTGTTCTCCTGCAAGAGGTTAAAAGGGATAAATTCGATCTTAGGTTTCTTTACTTTGTCTGGGAGGCTTGACTTTTTGAACTCCACGTGCATGTCTCCAGGTTGAGGTAGTGGGACTTCGTCTTCATCTGAGCTAGTCCAGTCCTTCTTCTTTGCATCATGATATTCTTCTTATTCCATGGTCCAACCATAATGCTCCCAATCCCCATAGACTTTAGAATCAGCAAGGGAATCAGCCACATAGCTTTCTCCCTCTCAATCTTGGGAAGACATGTTGCTTTATCTGTGACAGGAACAACTCGAAACAAGAACAGAGGATTTTTGCGTGATACAGAGGTCAAAACCTTCGGGAGTATATATAATGATTTTTTACCGACAAAAAGGAGTAATCCATAAGAAAACAGAGTCTAGGGGACACACGGGGTGCCCACGAGGCAGGGGCGCGCCCTGGGAAGGGGGCCCCACCCTCCACTCTCGTGGACGCATCGTGTCTCTTCCGGACTGCAGATTATTTTTCTATTTTTCTAAATATTCCAAAACAGGGAAAAATTGTCTTTAGAACTGTTTTGGAGTCGGTTTACTTACTGTATCATGTACCTCTTCCTTTTCGGAGGCTGAATCGTTCTAGAAAGTGTCCCTTATGTATACCTCCGGGGTTACGGTTTCTATAATATTGGTTTCAACATTTATAGGATTACCTGAGATATAATGTTTGATTCTTTGACCATTCACCACCTTCGGATTTGTGGCTTCGAAGTTGTTGATTTTTATGGCACCGGAGCGATAGACCTCCTCGATAACGTAAGGTCCTTCCCACTTGGAGAGAAGTTTTCCTGCAAAAAAATTTAAACGAGAGTTGAATAGCAAGACATAATACCCTACGTTAAATTCACGTTTTCGTATCCTTTTGTCATGCCATCTTTTAATTTTTTCTTTAAACAGCTTGGCATTCTCATAGGCCTGGGTTCTGCACTCATCAAGGCAGCTAATGTCAAATAACATCTTCTCACCGGCAAGTTTGAAATCGTAGTTGAGCTCTTTTATAGCCCAATATGCCTTATGTTCTAGCTCAAGAGGTAAGTGACAAGCTTTTCCATATACCATCTTATATGGAGACATACCCATAGGATTTTTGTATGCAGTTCTATAGGCCCATAATGCATCGTCAAGTTTCTTGGACCAATTCTTCCTAGACCTATTAACTGTCTTTTGCAAGATTAGTTTCAACTCCCTATTACTTAGTTCTACTTGACCACTAGTCTATGGGTGATAGGGGGGTGCTATTCTATGGTTGACATCATACTTTGCAACCATCTTACGGAAAGCACCATGAATAAAGTGTGAACCACCATCGGTCATTAGATATCTAGGGACTCCAAACCTCGGAAATATAACTTCTTTAAGCATCTTAATAGAAGTGTTATGATACGCACTACTAGTTGGAATAGCTTCTACCCACTTAGTAATGTAATCAACAGGAACTAAAATATGTGTGTACCCATTAGAGGCAGGAAACGGTCCCATATAATCAAAGCCCCAAACATCAAATGGTTCAATAATAAGTGAATAATTCATAGGCATTTCTTGACGTCTACTAATATTACCAATTCTTTGACATTCATCACAAGATAAGATAAACTTACGGGCATCCTTGAAGAGAGTGGGCCAATAAAAACCGGATTGTAATACCTTGTGTGCAGTTCTATCTCCCGCATGGTGTCCTGCGGAAGCTTAGGAGTGGCACTTGCGTAGGATTTGTTCCTGTTCATGCTCAGGTACACAACGTCTAATAATACCATCTACTACTTCTTTATAAAGATGTGGGTCATCCCAGAAGTAATGTCTCAAATCATAGAATAACTTTTTCTTTTGCTGGTATGTGAAGCTAGGGGGTATAAACTTAGCAACAATATAATTAGCATAATCAGCATACCATGGAGCAGTACGAGAAGTATTTATGATAGCTAGTTGTTCATCAGGAAATCTATCATCAATAGGTTGTGGGTCATCAAGAACATTTTCTAACCTAGACAAGTTATCTGCTACGGGGTTCTCAGCTCCTTTTCTATCAATAATATGCAAGTCAAATTATTGCAGCAAGAGAACCCATCTAATAAGTCTAGGTTTAGCATCTTTCTTCTCCATAAGGTATTTGATAGCAGCATGATCAGTGTGAATAGTTACCTTAGAATCAACAATATAGGGTCTAAACTTATCACAAGCAAACACAACTGCTAAAAATTCTTTCTCAGTAGTAGCATAGTTTCTTTGGGAACTATCTAGAGTTTTACTAGCATACTGGATACCATTCAATTTCTTATCAACTCTTTGCCCTAAAACAACACCTACAGCATAATCACTAGCATCGCACATAATCTCAGAGGGTAAATTCCAGTCAGGAGGCTGGACAATAGGTGCAGATATCAATGCTTTCTTAAGTATTTCAAATGCTTCTAGACAATCATCATCAAAGACAAAAGGAATATCTTTTTGTAAGAGATTAGCCAGAGGCCTAGAGATTTTGGAGAAGTCCTTTATGAACCTCCTATAAAACCCGGCATGACCAAGGAAACTTCGTATACCTTTGATGTCCTTAGGGCATGGCATCTTTTCAATAGCCTCAACTTTAGCTTTGTCAACTTCAATACCTCTTTCAAAAATTTTATGTCCCAAGACAATGCCTTCATTAACCATAAAGTGGCACTTCTCCCAATTCAAGACAAGGTTAGTATCTTCACATCTCTGCAAAACTTGATCAAGGTTGCTTAAGCAATCATCAAAAGAAGTTCCGTATACGGAGAAATCATCCATGAAAACCTCAACAATCTTTTCACAAAAATCAGAGAATATAGCCATCATGCATCTTTGAAAGGTAGCAGGTGCATTACATAAACCAAAAGGCATACGTATATAAGCAAAGGAACCGAAAGGACAAGTAAAAGTGGTCTTCTCTTGATCCCCTTTTGACACGGGTATTTGAGAGAAACCGGAATAACCATCTAGAAAGCAGAAATGATTATGTTTGGATAACCTTTCTAGCATTTGATCAATGAACCGCACGGGGTAATGATCTTTCTTAGTAGCCTTATTTAACTTACGGAAATCAATTACCATCCTATAACTTGTAACTATTCTTTGCAGGATCAATTCATCTTTATCATTAGGAACAACAGTCATACCTCCTTTCTTAGGAACACAATGGACAGGACTTACCCACTGGCTATGAGCAACTGGATAGATAATACCTGCCTCTAGAAGCTTTAGTATTTCCTTTCTTACCACTTCTTTCATTTTAGGATTTAACCGTCGCTGATGATCAATAACCGGTTTAACATTTTCTTCCAATTTTATCTTGTGTTGGCATAAAGTGGGACTAATGCCCTTAAGATCATCCAGAGTATATCCAATAGCAGCACGATGCTTCTTCAGAGTTTTCAATAATTTTTCTTCTTCCTGCTCTGAAAGGTTAGCACTAATAATAACATGATATATCTTCTTTTCATCAAGATAAACATACTTAAGATTATTAGGCAAAGGTTTAAGTTCAAACACGGGATCACCCTTGGGTGGAGGAGGATCCCCTAGGATTTCAACAGGCAAGTTGTTTTTCAATACGGGTCCCTGTGTAAGGAATATTTCATCTATTTCCCTTCTTTCATTCATATGCATATCATTTTCATGGTCTAGCAAGTATTGTTCTAAAGGATCATTAGGTGGCACGGCAATAGAAGCAAGACCAATAATTTCATCTTTACTAGGTGGTGCCTTTTCAAGGGGTTGTCTACGGAATTTAGCAAAGTTAAAATCATGAGACGTATCCCCTAACCCAACAGTAACAATATCTTTCACGCAATCTATCTTGGCATTAACAGTATTCAAGAAGGGTCTACCAAATATAATGGGACAAAATGGATCTTGTGGGGAACTAATAACAAGAAAATCAGCAGGGTATTTAACCTTCCCACACAAGACTTCAATATCTCTAACAATCCCAACTGGAGAAATAGTATCTCTATTGGCAAGCTTAATAGTGACATCAATCCCTTCTAACTCAACAGGTGCAATATCATGCATAATCTCGTTATATAAATCAAGAGGGATAATAGTCGCACTAGCACCTACGTCACATAAACCATGATAACAATGATCTCCTATCTTAACAGAGATAACAGGCAAGCCTACAACATGTTTATGTTTATTCCTAGCATTGGGTTTGGCTATTCTAGCAGATTCTTCTTGGAGGTAAATAATATGTCCATCTAAATCTTCTACCAAGAGATCTTTAACCATAGCAACACTAGGTTCAACTTTAATTTTCTCAGAGGGTGTAGGTGTTCTAGTATTACTCTTACGAACAATAGTTGAAGCTTGAGCATGATCCTTTATCCTAACAGGGAAAGGTGGTTTCTCAATATAAGCGGTGGGAATAACAGGATCAACATTATAAGTGATAGTCTTTTGTTCAACTTTAATAGGTTCAACTACTTTACTTCAATAGGGGGATGGTATTTAAACCACTTCTCCTTGGGGAGATCAACATGAGTAGCAAAAGATTCATAGAAAGAAGCTACTATCTCAGAGTCAAGTCCATATTTAGTGCTAAACTCACGGAAAACATCGGTGTCCATAAAAGCTTTAACACAATCAAACTTAGGGGTCATACCTGACTCCTTACCTTCATCGAGATCCCAATCTTCAGAGTTGCGTTTAATCCTTTCCAATAAATCCCATTTGAAGTCAATAGTCTTCATCATATAAGAGCCAGAACAAGAAGTATCGAGCATGGAGCGATTATTATGAGAAAGCCGAGCATAAAATTTTTGGATGATCATTTCTCGTGAGAGCTCATGATTGGGGCATGAATATAACATTGACTTAAGCCTCCCCAAGCTTGAGCGATACTTTCTCCTTCGCGAGGCCAGAAATTATAAATATAATTACGATCACGATGAACCTGGTGCATAGGGTAGAACTTCTGATGAAATTCCAACTTCAGACGATTATAGTTCCATGATCCCATATCATCGCATAGCCTAAACCATGTCAATGCATCTCCCTTCAAAGATAAAGGGAGGACCTTCTTCTTGATAACATCCTCGGGCATTCCTGCAAGCTTAAACAATCCACAAACTTCATCCACATGGATTAGGTGTAAGTCGGGATGCAGTGTTCCGTCTCCTGTAAAGGGATTTCAAGCAGTTTCTCTATCATACCCGAAGGAATCTCAAAGCAAACATTTTCAATAGGTGTAGTAGGTTGAGGAGCAACTCTTTGCTCTTCTGATCGGTTTGAAGATACCCCGAACAAGCCCCTCAAAGGATTTTGAGCCATAGTAACAAGTGACAATAAATTTCAGCACACTATATAAATTTTTCCTTACCAAAGGTGCTTCACTCCCCGGCAACGGCGCCAGAAAAGAATCTTGATGACCCAAAAGTGTAGGGGATCTATCATAGTCCTTTCGATAAGTAAGAGTGTCGAACCCAACGAGGAGCAGAAGGAAATGATAGACAATTTTCAGTAAGGTATTTTCTACAAGCACTGAAATTATAGGTAACAGATAGTTTTGTGATAAGATAATTGGTAGCAAGTGACAAACGGTAAAAGTAAATAAGGTGCAGCAAGGTGGCCCAATCCTTTTTATAGCAAACGACAAGCCTGGACAAACTCTTATATAAAGTAAAGCACTCCCGAGGATGATACGTCTCCAACGTATCTATAATTTTCGATTGTTCCATGCTATTTTTTATGAAGTCTTGGATGTTTAATGGGCTTTATCATTCACTTTTATATCATTTTTGGGACTAACCTATTAACCCAAAGGCCCAGTCCAGATTGCTGTTTTTTTGCCTATTTCAGGGTTTTGCAGAAAAAGAATATCAAACGGAGTCCAAACGGAATGAAACCTTCGCGAGAGATATTTTTGGAGAAAATCACGCACGCGGAGCTTGAGGACCAAGTCAGGGGATAGAGAGGTGGCCCTCAAGGGTGGGGGGTGCGCCCCCCTTCCCAGGGCACGCCCCCTGCCTCGAGGCCCCTCAAGTGGCCCCCGGTGCCCTCCTTCTTCCTATATAAGTCTACGTACCCCAGAAATTCCGAGAACAGAGAGAAAACCCTAATTCCACCGCCGTAGCTTCTGTTCCCGTGGAGATCCCATCTTAGAGCCTGTTCCGGAGCTCCATCGGAGGGGGACCCATCACGGAGGCCTTCTTCATCATCATCATCGCCCTCACCATGAGTTGTGAGTAGTTTACCTCAGACCTTCGGGTCCATAGCTAGTATCTAGATGGCTTCTTCTCTCTCTCCGGATCTCAATACAAAGTTCTCCTCGGTCTTCGAGGAGATCTATTCGATGTAATCTCTTTTTGCGGTGTGTTTGTCGAGATCCGATGAATTGTGAGTTTGTGATCAAGGTTATCTATGAAAGATATTTGGTTCTTCTCTGAAATTTTTATGTGTGCTCATAATATCCTTTCAAGTCTCTTCGAATTATTGGTTTGGTTTGGCCTACTAGATCTATAGTTCTTTCAATGGGAGAAGTGCTTGGCTTTGGGTTCAATCTTGCGGTGCCCTTTCCCAGTGATAATAGGGGCAACAAGGCACGTATTGTATTGTTTCCATCGAGGATAAAAAGATGGGGTTTACATCATATTGCTTGAGTTTATCCCTCTACATCATGTCATCTTGCTTAAGGCGTTACTATGTACGTATGAACTCAATACACTAGATGCATGCTGGATAGCGGTCGACGTGTGGAGTAATAGTAGTAGATGCAGGCAGGAGTCGGTCTACTTGTCTCGGATGTGATGCCTATATACAATGATCATGCCTAGATAGTCTCATAATTATTCGCTTTTCTATCAATTGCTCGACAGTAATTTGTTTACCCGCCGTAGAATACCGCTATCATGAGAGAAGCCACTAGAGAAAACTATGGCCCCCAGGTCTATTCTCAACATATCAATCTACATCTACTTTACTTTTACCGCTTTTATTTGCTGTTTTATTAAACTAAAAATACAAAAAATATAAACAATCATCTCTATTAGATCTCACTCTCATAAGTGACCGTAAAGGGATTGACAACCCCTTATCGCGTTGGCTGCGAAGTTCTTATTTGTTTGTGCAGGTGCGAGGGACTCGTGCGTGGTCTCCTACTGGATTGATACCTTGGTTCTCAAAAACTGAGGGAAATACTTACGCTACTGTGCTGCATTGTGACGCCCCGAGACCGATGCGCCAGGTGTCAGCCAATTATTCGTCGTCGTTGCCATGTTATTTGCTTGCGTGTTGCACATTGTCATGTCATCATGTGCATTTCTTTAGCATGTTCTCAAAACTTGCTTTCGTTCGGGCTCCTCAGTTCTCTCTGTTGTCCGTTCTGAGTCCAGACACACTCGCACGTGCCCGCGCCACATCTGAATATTTATTTTATAAGTGGCCGGAAAACGTTCTCGGAATGGGGTGAAACTCGTGTGGTCTTATTATAGTACAGACAGACCGCCTGTCAAATTTCGTCGCATTCCGAGTTCGTTTGATAGCCCAACCGATAAACATATAGCGGCACTATAGCCGGATAAACGTCGGACATTTCGGTGTTCCGAAACAGTCGCCGGGCCCCCTCTCTCTCCCTCTCTTCTCAGCCCAATCACTCTACACAACCCAGTTTTACACCCCTCGACTGCACGCCCGAAACTGCCCCAAACCCGACGAGGGCTCTTGTTACCGATGGGTCCGGATCATCACCAAACATCCCTAAAACATCTGCGTTTTGGTTTGGACTCCCTAACTTATTTATTCCGGGCAGTCCGATTACGATCGGAGGGACCAAATGACCCTAAACCTAACCCACTTACTATATAATCAGTGCAATCCTAAAACCTAGGGCACTTGTCCCATCTGTCCCGAGCCGCCGCCACTCTTCTCGTTTTCAGTGCGCACCCAATCTCCTACCTCCTCTTGTTGCACCGATCAGTCCTGATCCAGATCCCACCTAAGCCAATTCCCCTTCCCGATCCAAGCGCCAAGCCTCCGGCATCCTAGTAGCACCCAAGCAGGCAGGCATCTCTGCCCGAGCCTCGGTCTCATCCTCGCGAGAACCTCCAGCGCCGCCGCGCCTGTGCCATCTCCCATGACTCCCGTCAGACCTCCACCTCGTCAACCGTAGCCGTAGCCGCCCGAGGCCCTGCCTCCTCTGCACGAGCGCGTGAGCGCCTCCGTCCTCGACAGCCCCACGCCATGGATTTCCTCTTCTTCGCGTCACCCCACTGATTCTTCGCCCCAGCCTCGCCTCCCGCATCCTCCCGGAAAGAAAACCGCCTCCTCACCTCGGCCCCGAGCGCCACCACCCGACGACGGCCTTGCCGGAGCAGCGTCGCGGCATCAGGCCAGGAACCCTCTGCCCTTCTCCTCCTTCCTTCCATCCCTCCTAACATCTCGGCTCCCCCTCTCTCCCCTTCGCAGGTACCCCCCTGACGCCATGATCTCCGTCGCCCTGTCGACTACATGGACCCTAGCGCATGTGTTCATCGCCGGATCCGGGGATGCCATGCTCGGATCCATCCGTTCCCGGTCTCCCTCTCGTCTAGCTCGCCGGATCTGCCCCTCGCCAGGAACCCAGGCCATGGAGCCATCGAGCCTCTGCTTCGAACGAGAACGACGACAGCGCCGAGTCCCCACTCGCCCGCGCCCGTTAATCGCGCCCGAACCGCATCGCCAGGCCAGCGCCAGGCCCAGCGCCCCCTCCCGCTGCGCCAGGCCCAGCCAGCGTTGAGGCCCAGCTCCGCTCCACCGACAAGCCAACATGCCCAATGTGAGCAGCCCAGCCTGCCAGTTTTCGCCCAATCCTTTTTTTCCTGATCCTGCGATTTTTGTAATAATCCAGAAAATGCATTTTTACAGTAAAGTCCCTCTACTTCATGCATTTAGTAACTCACAAACAGTGCATCACATGTAAAAACTTTATATATGAAACATGCTTAGAATTTTATGTAGATTAATAATATGCCACTTTCACCCCTGTTAAAAATGTTTAACTTGCTGTTTGCTTTAATTTGTGTAAATAACATGCTAAAATGATTTAATTCCTAACTAAATAACGGTAGCTCCAAATTTAATAAACTTTATATGTAAATGGGGTGGAAAAATATGTAGAATAACATGGTGCACCTTGTTTTGCTGTTTAACAACATTAAAATGGTGTAATAGGTAGAACAGTACCAAATTCATAATATGCACATGGGGATTTTCCGGAATTGTTGTTTGTCATTCCGGCCTCATTTAAACTTGTCTAGATAGGTAGTTTGTTTTTGCTTCACCTCTTGCCATGTTAACGAACATTTAACCTTGTCTTGTAAATAAACGAGAGTCAACTAAATAAATAACATGTGGTGCTTCGTCAATATGCAACTCGTTGCATATTGAGCTCCACTTAACTTGTAGTTTTGTTTGTGCACCTTGCCATGCCATGCATATTTAAACTGGACATGCATCATACTTGGATGTGCATCGTATGCCATGTTTATGCTTGGGTTTTTACCCGGTTGTTTGCTTCTTTCCGGTTGCTTCTCTTGTTAGCTTCGGTTCCGTTGCGGAGTTGTGAGGATTTGTTTGACTACTTCATGGACTTGTTCTTCTTCCTTGCGAAATCCTAGGCAAGATGACCATCACCTTGGATACCTTTACTATCATTGCCATGCTAGCTATCTCGATGCTATCGTTATATGTCGCGCTACCCATCATTTATTGTCAGCCCTCTCCTTGTTGCCATGTAACCTCTAACCTTTGACACCTTGCCAGCAAACCGTTGTTTGGCTATGTTACCCGCTTGCTCAACCCCTCTTATAGCATTGCTAGTTGCAGGTGAAGATGAAGATTGATCCATGTCAGATCTTGTAGTTGGTATATCACAATATCTATTATTATTATTAACACACCTATATACTTGGCAATGGGTGGAAGGCTTGGCCTTTTGCTCGGTGTTTTGTTCCACTCATGCCACCTTACAAGCCGATAAACCGGCGTTATGTTCCTTGATTTTGCGTTCCTTACACGGTTGGGTATATGGGGACCCCTTGACAGTTCGTCTTTGAATAAAACTCCTCCAGCAAGGCCCAACATTGGTTTTTAATTTTCCTCATAATAACAACTTAACTAATTAATTAATTTGCATAGGGGGTCATGTCCCCGGGTTCTTAATTCTACATAACAGGGGGGGGGGCAGTGCTGATGGTGTTGGTCCCAAACTAGAGCCACTTGCGGTGCCACCCTGTTATCTGGGGTCTTCGGTTGCTGTACGTAGTGCTCATCCGGACGTGGCCTGAGACGAGATACGCGCGGCTACTATCAGGGTGTCGGCACGCCGGGAGGTCTTGCTGGACTTGTTTTACCATTGTCGAGATGTCTTGTGCACCGGGATACCGAGCCTGATCGGATTGTCCCTAAGATAAGGGGTAATGATATTATTATTACTTCTGCTGATCGTAAGAGCTTGTAATGGGCTAAGTTGGGACACCCCTGCAGGGTTATGATCTTTCGAAAGCCGTGCCCGCGGTTATGTGGCAGATTGGAATTTGTTAATGTCCGGTTGTAGAAAACTTGACAGAGGATCCGAAGTAAAACACACAACTGTGTGAGTAACCGTGACTGTCTCTTTTCACTTTGAGAAGAGAACACGGTGGGGTTATGCTTGACTCGTAGGTAGTTCAGGATCTTATCGATCATTACTAGTTTGCGACCGCTTGCGTAGATGCTCATCTTACTCTTGTACTCGTAAGGTAGCCACCATATATTGCTTAGCCGCTGCTGCAACCTCACCACTACCCTCTTCCATACCCATAAAGCTTTGCTAGTCTTGATACCCATGGTTATGGGATTGCTGAGTCCTCGTGGCTCACAGTTACTACAACACTAGATGCAGGTTCAGCCGAGAGTGATGCAGGAGATGGATCAGAACTTCACCGGGAGTCCGATGAAGAGCGTGGCCGTATGCTTGTGACGTTTTCGACGATCAGTAGTGGTTCCTACTAGGTGCGATCGGGACCTTGTGTTGCTTTATTTATGATATCTTTCATTTGGAACTTCGTCCGTAGTCAGACTCTGATGTTATTTGGATGATGAATGTTTATGTAATGCATTGTGTGACGTGGCGAGTGTAAGCCAACTACTCTTTTTGCAATTTCATCCCTCTTTTACATGAGTTGTGCCAAGATACCATACTTGAGATCATTCTAGTATGAGATTATGCCTTTAAGTCGTGCCTCGACACGTAGGAGGTATAGTCTCATACTGGGCATTACAAGTTGGTATCAGAGCCTTCTCCGACCTAGGAGCCCCCACTGATTGATCGAATCGTTGACGGTTGAGTCTAGGCACACACTTGAAAATGTTTTGAGTCCTATATATATCGGAGAGTAGGATTTCTTTTTACTCCTCATCCCTTTTCACTCTGGTGAGAACTCCTGATGATTACTCTATCTCTTCTATTCTCAAAAATTCACTTAATTTTTTTTAGGATCACGCGAGTATTGTTTCGATTGTTCCGATGTCTTTGTGAAGAGAACATTGTTCTCGATGCCTCCTGTCATTTAGGGGTTGTGGCAGGGTCCCGGGGAGTTGAGCTCCGAGGTGTTGTCGTCAAAAATCTATCGCAGCAGTTGTGGAATACTTAAGACGGCCGACATCGAAAACTCTTCTATGCGGTTAGTGGCAAGATAACCCCGACATCACCCAGTACTGGGGAGGTAGTTCGGGAGTATTGCCATAGCTTGTATAGCAGATGCGTTTCGAAGGTCCGAGGTAAACGGTTTCCGGAAATAACTGGTTATGTGTTGAAGGATGGATACAGCTGGATGTAGGATTAGAGTTGAGTGCGCGGTGCTTCCCCTGTATCCCCAACACCTGATTGCATAACTGGAAACTTTCGGAAATTAATAGGTGGGTTCATCTAGTAGTTCGTAGGCATTCTTCCAACGAATGCATGATATGGAGTTCGGGGTTCTACATTGAGTGAAGTGGTTTTATGGGCGTTGTTCCGATCGGGAGTTGCATCTTAAAGGGTCCTTGGCTATGCTGATCCGGGGATTGCAAAACCCTTTTGCAACACATTCCATGAGCTTTCAGCACGAACATGTGGGACGAAGCTTCTATCTTGTATTTGTTCTATCTGCTCCTTGTTGTTTTTATTTTACCTTTTGTTCTCCTAAGTGACTTCTCGAAAAGATTGTTGTACCACCAAGCTATGGAATTCATTCGTTCAATTCTCCGTTCGAATGATGTTGCAACATATCTATCCTTTGTTTTTGTTTTGATTCTGGTATTCGAGTTGCTTCGATGTCAAGTGTTGATTCCATACCTTTCATAATCGGTGTTCTCATATTTCTATGGGAGTGCTAGTCCTTGTTCATCAAGATTTTTATGTTATTTTTTTTCAACCGACGTGCTTCTCTTCAAGTTAATCCGATCCTTTCAATATGTGCAAGACCAATTCTTGGTTTTCTCAACGGTGTCTATTTCATTCATCCCAAGCTGTCTTTGTTTTTCCCCACCCTCCCACCCTTCTTCTTCTCGGAGCTAGAAATTCTTAAATGAAATATCCATTTTATTAATGTGATGTTTCTTCATTCTTTTCGTTTAATTTCATTATCCAATGATTTCTCAAGAAGATGCTAAGGAAGCTTCACATTTATCATTCTCCGTTCTCGTTTCTTCTCCGATGGACTAATATTCAAGCTTCTGTATTAATCATATATTTCCTCTTGTTTCACACGTTTTCACATGTTGAAATTTCTTATCCAAGGCTCTCTTATTTCTTCACATCTCTTTATTCATATCCGGAGTGATCAAGGTATCTCAAAAGATTCGCGTTTCCATTCTTAATCCGTTCAAGCTATTTTGAGGATTGTCATCTTATTCAAGCCATTTAATTCAACCGGTATAATATCTCTTAAGCAATCTTTTTCTCAACTGCGATTGCTTTTCAATGGGCCCTAACCCACAGGTCTTCCCCAGGATCTTACCCGACTCTTCTAATTTCTTTTTCGGGAGGTATACTCAAAATCTTTTCAAAGTGTGACGGAAGAATGATTTCCATGAGGCATATGCCTTCTCCAAGTTTTCTTTCAATTATTTTCATCTTTAGATCCACCTTCCTCTTGTCATTCGTCCGGAGTATCTCGAAATTCTTCATGGCATTTCTCGTCTTCATTCTCAACATTTGAAGACCGAAGAAGAGTTTCTCTTAAATCTTGGCCCGTTCTCTTGAATATTCGTGGTTCTAGCTTCATGCCATCCTCATTATTGTTCAGATTGTGAGGAATTCTTTATACCATCCGAAGCATTTCATAAATTCTTTCCATTGTGATCCTCCGAAGGCCATCATTTCAGAAGATTTCCTTGTTCTCAGTTTTCAACTTCGTCCTCCCAATATTCTTCATCGATGCCTCTCCTTCGTATCCATATTCTTCCGGTGCATCATGCAAGTATTCTTTACTCTGCTCGTGATCCATTCGTTCTTTGTATCTAAGATTGCCTCGTGTATGTTCGTTCATTGTCTAATTCTTCATGGTGGTTGGTTCTCTATCTTCACTCGGTTTCGATTTTTTTACGGTGGTTCGTTCAACATTCTTTTCCCTTTTTCATCATATCAATTAATCGTTCTTTCTGAAATCCTACCGGTGATTCGTTGAATACTTTCTCAAGTTTGTGCGAGATCTCTCTTTAATTCTTTCCAACAAGAATAAGTAGTATGCCAAATCCGTTGCTTGTCATCAATTTAATTTGGTGAAGGATAAGCATACAATAAATCTTATTCTTATTTCTCCGAAGTGATTAATCTCTTTTTCTAGAGCTTGTTCATCATATCATATTCTCGGTTCTAAGTTGTTCATCTTGTTTTTCGGAGCTCCAATTTATTTCTATTATATCATTTCAAAGCTCCATCTAATTCACCGCAGGACTTGAATCTTATTCTTTTCATCTTTCACTTCCCATGCTTTCATTACCAGAGTTCTTCATGGTGGTTCATCATGATTTAATTCATCCTCGAAGTCTTCATCATGATTCTTGATCAATGTGCTCAAGTATTCTTCTTCTTGCATTCAGAAGTGCAATTCTTGCTCCCTTGTCTTTTCAGGTGGTGTTATGTCATTCTTGATAATTTTCCCGTCATGTTTCATGATTCACAAGTTGCCAGGAAGGAGATAGTTTAAACCATCATATCCTTTGTTCAGGAGATCTTTCCAACCCTTTAATTTATTCATTGGAGTTATCTTGGGTTGTATCTCACCTAAAAGTTTCCATAAGGATTTTGCTATTTATGGTGCTTATAAATGACCCAATTTCTCCATTTATCCTCTCGGTGAAAGAAGTTTTCATCTCTTCGCTCATCTCAAATCAATAGTTTTTCGCTAGTGGCAGAATTTCACCTCAAGTTGAGATGTTTTCCATAAGCCACATCAAGCTCATTCTTCTCCTTGAATTTCCAACAACCTTGTCCAATCCATCTTTGTAAGGATGCTCTTTCTCCAATTGCGGAGAAGTTGTCATTTTCTTTTCCGTTCTTTTCTTTCCAACGACCTAGCATATATTTTTTTCATTCCGGAGGCATTGTGATGTTGCTCTCTTTGACCATCTTCTCGTTTTGTCAAGATCATGTTCCTTCTTCTCTGGTCCAGTTAACAGGAGTGTTGTGTCCTCCATTCTAGTTCTCTCATCTTATCAAGTTTTGACTCTCTTAATCGGAGTGCTGTCTGAAGCCATTCTTACCCTTTGCGTCATTCTTTCATTTGTTTCGGAGGTTAAATTCCTTCCATTTTCAGTCGGAATGCTGTCCAAATTATTTCATTCTTATTCCTTCTCTATCTTGTTTTAACCGAAGTGTTTTTTTTTAATTCTTTTCGTGACCCTCGAGCTCTTCGTTCATGTCTTTGCAACCTTCAAATTCTCGTGGTGTCCCTCGTCCCTCCTTTTTACCGGAGTCCTCTTAACTTCGTTCATCTCCGTTGTATTCTTTCCTTCAAGATTGTTCAACCTCTCAAAGGTTCTTTGGGTTCACTCGTTTGTTGAAGAAGCAACTTTGTTTTACCTCTTCCTTTATCCTCTTCTATCCGGTGCCATCTCCAAGATCTCGGGTCGAGATCCTCTGTTAGTGTGGGAGAGTTGTGACGCCCCGAGACCGATGCGCCAGGTGTCAGCAGTTATTCGTATTCGTTGCCATGTCATTTGCTTGCGTGTTGCACGTTGTCATGTCATCATGTGCATTTCTTTAGCATGTTTTCAAAACTTGCATTCGTTCGGGCTCCTCAGTTCTCTCCGTTGTTCGTTCTGAGTCCAGACACACTCGCACGCACCCGCGGAACATCCGAATATTTATTTTATAAGTGGCCGGAAAACATTCTCGGAATGGGGTGAAACTTGGCGTGTGGTCTTATTATAGTATAGACAGACCGCCTGTCAAATTTCATCGTATTCGGAGTTCGTTTGATAGCCCAACCGATAAACATATAGCGGCACTATAGCAGGATAAACGTCGGACGTTTCGGTGTTCCGAAACAGTCGCCGGGCCCCCTCTCTCTCCCTCTCTTCTCAGCCCAATCACTCTACACAACCCAGTTGTACCCCCTCGACTGCACGCCCGAAACTGCCCCAAACCCGACCCGGGCTCTTGTTACCGATGGGTCCGGATCATCACCAAACATCCCTAAAACATCTACGTTTTGGTTTGGACTCCCTAACTTATTTATTCCGGGCCGTCCGATTATGATCGGAGGGACCAGATGACCCTAAACCTAACCCACTTACTATATAATCGGTGCAACCCTAAAACCTAGGGCGCTTGTCCCATCTGTCCCGAGCCGCCGCCACTCTTCTCGTTTTCAGTGCGCACCGAATCTCCTCCCTCCTCTTGTTGCACCGATCAGTCCCGATCCAGATCCCACCTAAGCCAATCCCCCTTCCCGATCCAAGAGCCGAGCCTCCGGCATCCTAGCAGCACCCGAGAAGGCGGGCATCTCTGCCCGAGCCTCGGTCTCATCCTCGCGAGAACCTCCAGCGCCGCCGCGCCTATGCCATCTCCCGTGACTCCCCTCAGACCTCCACCTCGTCAACCGTAGCCGCAGCCGCCCGAGGCCCCGCCTCCTCTGCACGAGCACGTGAGCGCCTCCGTCCTCGACAGCCCCGCGCCATGGATTTCCTCTTCTTCGCGTCACCCCACTGATTCTTCGCCCCTGCCTCGCCTCCTGCATCCTCCCGAGAAGAAAACCGCCTCCTCACCTCGGCCCCGAGCGCCACCACCCGACAACGGCCTTGCCGGAGCAGCGTCGCGGCATCAGGCCAGGAACCCTCTGCCCTTCTCCTCCTTCCTTCCATCCCTCCTAACCTCTCGGCTCCCCCTCTCTCCCCTTCGCAGGTACCCCCCTGACGCCATGATCTCCGTTGCGTTGTTGACTACATGAAGCCTAGCGCCTAGCCCTGGGCATAAAAACTGAAGACCGAAGATCGAACCCGAAAAGGCCGAGACCGAACCCGAAAAGACCGAACTAGAAAAGACCGAATAAATTATGGTCTGCACAAATAGAAGACCGAACTAATTATGGTCTGTTCGGTCTTGCTGTCTTCGGGACCGAATAGCCCGTATAGACCGAACTAATAAAAGCCCATACGCAAAAGGCAATGCCATGTTTAACTAAGGCCCATCCGGCCAGCCCAATGGTCATGGACAACTACACTAGCAGGTCCCTACCTCACACGATTCGCACAAGAACCAGCCCAGCCAGCAGCCTATTGCCCTATTCACTCCCGTTCCTCTTCTTCTCTCCTGCTACGAACCCTAGCCGCTGCTCACTGCCTGCCATCCACTGCTATTGTCTGCCCGATGCCCTTCAGATCTGAGTCCCCACGCACAGCGAGGCGCACCACGCGCCCCTAGACTATGAAGGCCGGCACACCGAGCCGCGGCCATGGCCGGTGAAGACCAGCGGCCCGCACCGCCATCCCTGACCCCTCGTTGGTCTCTCCACTGCCCGCGAGGCGGCCGTCCGCCGCATGTGCTCCACCTCCCGACGGCCGGTTCAGCAACTCAGTCCTCTTCCATGTTGTTCGTCTGCTCGCCGCCTACTGAACTCTTTCTGTTCTTCACATTGCATCTGAAGGTAAGAAGCTACTTCACCCCTATATGAACATCCTTGATTCCCATGAAAATAAGCACCACTGCAGGGATTTTGTAGGCAATGCATACCCTTTCTTTGTGTCAAATGTTAGCACCTGGAGACAACAACTTGATCTTTGTACTGCTCTTAACTAGAGGAAGCAAATGAGTTGCACATTGCCCTTGCTTTGTGTCCCATGAAAAACAGTTTTAGTTTCCCTGGACATTATTTACATGGAAGCAAATGTGTTCAAACATTTAGATCTCAGCAAATTATGGCCTTTTAAACTGTCGATGCCGGTTGATCCGATCTCAAATATCCTTCCTGTAGAGAAATTAATAATGTGTGCATGACCTCTTGATAAAAATAACGTCGGGCATAATAGCTATCTAAATATGCATGTGTTATTATGTATATGTGGCTAGTTCTTTTTTATGTTTATTAATGTCAAATTGTATTGTTGCTATCTACTCTATGTGCATCTAATAACATGTAACTTTCTTTTTTATAGATTGTTTCTGTAGCTGAATCCGAATCTGAACATCATGATGAGGGAGTTCAATGAGAGAGATGATTCAGGAGCAGCTTATGTAGTCATTTGGGTTGTTCTGCAGACATGGACCCTCTTATTGCTATTTGACCTATCAATCAACATTGAACCGGCCTTGCAAATGGAAGATTTGTTTTCTATTTATTTCTGCACTTTGGCTTTTGTCCACGCATGTTAAATCCTGAGTACCTAATTCCTACGTACACACTAGTGCATCTGTGCTTGTTTCCCGAAACTAGATATATACATGGTGTATATCATTTGTACAGAACATGTATTTGTAAATCTCTTTGTTAGGCATTATTAGAGCAGATCTCAACAAAAACGCAAGATTATGTTCTATTTTCGTCATCTTGTAGTAACTAGAAACTTGTACTAGGTCCTGATTGCTTTTGGCATCTACCAAACATACTTCTTACTTTGTGTTAAATATGAATCTTGTTACTTCTGGTCAAATGTAAAAATGTATGGGTACAACAATATGAGTTGTGGCAATTAATTTGGTCTATTTGGTCGGGACCGAAGACCGAACAATAAAGACCGAAGACCGAATAGTGAATAACCGAAAAGACCGAAATTATTTTGGTCTTTAATTATGGAAGACCGAATTCTTGAAAGACCGAAAAGACCGAACCGAACAAACCGAAAAGACCGAATGCCCAGGCTTACTAGAGCCTGTGTTCGTCGCCGGATCCGGGGACGCCATGCCCGGATCCATCCATTCCCGGTCTCCCTCGCGTCCAGCTCGCCGGACCCGCCCCTCGCCAGGAGACCCAGGCCATGGAGGCGTCGAGCCTCTACTTCGAACGAGAACGACGACAGCGCCGAGTCCCCACTCGCCCGCGCCCGTTAAGCGCGCCCGAACCGCATCGCCAGGCCCAGCGCCCCCTCCCGCTGCGCCAGGCCCAGCCAGCGCTGAGGCCCAGCTCCGCTCCACCGACAGGCCAACAGGCCCAATGTGAGCAGCCCAGCCTGCCAGTTTTGGCCCAATCCTTTTTTTCCTGATCCTGCGATTTTTGTAATAATCCAGAAATTGCATTTTTACAGTAAAGTCCCTCTACTTCATGCATTTAGTAACTCACAAACAGTGCATCACATGTAAAAAATTTATATATGAAAAAATGCTTAGAATTTTATGTAGATTAATAATATGCCACTTTCACCCCTGTTAAAAATGTTTAACTTGCTATTTGCTTTAATTTGTGTAAATAACATGCTAAAATGATTTAATCATAACTAAATAGCCGTAGCTCCAAATTTAATAAAATTTATATGTAAATGGGGTGGAAAAATGTGTAGAATAACATGGTGCACCTTGTTTTGCTGTTTAACAACATTAAAATGGTGTAATAGGCAGAACAGTACCAAATTCATAATATGCACATGGGGATTTTCCGTTATTGTTGTTTGTCATTCCGGCCTCATTTAAACTTGTCTAGATAGGTAGTTTGTTTTTGCTTCACCTCTTGCCATGTTAACGAACATTTAACCTTGTCTTGTAAATAAACGAGAGTCAACTAAATAAATAACATGTGGTGCTTCGTCAATATGCAACTCGTTGCATATTGAGCTCCACTTAACTTGTAGTTTTGTTTGTGCACCTTGCCATGCCATGCATATTTAAACCGGACATGCATCATACTTGGATGTGCATTGTATGCCATGTTTATGCTTGGGTGTTTACCCGGTTGTTTGCTTCTTTCTGGTTGCTTCTCTTGTTAGCTTCGGTTCCGTTGCGGAGTTGTGAGGATTTGTTCGACTACTTCATGGACTTGTTCTTCTTCCTTGCGGAATCCCAGTCAAGATGACCATCACCTTGGATACCTTTATTATCATTGCCATGCTAGCTGTCTCGATGCTATCGTTATATGTCGCGCTACCCATCATTTATTGTCAGCCCTCTCCTTGTTGCCATGTAACCTCTAACCTTTGACACCTTCCCAGCAAACCGTTGTTTGGCTATGTTACCCGCTTGCTCAGCCCCTCTTATAGCGTTGCTAGTTGCAGGTGAAGATGAAGATTGATCCATGTCGGATCTTGTTGTTGGTATATCACAATATCTATTATTATTATTAACACACCTATATACTTGGCAATGGGTGGAAGGCTTGGCCTTTTGCTCGGTGTTTTGTTCCACTCATGCCACCTTAGGAGCCGATAAACCGGCATTATGTTCCTTGATTTTGCGTTCCTTACATGGTTGGGTATATGGGGACCCCTTGACAGTTCGTCTTTGAATAAAACTCCTCCAGCAAGGCCCAACATTGGTTTTTAATCTGCCTCATAATAACAACTTAACTAATTAATTAATTTGCATAGGGGGTCATGTCCCCGGGTTCTTAATTCTACATAACAGGGGGGGCCAGTGCTGATGGTGTTGGTCCCAAACTAGAGCCACTTACGGTGCCACCCAGTTATCTGGGGTCTTCGGTTCCTGTACATAGTGCTCATCCGGACGTGGCCTGAGATGAGATACGCGCGGCTACTATCAGGGTGTCGGCACGCCGGGAGGTCTTGCTGGACTTGTTTTACCATTGTCGAAATGTCTTGTGCACCGGGATACCGAGCCTGATCGGATTGTCCCTAAGATAAGGGGTAATGATATTATTATTACTTCTGCTGATCGTGAGAGCTTGTGATGGGCTAAGTTGGGACACCCCCGCAGGGTTATGATCTTTCGAAAGCCGTGCCCACGGTTATGTGGCAGATTGGAATTTGTTAATGTCCGGTTGTAGAAAACTTGACAGAGGATCCGAAGTAAAACACACAACTGTGTGATTAACCGTGACTGTCTCTTTTCACTTTGAGAAGAGAACACGGTGGGGTTATGCTTGACTCGTAGGTAGTTCAGGATCTTTAGCGATCATTACTAGTTTGCGACTGCTTGCGTAGATGCTCATCTTACTATTGTACTCGTAAGGTAGCCACCATATATTGCTTAGCCACTGCTGCAACCTCACCACTACCCTCTTCCATACCCATAAAGCTTTGCTAGTCTTCATACCCATGGTTATGGGATTGCTGAGTCCTCGTGGCTCACAGTTACTACAACACCAGATGCAGGTTCAGCCGAGAGTGATGCAGGAGATGGATCAGAACTTCACCAGGAGTCCGATGAAGAGCGTGGCCGTATGCTTGTGACGTTTTCGACAATCAGTAGTGATTCCTACTAGGGGCGGTCGGGACCTTGTGTTGCTTTATTTATGGTATCTTTCATTTGGAACTTCGTCCGTAGTCGGACTCTGATGTTATTTGGATGATGAATGTTTATGTAATGCATTGTGTGACGTGGCGAGTGTAAGCCAACTACTCTTTTGCAATTTCATCACTCTTTTACATGAGTTGTGCCAAGATACCATACTTGCGATCATCCTAGTATGAGATTATGCCTTTAAGTCGTTCCTCGACACGTAGGAGGTATAGTCTCATACTGGGCATTACATGCATCTCCCTTTCCTCTTCGAGGGAATACACCGCAAGCTCAAGAGGTAGCAAGAACAATTTCAGGCGCCGTTGCCGGGGAGGCTTACGCAAAAGTCATATACCAAGTACCTATCACAAACCCTTATCCTTCGCATTACATTTATTTGCCTCTTGTTTTCTTCTCCCCCACTTCACCCTTGCCATTTTATTCGCCCTTCTTCTGCCGTGTGTTTGTCGTTCGCTTGCTTCTTGTTTGCTTGTGTGTGTTGAATTGCTTGCTTGTCACTATGGCTTAGAACAATACCAAATTGTGTGAATTCTCCCATACCAACAATAATGATTTTATTAGCACTCCGATTGCTCCTATTACCGATGCTGAATCTTGTGAGATCAATGCTGCTTTGTTGAATCTTGTCATGAAAGATCAATTCTCCGGCCTTCCTAGTGAAGATGCCGCTACCCATCTAAACAACTTTGTTGATTTGTGCGATATGCAAAAGAAAAGGGATACGGCTAACAATATTGTTAAATTGAAGTTATTTCCGTTTTGTCGGGGAAACTGGTCGCCCACGAACACCTATGGGACCGGAGCCCCTTCTACGGTACGGTGAGGGAGCGGAGGGAGCACGAAGAGCAGATCGAGGGGCACACGCGGGCAGTTTACCCAGGTTCGGGCCGCGCGGACGCGTAAAACCCTACTCCTGCCTTGGTTGAATGGAGTTCTTGAGCTCGGGAGCTTGAAGATCTACAGTACTAGCTACACCGAGCGTGGGAGTGATCAAGTTTCCGGAATCGAACCCCCTCTACGTAGTGCATGGGCCTCCTTTTATAGCTCAAAAGGGGTCACCGACAGGTGTCAACGTAGAGGAGGGTAAAAGTGTAAAATTGATGGTAGATGGAACAGTGCATGAACAGTGTATGCACAGTGGTCTATACCTAACCCTGACGGTGGGGGACAAGGGCATTGAATGCCCGTCGCCATCACCCCAAAAGCGCCCGCCCGGGCGTCTCCGTTCGCCATGACGTTGGCCTCGTCACGGCGGCTTGCCACCGTGTCCCCCAGGCTGCACATCCATCTGCCACGTGCCCCTGGAAGGGCCCCAGGGCGACGCGTGGCCAGATGAGCTAGAGCGTAGGCACACAGCGTAAGCCTCCCCTGGCAAGCACCTTGCCGGGGTTGCTATCTTGCCGGGCCCGGAAGCTTGTCGCTCTCCGGGTCCTGCCGGGGCGCGTGATGCGCCACGATATATCTTCTGAGGTGCTGTTCTTTGGTCTTCCTGGCAAGCTCCTCTTGCCAGGGTCTTGTGCTGGAATGATAACCTTGAGCCTGGTGCGGCCTTCCCGGCAAGCTCCTCTTGCCGGGGTCTTGTCTCTTAATCTTGAATACTTTGTTCTTGAATGGCTCAAAGGGGGCCAGAGTGGGCTTTGGCGGGCGCGTGGTGAGCCAGACCACGGGACACTGCTACTGCCCGTGCACAAGTCGGGATACTAAGGTACCCCTACTTTAGTACACCGACAGGAGCCCCCGGGCCTGGGCCACACACGGTGCCGAGCGCTGTTGGGCCAGGCCCAAAATAGTGCACGGGCACACGCGGCCCACGGCGCGCCGTTTCCCACTCCGCATCCGTCGCATCTCTCCCTAACGGCACGCGTCGATTGCGGCGTCGTGGGAGAGATCGTGGCCTGTTTCTTTAATGGGAAAATGCGGAATGCCCCCCACTTCCCCCTTAAAAGCAGAGGGAGCAGGGGCAGTTTCCCCCCATTGCTTTCATTGTGTCTTGAATCTCCAGAAACCCCCGCCGCCCTCCGCCTCCCCAAAGATCGACAGAGAGCCGAGCTCCACCCCTCCTCCGCTGTTTCCAACATCCGCAGCGCCGTCGACCCCCCTCGCCGCCCCCGCCATGGCCCCGAAGAGCGACAAGGCGAAGAGCGACAAGGCGAAGAAAGAGAAGTCCGACAAGGCGGCGAAGCTGGCAGCCATGCGGAAGAGGATGGTGGTCTTCCCGCCGAGGCTCGGCGCGAGGGAGCTGCGGGACAAGTATTACTTGTTCTGGGCGAGGGAGACGAAGGCTCACCCGCGCACCCGAGTCCTCCCCGCCGAAGCCATCGACATGTACCCGGGAGGTTACTACTACTTCGCTCTGTTCTTCCACTGTGGTCTTTGTCCTCCGTACTCCGAGTTTTTCTGCGATGTCATGAACACGTACGGATTCCACCTTCTCGATTTCACCCCGAATGATGTCCTCACTCTGGCCGTTTTCGCACATGCGAAAACTATGTCGGGGTCCATCCAAACGTAGCTCTCTTCCGCCACTTCTTCACACCTAGAGTAGAGTCTGGATCCTCACTCTCCGGCGGTATCTCCTGGATCTTCAGGCTCAACAAGAAGGAGGCGTACTTGATTGGAGAGCTCCGCGGCAAGTGGGAGGAGTGGAGGGCCGATTGGTGCTGGGTTATGGAAGAGGAACCCCAGCAGTTCACCTCGCCGCGCCGGACTGCAATAGTGCACGACAAGGATTGGCGTGACTTGGCCCCGGAGGACGATAAGCTGCAGATTGCCCTTACTAGGATCCTTCGTCTCCGGGCCGCCAACCTTACTGTAGGTGAAGTCGGGGCTGATTTCCTCCGCCGCCGCATTGCTCCCCTGCAGGAAAGGAAGAGGCCTGCTTGGGAGTTCGGTAACGCGGCAGACCGCATGAGGCTGCGCCCCGGGCTGAATTATAACTTCACCGTTTTGGAGCTCAAGGGAATGGTCCGCTCGCTGTTTAAGCACGACCCCAGGCATAAGGAGTGGTTCACCCCGTCCCGGGGAGTAGTTCCATTGTGCAACAATACTGCTCTTAGTGCCATCCGCGCGGCAATGCCTGAGTGTGACTCCCACGGGGTTGTTCCCACCTGGTTGACGCCTTCAGCAGAGACCGTTCAAACCTTCTTTGACAGTCTGGTTGAAAGGCCGCGCAACCCCGAGGAGAAAAAGGGCCTCACCCGGGCGACCACCGATCGGGATGTGGCATATATAGCCAACAGGATGGAGGAGGCCGCCGCTGCGGCGGCCGCGGGTGAGTTTGGGTACACCGTGGAGGAAGCGGAAGCGGCGGACGCGGTGAGCCAGGCCGAGGAGGAGGAGATCCTCAGACTGTTGAGGCCCGCGGGGAAGCTTGCCGTGGAGCTTGCCGGGGAATCGGCCGGGGACCTTGCCGGGACGAGCGAGGCTGCCGGGCAGGGCTCCGAGTCCAGTGAGCCCGCCGAGGAGGACGCCGAATCGGGCGATTCCGACGAAGACTCGGGTGGGTCACTGAACCTTGACGACGCCTCCTCATCCTCAGAGAACTCTCCGCCACCACCAAGCCCTCCGCCACAGCCGAAGAAGCGCCTCCGCAAGGCCACTGAGACGGCGAGGCAGCCAGCACCTCGACAGCAGCCGCAGCGTCGCTCGACGCGTACGACGAGCAAGGTCGTCAAGGAGGCGCCCCGTGCCCCAGCGGCAAGCGGAGGGGGATCTTCCCGGAGCGGTTCTGGTGTTCCTTCTGCCCCTCGGTCCTCAGCTACGACTGGAGCGGGGTCTTCGCAGCCCATGGCTCCGGAGCCCGCCAAGCGCCCGAGGGAGCCTTCTCCTCCAGCTCCTCGCGCTGGGACACGCGAGGCGGAATTTGACTTCTCCGCCCTTAGCTCCGACGAGGAGGAGGAAGAGTAAGCACTTGCATCTTTCATTTCTTCTGATTCTTGTTGTCCTTGTCTTGATTTCTCTTTGCCTAACTCTGATCTTGTTTGGCTTCCAGGACCTTGACCCAGAGGATGGCGAAGAGGGCCAAGATCCCTGTGGTTGACCTCGAGGACGACGAGCCCGTCGCCGCAGCAGGAGGTGCGCCTGCGACAGGCTTGCCGGACTAGCCTGCTGCTCCGGAGAGCAGCCCCCAGCGCAGCCCCCAGCGTAAGTCTTGTATTCACTTTTCTTCTTGACGGGTGCGCTTGAGCTTCTTGTCCTTGCTAACATCTTGTTCGCTTGTTGTCTTGTGCAGAAATGGAGCCGCAGCCGCAGGAGCACCAAGAGACCGCCCCCGACGAGCCGCTTGTTCCACCATCCCCGCCAAGGAGGAGCTCCCCGGCGAGGGAGGGTGCTCCGCCAAGGGCGGGTACTCCGCCAAGGGCGAATACCCCGCCAAGGGTGGACACCCCGCCAAGGGAAGGCGCCAGCAGCCCTCCGCCGGCGGGGGCTTCTACTACGCCGCCAAGGGAGAACTCCCCGGCGAGGGACCCCGTTACCGAAGAGGCCCGCGCAGGTAGCCCTTGTACTCTTCTTTCCTTGAATTCATCTTTTTGGATATTCGCTTGACGATTCTTTCTTTTCTTTTTCTTCTGTCAGATCTGCCCGCCCCGGAGCCGATGGAGACGGAGACCATCGCTGAGGAGGAAGTGCGCGGCGATGCTGGCGATGCCACCCCCGCTGAAGGAATGGCCGGCGCTGATGAGCCAGCCGCCGAGGAGACTGCCCCGACTGCTGACGCGGCAGCTGGGGAAGGGACCGGCGACCGCACTACTGGCCCCGAGGCCGCAGGAGCGCCGGACGCTGCGCCGGCCGCCGACCCCTCCGCCCCCGCGGCTGGGTCGGGTGTCTATCTGGAGGCCGCCAACGGGGTCTTCATCCAAGTCCCGTGGGCGTCCTCATCAAGGGCACCCGCTGAGGGGGAGACCTTCGACGGAGAAGTTCTCGCCTCCGCCGGGCTGAGGGTTGTCGACGCGCCCGGCAGCAGCAACGAGCCCGAAGAGGAGCAATTACTACGCCGACTCCTGGGTTTGTACCGGGTCAGGCAAGCCAAGCTGGAGTCCCGAGAGGCTCTGGCTGCCAAGGCCGGTGCTGATCTAGAGAAGCGCGCCGTGGAGCTCCGTGCCGCCAACCAGGCGGCCCTTCGGAACTTGGCGGAGGAGCGCGAAGAGCTTGCCGGAGCACACCAGGCGTTCCTCCTCGAGAAGGCCGAGGTGGAGGAGCAACAGTGACTGGCCGCCGAGGATCTGTCTCGGCGGGAGGAGAGCTCAACCAGCGGAAGGTCGACCTCGATAGCCACGAGGACGACCTCACCGCTCGCGAGCAGGCCATTGGCGGGGCTCTGCAGGAGGCGAGGGATGCCGCTGCTGCCGCAGAGACCGCCAAGAGGGATCTGGAGGCCAGGGTGGCGCAGTTGGAGACGGGCTTGAAGGCGAGCGAGGACAGGGTTGCCGCGCTCAACGTGGCGCGGGAGAAGGATGCCCACACCAACTCGGAGCTGCAAGTCCGTCTCTTCGAGAAGGGCAAAGAGCTCAACGACACCAAGGACTCCATTGCAGACTTGGAGCTGAAGGTTTCCACCCTCAGCGACTCACTTGACGCTGCCCGGGACCGCGAAACGAAGCTGAAAGACGATCTTCGTGCTGAGAGGGCCCTGCTGGACAGCGCCGCCGTCTCACAAAACAACTTCCAGCGGACGGTGGAGCAGTGGACCGAGGAGCTCGTCGCCTCCGCCGCCAACATCGATAAGGAGATGGTGGCGCCGAGGGCGGAGCACCTCATGTACTCCCCCGACGAGAGCCTCCCCCACAGCGCCAAGCTGAGCTTGTTCTTCAGAGGAGTGGCGCCGGCCCTCGCGCAGCTACGGGAGAGCGCGCCGGCTTTGCATGGGTACTATGGAGCGGGTGTTGTTGAAGATCGTCTACCACAACCCCGGGATCAACCTCGACAACGTCCTCCGGACCCTGCCACCCGAAGCTGACCAGGAGGCGTTGAAGGCACGAGTTGCCCACATCGTAGCCAAGGCGGGCAAGATCAAGCGAGTTGACGGAGACCGTGTAGACTAGGCTCCCTTCTTCCTGCTTCCCTTGCCGCTGTCGATTAAGTCATGGGTAGTAGTTGGTTAGAACAGCGGCAAGTTCTCTTGTAATATAACTTTATTTTGGGTAGTCAATGCAGTGTTATCTCCCTTGCTTTGTTCCTTCACTTTGTATGCTTCTCACCCGATGCTTCTAGGTGAACTTGCCGGCAAAGGGGCCCTTGCCGCGAGCGCTGAGTACGTGACTCTTAGCAGCTTGCTGGCAATGCCCTTGCCGGCAAGAAACCTTGCCGCAGCTAGTCGCAGCACACTTAGATTATTGAGCGAACTCGAAAACAAAGTAAGGGCGCGACACTTGTCGCAGCTCACTTAAGCCGTTGAGCGTGCTCGAAACAAAGTAAGGGTGCGGCTAGCCACGGGTAGGTTCCTCCGCGCACAGGTTTTCCATACAAAGTGCGGTTGTTCAAGGAAGACAACTAAGAATTTGAAATTTTGAATGTTCAAACTTTGTCAACTTATCTTATGTGTGCCCTTCACTTCCCGGCAGGGCTTCCCTTTCTTGAATAGCACTTGGTCCATACCACTATCTCCTTCCCCCCGGCAAACTTGTGCGCGAGGGACACTTTTTCTGTTTAAGAGAGAAAGGAAAAGAGGAGGAGACACAAGTATGGAGCCTTGCGGCTTGTTACTGCTTACCGGGGATGTGTGCTGCACAAAGTGTCAGATGATACATGCAAGTAAAAGAGAAAGCATGAAATGACAAATGGTGCGAAGCACAAAAGTTTTACTGATGCACGGGGTCTGCGCCCGGTTTTGTACAAAGGTTTACATGCAACAGCGGCAAGACTTGTACAAAAGGTGGTTGCCGGAGCGGATCACGGCAACCTCGCCTCATGGGTGAAACTTGCAAAGATGCTCAATGTTCCAGGAGTTGCTCACCGGTAAGACTTCTTCGGTCTCAAGGAGGACAGCGCCGGGCCTTGTGACTTGTCTCACCCGATAAGGGCCTTCCCACTTCGGCGTCAACTTGTTGGAATTCTTGGCGGACTGAGCGCGCCGAAGAACAAGGTCGCCTTCCTCGAGACTCCTGGCCTTGACTTTGCGGCTATGATAGCGGCGCAAAGCTTGCTGGTATCGAGCAGCTCGTACAGCAGCCTGGAGACGGTCCTCCTCGAGGAGCAATGCATCATCTTGCCGTAGTTGCTCTTGCTCGAGCTCGTCGTAAGCGAGCACTCGAGGAGATCCGTATACGAGTTCCGTGGGAGAACTGTCTCTGCTCCATAGACAAGAGCAAAGGGTGTCTGTCCGGTGGCTCGATTTGGTGTCTTCCTGATTGACCAAAGAGCCGCCGGCAACTCCTCTATCCAGTTTCTTCCGCACTTGTGCAGCCTGTCGAAGGTTCTTGTCTTGAGTCCGCGCAGCACTTCAGCATTGGCCCTCTCCGCTTGACCATTGCTCCTCGGGTGAGCAACAGAAGCGAAGCAGACCTTGGCGCCAAGGTCTTGGACGTACTGCATGAAGGTGCGACTTGTGAACTGTGTGCCATTGTCGGTGATGATCCTGTTAGGGATTCCGAAACGGCAAACGATCGATCTGAAGAACCTGACTGCTGATTGTGCGGTCACCTTTCTCACTGGTTCCACTTCTGGCCACTTTGTGAATTTGTCGATTGCAACGTACAAGTATTCAAAGCCCCCGACTGCGCGGGGAAAGGGGCCGAGGATGTCGAGCCCCCAGACCGAGAAGGGCCAGGACAAATTGATCGTCTGGAGAGCTTGAGCTGGCTGGTGTATTTGCTTGGCATGGAACTGGCACGCTTCACACTTGGTTACTTGTGCAGTTGCATCTTGGAGGGCTTCTGGCCAAAAGAAACCTTGCCGGAATGCCTTCCCGGCAAGTGCTCTTGCGCCGATGTGGTGGCCACATATGCCTCCATGTATCTCTGCCAACAGCTTCTGTCCATCTTCCCGGGAAATGCACTTCAATCTGACACCATTGAGTCTTCTTCTGTATAGCTCGTTGTCGACGAACTGATACATACTTGACTGCCTGGTAATCTTCTCTATCTCTTCTGGTTCTTCGGGAAGTTCCCCAGTTTGAAGAAAGCGGACAATTTGCTATTCCCATGCGGGAGCTTGAGGCTCAACAACAAGGACTAAAGGCATCAGTGCTGCTGCGGGAACGTCAGCTTCTACGGCAAGAACCTGTTGGTCTGCCGGAGCTGAACGCTCCCCGGCAAGCTCGCCGGGGCAAGACTTGTCGGGAACGCCTGCTTCAACTGTACAGGCCCTTGGGTCTGCAGGAGCAGACTGTTCCTCAGCAACTCGATCGTTGATCTTGGGGACCTTGGCGGCGGCTTCAGGAAGATCCGCCGGCAAGTAGTCGCCGGAGACCAACTTTCTTTTCTTGCTCTGCCCAATTGATGGTGTAACAGATGGTTGAGTTAGCTTGAGCACGAAGGTCCCTGGTTCCACAGGTAACTTCATTGCAGCGCACTTTGAGAGGCCGTCTGCGATATCATTCTGAGCTCTTGGAACATGCTCCATCTGCAAGCTTTCAAAGCATTCTTCAAGCTTCCTCACTTCATCGACATAAGCCTCCATCAAAGGACTCTGGTAGCTCTTGTTCACTTGTCGGACCACCAACTGGGAATCTTCCCGTACGATCAGCTTCTTAATACCAAGTTCGGCCGCAATTCTGAGGCCGGCAAGCAAACCTTCATACTCAGCAGTATTGTTTGTCGCTTGCTCCTTGGGAAAGTGCATTTGGACAACATACTTGAGGTGCTCCCCGGTGGGTGCGACAAGCAGCACACCAGCACCGGCGCCTTGCAGCGAGAAGGCACCATCAAAGTACATTATCCATTCCTTGCTCGCTTCCTCGACGGGGATGCTTGTCTCTGGGACTTCTTCGTCTGGTGTTGGTGTCCATTCTGCTATGAACTCTGCCAAAGCTCTGCTCTGTATAGTTGAAGTACTCTCAAACTTGAGACCAAAGCTTGACAGCTCTAGTGCCCACTCGACGATCCTGCCTGTTGCTTCTGGATTTTGCAATATCCTCTTCAACGGAAAGCGAGTGACCACCGTTATCTCGTGCGCTTGGAAGTAATGGCGCAGCTTTCTCGAGGCCATAAGGAGGCCAAAAAGCAACTTCTGCACCCCAGAGTATCTTGACCTAGCCCCCTGCAAGAGGGAACTTACAAAATAAACTGGGCGCTGCACCATCTTCTTTCGCACTTCTCCTTGCTCCTGCGCGGACTTGTCCTGGTCGGGGCCAGAGTTTGTCGGGGAAGCCCCCTGCTTGTCGCTGGATGCGCTTGCCGGGGCTGTGGGCTCCTCATCTGCCTCCCTCTCCGCTACCAGCGTAGCACTAACCACTTGATTGGTTTCCGCTAGGTACAGCAGCAACTTCTCTTGTGGTCTAGGTGCGACAAGTATTCGAGTGGAGGATAGGTATCCTTTCAAGTCATGTAGCTCTGCCTCCGCTTCCGGAGTCCATTTCATAGGACCTTCCTTTTTCAAGATTTTGAAGAAAGGCAGGGCGCGTTCTGCAGACTTTGAAATGAACCTGCTGAGGGCAGCCACACAACTAGCAAGCCTCCTTACGTCCTTGACGCGCTTCGGGGCTTCGATCTGCTCGATGGCTTTTATCTTGTCGGGATTGGCTTCAATCCCCCTCTGGGACACAAAGAACCCGAGAAGCTTGCCGGAGGGGACTCCGAAGACGCCCTTCTCGGGGTTCAACTTGAGTTGTATCTTGCGCAGATTCTCAAAGGTTTCTTCTAGGTCTTGAATCAGGGTATCCTTGTTCTTGCTCTTGACCACTATGTCATCCATGTAGGCTTCTACATTCCTGTGTATATGTGGCTCAAAAGCAGTGTGAACCACCCTTGCAAATGTTGAGCCCGCATTCTTCAATCCAAAGGGCATACGTATGAAACAGTAAGTGCCACATGGAGTAATGAATGCGGTCTTCTCTTCGTCTTCCTCAGCCATGAATATCTGGTGGTATCCGGAGTATGCATCAAGAAATGAAAGCAACTCACATCCGGCCGTGGAATCAACGATCTGGTCAATGCGCGGCAAGGGAAATGGATCCTTGGGACAAGCTTTATTCACATCAGTGAAGTCTATACAAAGTCTCCACTTCCCATTAGCTTTGCGCACGACAACTGGATTGGCCAGCCACGTGGGATGAAGTACACCTCTAACAAGGCCTGCTGCTTCCAACTTCTTGATCTCCTCAGCTATGAACTCTTGGCGCTCCACAGCTTGCTTCCTGACCTTCTGCTTGACGGGCCGCGCGTGAGGACAAACAGCAAGCTTGTGCTCAATTACCTTCCTGGGAACGCCGGGGATGTCAGACGGTTGCCATGCAAACACGTCGTCATTCGCCCGCAGGAAGGCAACGAGCGCGCTTTCCTCTTTGGGGTCGAGCGTAGCACTGATGGTGAAAGTACCACCAGTGCCGTCCTCCTTGGCGGGCACCTTCTTGGTTGCCGGTGGAGCTGCCATTCCTTTCTTGCACTTGCCGGTGGAGCTCGATGGTGCGTCCTCGACGGTAGCGCAGCACTCCGAAGAGGTGCGTTTGCCGGAGTGGGCTCCAGAGCTCTTGCCGGACTTGGTCTTGGTCTTCCCCCCGGGAGCTTCATCGGCAAGTGTCTTGATGTCTGCCGCGGCTGCTGCGTCCCGGTAGATCTTGTCGGCGCAAATGAGCGCGTCCTTCTTGTCACCGGGGACAGAGATGACGCTTATTGGCCCTGGCATCTTGAGCATGTTGTATGCATAGTGGGAGGCTGCCATGAACTTGGCGAGCGCAGGACGGCCAAGTATCCCATTGTATGGCAATGGGATACCGGCAACGTCAAACGTGATCCTCTCGGTCCTGAAGTTTAGCTCTCCGCCAAAGGTCACTGGCAGTGTGATCTTCCCCTTCGGTTTGCTCCTTCCCGGGTTGATTCCTTGAAAAGTCCCGGTTTCCTCGAGCTTGCTGTCGGGGATCTGCAGCTTCTTGATCACAGCGGAGGAGATCAAGTTGAGGCCGGCCCCGCCGTCAACCAACATCTTGGTGACCTTGAGGTTGCGGATAGTTGGTGAAACCAACATCGGCAAGCACCCGACCGCAGTTGTGCGGTCAGGGTGGTCCTCAAGGTCGAAGATGATGGGCGTGCCGGACCATTTCCGCAGCCTTCGCGACTCGACGGGTGGCTCAGCTGCATTCACTTCCCGCACCCATTGCTTGAGTTGGCGGTGGGAAGTGTGCAGAGAGGCACCTCCATCGACGCATAGAACTTCTGTGGCCTTCTGGAACTCCTGCTCGCTGTTATCTCCGTCATCCATGTCTTCATCCCCGCCTTCGGATGCTGTCGAGGTGCTGGCTGCCTCACCGTCTCAGTGGCCTTACAGAGGCGCTTCTTCGGCTGTGGCGGAGGGCTTGGTGGTGGCGGAGAGTTCTCTGAGGATGAGGAGGCGTCGTCAAGGTTCAGTGACCCGCCCGAGTCTTCGTCGGAATCGCCCGATTCGGCGTCCTCCTCGGCGGGCTCACTGGACTCGGAGCCCTGCCCGGCAGCCTCGCTCGTCCCGGCAGGCTCCCCGGCCGATTCCCCGGCAAGCTCCACGACAAGCTTCCCCGCGGGCTTCAACAGTCTGAGGATCTCCTCCTCCTCGGCCTGGCTCACCGCGTCCGCCGCTTCCGCTTCCTCCATGGTGTACCCAAACTCACCCGCGGCCGTCGCAGCGGCGGCCTCCTCCATCCTGTTGGCTATATATGCCACATCCCGATCGGTGGTCGCCCGGGTGAGGCCCTTTTTCTCCTCGGGGTTGCGCGGCCTTTCAACCAGACTGTCAAAGAAGGTTTGAACGGTCTCTGCTGAAGGCGTCAACCAGGTGGGAACAACCCCGTGGGAGTCACACTCAGGCATTGCCACGCGGATGGCACTAAGAGCAGTATTGTTGCATAATGGAACTACTCCCCGGGACGGGGTGAACCACTCCTTGTGCCTGGGATCGTGCTTAAACAGCGAGCGGACGATTCCCTTGAGCTCCAAGACGGTGAAGTTATAATTCATCCCGGGGCGCAGCCTCATACGGTCTGCCGCGTTACCGAACTCCCAAGCAGGCCTCTTCCTTTCCTGTAGGGGAGCAATGCGGCGGCGGAGGAAATCAGCCCCGACTTCTCCTACAGTAAGGTTGGCGGCCCGGAGGCGAAGGATCCTAGTAAGGGCAATCTGCAGCTTATCGTCCTCCGGGGCCAAGGCACTCCAATCCTTGCCGCGCACTACTGCAGTCAGGCGTGGCGAGGTGAACTGCTGGGGTTCCTCTTCCATAACCAAGCACCAATCGGCCCTCCACTCCTCCCACTTGCCGCGGAGCTCTCCAATCAAGTATGCCTCCTTCTTGTTGAGCCTGAAGATCCAGGAGATACCGCCGGAGAGTGGGGATCCAGACTCTACTCTAGGTGTGAAGAAGTGGCGGAAGAGAGCTACGTTTGGATGGACCCCAACATAGTTTTCGCACAGATGTGCGAAAACGGCCAGAGTGAGGACAGCATTCGGGGTGAAATCGAGAAGGTGGAATCCGTACGTGTTCATGACATCACAGAAAAACTCGGAGTACGGAGGACAAAGACCACAGTGGAAGAACAGAGCGAAGTAGTAGTAACCTCCCGGGTACATGTCGATGGCTTCGGCGGGGAGGACTCGGGTGCACGGGTGAGCCTTCGTCTCCCTCGCCCAGAACAAGTAATACTTGTCCCGCAGCTCCCTCGCGCCGAGCCTCGGCGGGAAGACCACCATCCTCTTCCGCATGGCTGCCAGCTTCGCCGCCTTGTCGGACTTCTCTTTCTTCGCCATGTCGCTCTTCGCCTTGTCGCTCTTCGGGGCCATGGCGGGGGCGGCGAGGGGGGTCGACGGCGCTGCGGATGTTGGAAACGGCGGAGGAGGGGTGGAGCTCGGCTCTCTGTCGACCTTTGGGGAGGCGGAGGGCGGCGGGGGTTTCTGGAGATTCAAGACACAATGAAAGCAATGGGGGGAAACTGCCCCTGCTCCCTCTGCTTTTAAGGGGGAAGTGGGGGGCGTTCCGCATTTTCCCATTAAAGAAACAGGCCACGATCTCTCCCACGATGCCGCAATCGACGCATGCCGTTAGGGAGAGATGCGGCGGATGCGGAGTGGGAAACGGCGCGCCGTGGGCCGCGTGTGCCCGTGCACTATTTTGGGCCTGGCCCAACAGCGCTCGGCACCGTGTGTGGCCCAGGCCCGGGGGCTCCTGTCGGTGTACTAAAGTAGGGGTACCTTAGTATCCCGACTTGTGCACGGGCAGTAGCAGCGTCCAGTGGTCTGGCTCACCACGCGCCCGCCAAAGCCCACTCTGGCCCCTTTGAGCCATTCAAGAACAAAGTATTCAAGATTAAGAGACAAGACCCCGGCAAGAGGAGCTTGCCGGGAAGGCCGCACCAGGCTCAAGGTTATCATTCCAGCACAAGACCCTGGCAAGAGGAGCTTGCCAGGAAGACCAAAGAACAGCACCTCAGAAGATATATCGTGGCGCATCACGCGCCCCGGCAGGACCCGAAGAGCGACAAGCTTCCGGGCCCGGCAAGATAGCAACCCCGGCAAGGTGCTTGCCGGGGGAGGCTTACGCTTTGTGCCTACGCTCCAGCTCATCTAGCCACGCGTCGCCCTGGGGCCCTTCCAGGGGCACGTGGCAGATGGTTGTGCAGCCTGGGGGACACGGTGGCAAGCCGCGGTGATGAGGCCAACGTCGTGGCGAACGGAGACGCCCGGGCGGGCGCTTTTGGGGTGACGGCGACAGGCATTCAATGCCCTTGTCCCCCACCGTCAGGGTTAGGTATAGACCACTGTGCATACACTGTTCATGCACTGTTCCATCTACCATCAATTTTACACTTTTACCCTCCTCTACGTTGACACCTGTCGGTGACCCCTTTTGAGCTATTAAAGGAGGCCCATGCACTATGTAGAGGGGGTTCGATTCTGGAAACTTGATCACTCCCACGCTCGGTGTAGCTAGTACTGTAGATCTTCAAGCTCCCGATCTCAAGAACTCAATTCAACCAAGGCAGGAGTAGGGTTTTACGCGTCCGCGCGGCACGAACCTGGGTAAACTGCCCGCGTGTGCCCCTCGATCTGCTCTTCGTGCTCCCTCCGCTCCCTCACCGTACCGTAGAAGGGGCTCCGGTCCCATAGGTGTTCGTGGGCGGGGAACTCGGCCTTTTGGCTAAGATCAAGTGTAGTATCTGTTCTTATCAGTTTTATATCTGATATGTGAGCCATGTGCTCGCAACGATATTAAATTTATTTTTTGTGGGGGAGGGCCCACCACAGTGGTTTGCCACTGCGGTCCTCGCGTGTCGCCCGGGCGTTGCACTGCTGCCCGGGCCCGGCGCGCCCCTGTCGGTGTACTAAAGTAGGGGTACCTTAGTATCCCGACTTGTGCACGGGCAGTAGCAGCGTCCCGTGGTCTGGCTCACCACGCGCCCGCCAAAGCCCACTCTGGCCCCCTTTGAGCCATTCAAGAACAAAGTATTCAAGATTAAGAGACAAGACCCCGGCAAGAGGAGCTTGCCGGGAATGCCGCACCAGGCTCAAGGTTATCATTCCAGCACAAGACCCTGGCAAGAGGAGCTTGCTAGGAAGACCAAAGAACAGCACCTCAGAAGATATATCGTGGCGCATCACGCGCCCCGGCAGGACCCGGAGAGCGACAAGCTTCCGGGCCCGGCAAGATAGCAACCCCGGCAAGGTGCTTGCCGGGGGAGGCTTACGCTGTGTGCCTACGCTCCAGCTCATCTGGCCACGCGTCGCCCTGGGGCCCTTCCAGGGGCACGTGGCAGATGGCTGTGCAGCCTGGGGGACACGGTGGCAAGCCGCGGTGACGAGGCCAACGTCGTGGCGAACGGAGACGCCCGGGCGGGCGCTTTTGGGGTGACGGCGACGGGCATTCAATGCCCTTGTCCCCCACCGTCAGGGTTAGGTATAGACCACTGTGCATACACTGTTCATGCACTGTTCCATCTACCATCAAATTTACACTTTTACCCTCCTCTACGTTGACACCTGTCGGTGACCCCTTTTGAGCTATAAAAGGAGGCCCATGCACTACGTAGAGGTGGTTCGATTCCAGAAACTTGATCACTCCCACGCTCGGTGTAGCTAGTACTGTAGATCTTCAAGCTCCCGAGCTCAAGGACTCAATTCAACCAAGGCAGGAGTAGGGTTTTACGCGTCCGCGCGGCCCGAACCTGGGTAAACTGCCCGCGTGTGCCCCTCGATCTGCTCTTCGTGCTCCCTCCGCTCCCTCACCGCACCATAGAAGGGGCTCCGGTCCCATAGGTGTTTGTGGGCGACCAGTTTCCCCGACATCTTTGGCGCGCCAGGTAGGGGGAGTACAGGTTGTGCGAACCTGATCCAGCGCTCACGCGGGCGCAATCTTCAGCAACTTTTCCAGCTTCATCAACCTCATCGACTACATCGACATGCCTCCAAAGAAGAAGGCTTCGGAGGTCGGAGGCCCGTCTGCGTCGATCCCGCCACCACCGGAACCAACGGTTGGTGGGGTAGACGCCGGCGGAGGGGCGGACACCGGCGAGGACACTCACGGCGTCGCCAAGTCCATGGACAAGACGGACGACCGGGCGAACTCCAAAGCCTCGGCGTCCGTGCACGCTCCCCGTCCCTCTCAGGAGGTGCCGGACCAGCAGCGGCGTGGTACCGGGGGTACCATACGCTTGCTGGGACGTGGCCAAGCCGGCGGGTCGCGGGACGCTCAAGGCCAGCGCGCCGGCACAAGCAAGGCGCGGTCACCGGTGCGAGAACCTGCTCCTTCTAACGCGGTTAGAAGTCCGATCATATCTCGCTCCTCGCACCGCTCGCCACCGCTTCCCTCCTCTCCAGCAGAAGCCCTAGCTAGGGCTCAGCTACTCCTCGACTTCCCTCCAGTGGCGGACAAGGCCGAAGACTGGAGGGCTACAATCCAGAGCCTCATCGCCTTCGCCAACAACGACACGCCGCAGCAGCCGGCAACATCACGGCCGCGGCAAGTCGACCAAGCGAAGGCCGATGAAGACAAGACCGCCGGGGGTGCAACTACCGTGCACTCCCCGCCGCGGAAGCTGAAATCACCGACCCGCCGGATCAACGTCGACGATGACTCCACAGCGTCGTCGGATCCGCGGGCTCGCCGTGATCAGCGCCAAGTCCTCGACGACAGGCGACAAGAGGACGCTCGAACTCGTATCGAGCGTCGTAGAGAAGCCCGAAGATAGTCCGACCAGCGCGCTGGGACTGCTGTCGACATGCACGCGCCCGGTGAACCAGGCGACTTGCCCTACGCGGCAGGTTGCCCTGCGTTCACCCGAGAGCTGCGGCAAGTCCAGTGGCCCAGCATGAAGAACTTTAAGCCCGACGTACCCGAGAAGTACGACGGCAAGACACACCCCTCGGAGTTCCTCAGCATCTACACCATTGCGGTGCAGGCTGCCGGGGGACGCGACGAGAAGATCTTAGCGAACTACTTCCCGCTCGTGCTTAAGCCAAACGTCAGATCTTGGCTTATGCACTTGCCGGAGAACTCCATCTCTTCTTGGGCAGATCTGTGCCACTAGTTTGTCGGCGCCTTCACGGGCGGCCACAAGCCCCACGGCCAGGAGAGCAATATCCACATTCTTGCCCTGAAGGAGGGAGAGTCCCTGCGCAAGTACATCCAAAGGTTCAGCCGCGTTCAGCACAACATCCCGGATGTCCACCCTGCCGCGGTTATCAGCGCGTTCCATCAGAACGTGCGTAACTGCCGGATGAGGGAGGAGATGGCGATGACCAAGTTCCGGGACGTCAGCGAGCTTTATGCTCTGGCTGACAAGTGTGCCCGTGCTGAAGAGGGGAGGAGACTCCCCGGAGAGGATACTGGAGCAGGAGGAACGGACAGCGAAGATGCCGCCCCGGCAAGGAAGGGCCGGCGGCGGAACAATAAGAAGAAGAAGAGCAAGGAGGTACTGGTTGTCGAGCAGTCCGGCAAGGAGGCTGCCGCCAAGAAGACACAGGCTGGTGGCTCCGGCAAGGAGGCCACCCCTGTAGCGGTAGCCGACAAGCAGGACGGCTCCGACAAGCAGTACTGCAAGATCCACCGCACCAAGGGCCACGATCTCCAGAACTGCAAGAGGGTGGAGTACCTCGTAGAGCAGCAGAAGGCTAAATACGAGCGATGCGACAAGGAGAAGGCCCAAGGAGGCGGAGGAGAGCCCAACAAGAAGCGGCCGTTCAATGGCCGGGGAGGGTGCCGCGGCAAGGCCAAGAAGCGGCAAGGAGACAGACCTCCCCGGGGCCGCGACAAGGATGAAGACGAAGACGATAACGAGGACATGGATGACGGAGATAACAGCGAGCAGGAGTTCCAGAAGGCCACAGAAGTTCTGTGCGTCGATGGAGGTGCCTCTCTGCACACTTCCCACCGCCAACTCAAGCAATGGGTGCGGGAAGTGAATGCAGCTGAGCCACCCGTCGAGTCGCGCAGGCTGCTGAAATGGTCCGGCACGCCCATCATCTTCGACCTTGAGGACCACCCTGACCGCACAACTGCGGTCGGGTGCTTGCCGATGTTGGTTTCACCAACTATCCGCAACCTCAAGGTCACCAAGATGTTGGTTGACGGCGGGGCCGGCCTCAACTTGATCTCCTCCGCTGTGATCAAGAAGCTGCAGATCCCCGACAGCGAGCTCGAGGAAATCGGGACTTTTCAAGGGATCAACCCGGGAAGGAGCAAGCCGAAGGGGAAGATCACACTGCCAGTGACCTTTGGCGGAGAGCTAAACTTCAGGACCGAGAGGATCACGTTTGACGTTGCCGATATCCCATTGCCATACAATGGGATACTTGGCCGTCCTGCGCTCGCCAAGTTCATGGCAGCCTCCCACTATGCATACAACATGCTCAAGATGCCAGGGCCGATAAGCGTCATCTCTGTCCCCGGCGACAAGAAGGACGCGCTCATTTGCGCCGACAAGATCTACCGGAACGCAGCAGCCGCGGCAGACAGCAAGACACTTGCCGCTGAAGCTCCCGGGGGGAAGACCAAGACCAAGTCCAGCAAGAGCTCTGGAGCCCACTCCGGCAAACGCACCTCTTCGGAGTGCTGCGCTGCCGTCGAGGACGCACCATCGAGCTCCACCGGCAAGTGCAAGAAAGGAATGGCAGCTCCACCGGCAACCAAGAAGGTGCCCGCCAAGGAGGACGGCACTGGTGGTACTTTCACCATCAGTGCTACGCTTGACCCCAAATAGGAAAGCGCGCTCGTTGCCTTCCTGCGGGCGAATGACGACGTGTTTGCATGGCAACCGTCTGACATCCCCGGCGTTCCCAGGAAGGTAATTGAGCACAAGCTTGCTGTTTGTCCTCACGCGCGGCCCGTCAAGCAGAAGGTCAGGAAGCAAGCTGTGGAGCGCCAAGAGTTCATAGCTGAGGAGATCAAGAAGTTGGAAGCAGCAGGCCTTGTTAGAGGTGTACTTCATCCCACGTGGCTGGCCAATCCAATTGTCGTGCGCAAAGCTAATGGGAAGTGGAGACTTTGTATAGACTTCACTAATGTGAATAAAGCTTGTCCCAAGGATCCATTTCCCTTGCCGCGCATTGACCAGATCGTTGATTCCACGGCCGGATGTGAGTTGCTTTCATTTCTTGATGCATACTCTGGATACCACCAGATATTCATGGCTGAGGAAGACGAAGAGAAGACCGCATTCATTACTCCATGTGGCACTTACTGTTTCATACGTATGCCCTTTGGATTGAAGAATGCGGGCTCAACATTTGCAAGGGTGGTCCACACTGCTTTTGAGCCACATATACACAGGAATGTAGAAGCCTACATGGATGACATAGTGGTCAAGAGCAAGAATAAGGATACCCTGATTCAAGACCTAGAAGAAACCTTTGAGAATCTGCGCAAGATACAACTCAAGTTGAACCCTGAGAAGTGCGTCTTCGGAGTCCCCTCCGGCAAGCTTCTCGGGTTCTTTGTGTCCCAGAGGGGGATTGAAGCCAATCCCGACAAGATAAAAGCCATCGAGCAGATCGAAGCCCCAAAGCGCGTCAAGGGCGTAAGGAGGCTTGCTGGTTGTGTGGCTGCCCTCGGCAGGTTCATTTCAAAGTCTGCAGAACGCGCCCTGCCTTTCTTTAAAATCTTGAAAAAGGCAGGTCCTATGAAATGGACTCCGGAAGCGGAGGCAGCGCTGCATGACTTGAAAGGATACCTATCCTCCACTCCAATACTTGTCGCACCTAGACCACAAGAGAAGTTGCTGCTGTACCTAGCGGCAACCAATCAAGTGGTTAGTGCTGCGCTGGTAGCGGAGAGGGAGGCAGATGAGGAGCCCACAGCCCCGGCAAGCGCATCCAGCGACAAGCAGGGGGCTTCCCCGACAAACTCTGGCCCCGACAAGGACAAGTCTGCGCAGGAGGAAGGAGAAGTGCGAAATAAGATGGTGCAGCGCCCAGTTTATTTTGTAAGTTCCCTCTTGCAGGGGGCTAGGTCAAGATACTCTGGGGTGCAGAAGTTGCTTTTCGGCCTCCTTATGGCCTCGAGAAAGCTGCGCCATTTCTTCCAAGCGCACGAGATAACAGTGGTCACTCGTTTTCCGTTGAGGAGGATATTGCAAAATCCAAAAGCAACAGGCAGGATCGTCGAGTGGGCACTAGAGCTGTCAAGCTTTGGTCTCAAGTTTGAGAGTACTTCAACTATACAGAGCAGAGCTTTGGCAGAGTTCATAGCAGAATGGACACCAACACCAGACGAAGAAGTCCCAGAGACAAGCATCCCCGTCGAGGAAGCGAGCAAGGAATGGATAATGTACTTCGATGGTGCTTTCTCGCTGCAAGGCGCCGGTGCTGTTGTGCTGCTTGTCGCGCCCACCGGGGAGCACCTCAAGTATGTTGTCCAAATGCACTTTCCCAAGGAGCAAGCGACAAACAATACTGCTGAGTATGAAGGTTTGCTTGCCGGCCTCAGAATTGCGACCGAACTTGGGATCAAGAAGCTGATCGTGCGGGGAGACTCACAGTTGGTGGTCCGACAAGTAAACAAGAGCTACCAGAGTCCTTTGATGGAGGCTTATGTCGATGAAGTGAGGAAGCTTGAAGAACACTTTGAAGGCCTGCAGATGGAGCACGTTCCAAGGGCTCATAATGATATCGCAGACGGCCTCTCAAAGTGTGCTGCAATGAAGTTACCTGTGGAACCAGGTACCTTCGTGCTCAAGCTAACTCAACCATCCGTTACACCATCAATTGGGCAGAGCAAGATAAGAAAGTTGGTCTCCGGCGACTACTTGCCGACGGATCTTCCTGAAGCCGCCGCCAAGGTCCCCAAGATCAACGATCGAGTTGCTGAGGAACAGTCTGCTCCTGCAGACCCAAGGGCCTATACAGTTGAAGCAGGCGTTCCCGACAAGTCTTGCCCCGGTGAGCTTGCCGGGGAGCGTTCAGCTCCGGCAGACCAACAGGTTCTTGCCGTAGAAGCTGACGTTCCTGCAGCAGCACTGATGCCTTTAGTCCTTGTTGTTGAGCCTCAAGCTCCAGCATGGGCACAGCAAATTGTCCGCTTTCTTCAAACTGGGGAACTTTCCGAAGAACCAGAAGAGATAGAGAAGATTACCAGGCAGTCAAGTATGTATCAGTTCGTCGGCAACGAGCTATACAGAAGAAGACTCAATGGTGTCAGATTGAAGTGCATTTCCCGGGAAGATGGACAGAAGCTGTTGGCAGAGATACATGGAGGCATATGTGGCCACCACATCGGCGCAAGAGCACTTGACGGGAAGGCATTCCGGCAAGGTTTCTTTTGGCCAGAAGCCCTCCAAGATGCAACTGCACAAGTAACCAAGTGTGAAGCGTGCCAGTTCCATGCCAAGCAAATACACCAGCCAGCTCAAGCTCTCCAGACGATCCCTTTGTCCTGGCCCTTCTCGGTCTGGGGGCTCGACATCCTCGGCCCCTTTCCCCGCGCAGTCGGGGGCTTTGAATACTTGTACGTTGCAATCGACAAGTTCACAAAGTGGCCAAAAGTGGAACCAGTGAGAAAGGTGACCGCACAGTCAGCAGTCAGGTTCTTCAGATCGATCGTTTGCCGTTTCGGAATCCCTAACAGGACCATCACCGACAACGGCACACAGTTCACAAGTCGCACCTTCATGCAGTACGTCCAAGACCTTGGCTCCAAGGTCTGCTTCGCTTCTGTTGCTCACCCGAGGAGCAATGGTCAAGCGGAGAGGGCCAATGCTGAAGTGCTGCGCGGACTCAAGACAAGAACCTTGGACAGGCTGCACAAGTGCGGAAGAAACTGGATAGAGGAGTTGCCGGCAGCTCTTTGGTCAATCAGGACGACACCAAATCGAGCCACCGGACAGACACCCTTTGCTCTTGTCTATGGAGCAGAGGCAGTTCTCCCCACGGAACTCGTATACGGATCTCCTCGAGTGCTCGCTTACAACGAGCTCGAGCTAGAGCAACTGCGGCAAGATGAGGCATTGCTCCTCGAGGAGGACCGTCTCCAGGCTGCTGTACGAGCTGCTTGATACCAGCAAGCTTTATGCCGCTATCATAGCCGCAAAGTCAAGGCCAGGAGTCTCGAGGAAGGCGACCTTGTTCTTCGGCGCGCTCAGTCCGCCAAGAATTCCAACAAGTTGACGCCGAAGTGGGAAGGCCCTTATCGGGTGAGACAAGTCACAAGGCCCGGCGCTGTCCGCCTTGAGACCGAAGAAGGCTTACCGGTGAGCAACTCCTGGAACATTGAGCATCTTCGCAAGTTTCACCCATGAGGCGCGGTTGCCATGATCCGCTCCGGCAACCACCTTTTGTACAAGTCTTGCCGCTGTTGCATGTAAACCTTTGTACAAAGCCGGGCGCAGACCCCGTGCATCAGTAAAACTTTTGTGCTTTGCACCATTTGTCATTTCATGCTGTCTCTTTTACTTGCATGTATCATCTGACACTTTGTGCAGCACACATCCCCGGTAAGCAGTAACAAGCCGCAAGGCTCCATACTTGTGTCTCCTCCTCTTTTCCTTTCTCTCTTAAACAGAAAAAGTGTCCCTCGCGCACAAGTTTGCCGGGGGGGGGGGGGAGGAGATAGTGGTATGGACCAAGTGCTGTTCAAGAAAGGGAAGCCCTGCCGGGAAGTGAAGGGCACACATAAGATAAGTTGACAAGGTTTGAACATTCAAAATTTCAAATTCTTAGTTGTCTTCCTTGAACAACCACACTTTATGGAAAACCTGTCCGTGGAGGAACCTACCCGTGGCTAGCCGCACCCTTACTTTGTTTCGAGCACGCTCAACGGCTTAAGTGAGCTGCGACAAGTGTCACACCCTTACTTCATTTTCGAGTTCGCTCAACAATCTAAGTGTGCTGCGACTAGCTGCGGCAAGGTTTCTTGCCGGCAAGGGCATTGCCAGCAAGCTGCTAAGAGTCCCGTACTCAGCGCTCACGGCAAGGGACCCTTTGCCCGCAAGTTCACCTAGAAGCGTAGGGTGAGAAGCATACAAAGTGAAGGAACAAAGCAAGGGAGATAACATTGCATTGACTACCCAAAATAAAGTTATATTACAAGAGAACTTGCCGCTGTTCTAACCAACTACTACCCATGACTTAATCGACAGCGGCAAGGGAAGCAGGAAGAAGGGAGCCTAGTCTACACGGTCTCCGTCAACTCGCTTGATCTTGCCCGCCTTGGCTACGATGTGGGCAACTCGTGCCTTCAACGCCTCCTGGTCAGCTTCGGGCGGCAGGGTCCGGAGGACGTTGTCGAGGTTGATCCCGGGGTTGCGGTAGACGATCTTCGACAACACCCGCTCCATAGTACCCATGCAGAGCCGGCGCGCCTTGTCAGCCAGCTGCGTGGGGATCCTCTCCCGTAGCTGCGCGAGGGCCGGCGCCACTCCTCTGAAGAACAAGCTCAGCTTGGCGCTGTGGGGGAGGCTCTCGTCGGGGGAGTAGACGAGGTGCTCCGCCCTCAGCGCCACCATCTCCCTGTCGATGTTGGCGGTGGAGGCGACGAGCTCCTCGGTCCACTGCTCCACCGTCCGCTGGAAGTTGTTTTGCGAGACGGCGGCGCTGTCCAGCAGGTTCCTCTCAGCGCGAAGATCGTCTTTCAGCTTCGTTTCGCGGTCCCGGGCAGCGTCAAGTGAGTCGCTGAGGGTGGAAACCTTCAGCTCCAAGTCTGCAATGGAGTCCTTGGCGTCGTTGAGCTCTTTTCCCTTCTCGGAGAGACGGACTTGCAGCTCCGAGTTGGTGTGGGCGTCCTTCTCCCGCGCCACGTTGAGCGCGACAACCCTGTCCTCGCTCGCCTTCAAGCCCGTCTCCAACTGCGCCACCCTGGCCTCCAGATCCCTCTTGGCGGTCTCTGCGGCAGCAGCGGCGTCCCTCGCCTCCTGCAGAGCCCCGCCAATGGCCTGCTCACGAGCGGTGAGGTCGTCCTCGTGGCTATCGAGGTCGACCTTCCGCTGGTTGAGCTCTCCCTCCCGCCGAGACAAACCCTCGGCGGCCAGTCGCTGCTGCTCCTCCACCTCGTCCTTCTCGAGGAGGAACGCCCGGTGTGCTCCGGCAAGCTCTTCGCGCTCCTCCGCCAGGTTCCGGAGGGCCGCCTGGTTGGCGGCACGGAGCTCCGCGGCGCGCTTCTCTAGATCAGCACCGGCCTTGGCAGCCATAGCCTCTCGGGACTCCAGCTTGGCTTGCCTGGCCCGGTACAAACCCAGGAGTCGACGTAGGAGTTGCTCCTCTTCGGGCTCGTTGCTGCTGCCGGGCGCGTCTACGACCCTCAGCCCGGCGGAGGCGAGAACTTCCCCGTCGAAGGTCTCCCCCTCCGCGGGTGCCCTTGATGAGGACGCCCACGGGACTTGGATGAAGACCCCGTTGGCGGCCTCCAGATAGACACCCGACCCAGCCGCGGGGGCGGAGGGGTCGGCGGCCGGCGCAGCGTCCGGCGCTCCTGCAGCCTCAGGGCCAGCAGTGCGGTCGCCGGTCCCTTCCCCAGCTGCCGCGTCAGCGGTCGGGGCAGTCTCGTCGGCGACTGGCTCGTCAGCGCCAGCCATTCCCTCAGCGGGGGTGGCGTCGCCAGCATCGCCGCGCACTTCCTCCTCAGCGATGGTCTCCGTCTCCATCGGCTCCGGGGCGGGCAGATCTGACAGAAGAAAAAGAAAAGAAAGAATCGTCAAGCGAATATCCAAAAAGATGAATTCAAGGAAAGAAGAGTACAAGGGCTACCAGCGCGGGCCTCTTCGGTAATGGGGTCCCTCGCCGGGGAGTTCTCCCTTGGCGGCGTAGTAGAAGCCCCCACCGGCGGAGGGCCGCTGGCGCCTTCCCTTGGCGGGGTGTCCACCCTTGTCGGGGTGCTCGCCCTTGGCGGGGTACTCGCCCTTGGCGGAGCACCCTCCCTCGGCGGGGAGCTCCTCCTTGGCGGGGATGGTGGAACAAGCGGCTCGTCGGGGGTAGTCTCTTGGTGCTCCTGTGGCTGCGGCTCCAGTTCTGCACAAGACGACAAGCGAACAAGATGTTAGCGAGGACAAGAAGCTCAAGCGCACCCGTCAAGCAGAAAAGTGAATACAAGACTTACGCTGGGGGCTGCGCTGGGGGATGCTCTCCAGAGCAGCAGGCTGGTCCGGCAAGCCTGTCGCAGGCGCACCTCCTGCTGCGGCGACGGGCTCGTCGTCCTCGAGGTCAACCACAGGGATCTTGGCCCTCTTCGCCATCCTCTGGGTCAAGGTCCTGGAAGCCAAACAAGATCATAGTTAGGCAAAGAGAAATCAAGACAAGGACAACAAGAATCAGAAGAAATGAAAGATGCAAGTGCTTACTCTTCCTCCTCCTCGTCGGAGCTAAGGGCGGAGAAGTCAAATTCCGCCTCGCGTGTCCCAGCGCGAGGAGCTGGAGGAGAAGGCTCCCTCGGGCGCTTGGCGGGCTCCGGAGCCGTGGGCTGTGAAGACCCCACTCCGGTCGTAGCCGAGGACCGAGGGGCAGAAGGAACACCAGAACCGCTCCGGGAAGATCCCCCTCCGCTTGCCGCTGGGGCACGGGGCGCCTCCTTGACGACCTTGCTCGTCGTACGCGTCGAGCGACGCTGCGGCTGCTGTCGAGGTGCTGGCTGCCTCGCCGTCTCAGTGGCCTTGCGGAGGCGCTTCTTCGGCTGTGGCGGAGGGCTTGGTGGTGGCGGAGAGTTCTCTGAGGATGAGGAGGCGTCGTCAAGGTTCAGTGACCCATCCGAGTCTTCGTCGGAATCGCCCGATTCGGCGTCCTCCTCGGCGGGCTCACTGGACTCGGAGCCCTGCCCGGCAGCCTCGCTCGTCCCGGCAGGCTCCCCGGCCGATTCCCCGGCAAGCTCCACGGCAAGCTTCCCCGCGGGCCTCAACAGTCTGAGGATCTCCTCCTCCTCGGCCTGGCTCACCGCGTCCGCCGCTTCCGCTTCCTCCACGGTGTACCCAAACTCACCCGCGGCCGCCGCAGCGGCGGCCTCCTCCATCCTGTTGGCTATATATGCCACATCCCGATCGGTGGTCGCCCGGGTGAGGCCCTTTTTCTCCTCGGGGTTGCGCGGCCTTTCAACCAGACTGTCAAAGAAGGTTTGAACAGTCTCTGCTGAAGGCGTCAACCAGGTGGGAACAACCCCGTGGGAGTCACACTCAGGCATTGCCGCGCGGATGGCACTAAGAGCAGTATTGTTGCACAATGGAACTACTCCCTGGGACGGGGTGAACCACTCCTTGTGCCTGGGGTCGTGCTTAAACAGCGAGCGGACCATTCCCTTGAGCTCCAAGACGGTGAAGTTATAATTCAGCCCGGGGCGCAGCCTCATGCGGTCTGCCGCGTTACCGAACTACCAAGCAGGCCTCTTCCTTTCCTGCAAGGGAGCAATGCGGCGGCGGAGGAAATCAGCCCCGACTTCACCTACAGTAAGGTTGGCGGCCCGGAGGCGAAGGATCCTAGTAAGGGCAATCTGCATCTTATCGTCCTCCGGGGCCAAGTCACTCCAATCCTTGCCGCGCACTACTGCAGTCCGGCGCGGCGAGGTGAACTGCTGGGGCTCCTCTTCCATAACCCAGCACCAATCGGCCCTCCACTCCTCCCACTTGTCGCGGAGCTCTCCAATCAAGTACGCCTCCTTCTTGTTGAGCCTGAAGATCCTGGAGATACCGCCGGAGAGTGGGGATCCAGACTCTACTCTAGGTGTGAAGAAGTGGCGGAAGAGAGCTACGTTTGGATGGACCCCGACATAGTTTTCGCACAGATGTGCGAAAACGGCCAGAGTGAGGACAGCATTCGGGGTGAAATCGAGAAGGTGGAATCCGTACGTGTTCATGACATCGCAGAAAAACTCGGAGTACGGAGGACAAAGACCACAGTGGAAGAACAGAGCGAAGTAGTAGTAACCTCCCGGGTACATGTCGATGGCTTCGGCGGGGAGGACTCGGGTGCGCGGGTGAGCCTTCGTCTCCCTCGCCCAGAACAAGTAATACTTGTCCCGCAGCTCCCTCACGCCGAGCCTCGGCGGGAAGACCACCATCCTCTTCCGCATGGCTGCCAGCTTCGCCGCCTTGTCGGACTTCTCTTTCTTCGCCTTGTCGCTCTTCGCCTTGTCGCTCTTCGAGGCCATGGCGGGGGCGGCGAGGGGGGTCGACGGCGCTGCGGATGTTGGAAACGGCGGAGGAGGGGTGGAGCCCCTCGATCTGCTCTTCGTACTCCCTCTGCTCCCTCGGCCCGAACCTGGGTAAATTGCCCGCGTGTGCCCCTCGATCTGCTCTTCGTGCTCCCTCAGCTCCCTCACCGTACCGTAGAAGGGGCTTCGGTCGGGAGCGGAGGGAGCACGAAGAGCAGATCGAGGGGCTCCACCCCTCCTCCGTCGTTTCCAACATCCGCAGCGCCGTCGACCCCCCTCGCCGCCCCCGCCATGGCCCCGAAGAGCGACAAGGCGAAGAGCGACAAGGCGAAGAAAGAGAAGTCTGACAAGGCGGCGAAGCTGGCAGCCATGCGGAAGAGGATGGTGGTCTTCCCGCCGAGGCTCGGCGCGAGGGAGCTGCGGGACAAGTATTACTTGTTCTGGGCGAGGGAGACGAAGGCTCACCCGCGCACCCGAGTCCTCCCCGCCGAAGCCATCGACATAAACCCGGGAGGTTACTACTACTTCGCTCTGTTCTTCCACTGTGGTCTTTGTCCTCCGTACTCTGAGTTTTTCTGCGATGTCATGAACACGTACGGATTCCACCTTCTCGATTTCACCCCGAATGCTGTCCTCACTCTGGCCGTTTTCGCACATCTGTGCGAAAACTATGTCGGGGTCCATCCAAACGTAGCTCTCTTCCGCCACTTCTTCACACCTAGAGTAGAGTCTGGATCCCCACTCTCCGGCGGTATCTCCTGGATCTTCAGGCTCAACAAGAAGGAGGCGTACTTGATTGGAGAGCTCCACGGCAAGTGGGAGGAGTGGAGGGCCGATTGGTGCTGGGTTATGGAAGAGGAACCCCAGCAGTTCACCTCGCCGCGCCAGACTGCAGTAGTGCGCGGCAAGGATTGGAGTGACTTGGCCCCGGAGGACGATAAGCTGCAGATTGCCCTTACTAGGATCCTTCGCCTCCGGGCCGCCAACCTTACTGTAGGTGAAGTTGGGGCTGATTTCCTCCGCCGCTGCATTGCTCCCTGCAGGAAAGGAAGAGGCATGCTTGGGAGTTCGGTAACGCGGCAGACCGCATGAGGCTGCGCCCCGGGCTGAATTATAACTTCACCGTCTTGGAGCTCAAGGGAATGGTCCGCTCGCTGTTTAAGCACGACCCCAGGCACAAGGAGTGGTTCACCCCGTCCCGGGGAGTAGTTCCATTGTGCAACAATACTGCTCTTAGTGCCATCCGCGCGGCAATGCCTGAGTGTGACTCCCACGGGGTTGTTCCCACCTGGTTGACGCCTTCAGCAGAGACTGTTCAAACCTTCTTTGACAGTCTGGTTGAAAGGCCGCGCAACCCCGAGGAGAAAAAGGGCCTCACCCGGGCGACCACCGATTGGGATGTGGCATATATAGCCAACAGGATGGAGGAGGCCGCCGCTGCGGCGGCCGCGGGTGAGTTTGGGTACACCGTGGAGGAAGCGGAAGCGGCGGACGCGGTGGCCGAGGAGGAGGAGATCCTCAGACTGTTGAGGCCCGCGGGGAAGCTTGCCGTGGAGCTTGCCGGGGAATCGGCCGGAGAGCCTGCCGGGACGAGCGAGGCTGCCGGGCAGGGCTCCGAGTCCAGTGAGCCCGCCGAGGAGACTGCCCCGACCGCTGACGCGGCAGCTGGGGAAGGGACCGGCGACCGCACTGCTGGCCCTGAGGCCGCAGGAGCGCCGGACGCTGCGCCGGCCGCCGACCCCTCCGGCCCCGCGGCTGGGTCTGGTGTCTATCTGGAGGCCGCCAACGGGGTCTTCATCCAAGTCCCGTGGGCGTCCTCATCAAGGGCACCCGCGGAGGGGGAGAGCTTCGATGGGGAAGTTCTCGCCTCCGCCGGGCTGAGGGTCGTCGACGCGCCCGGCAGCAGCAACGTGCCCGAAGAGGAGCAACTCCTACGTCGACTCCTGGGTTTGTACCGGACCAGGCAAGCCAAGCTGGAGTCCCGAGAGGCTCTGGCTGCCAAGGCCGGTGCTGATCTAGAGAAGCGCACCGCGGAGCTCCGTGCCGCCAACGAGGCGGCCCTCCGGAACCTGGCGGAGGAGCGCGAAGAGCTTGCCGGAGCACAGCAGGCGTTCCTCCTCGAGAAGGCCAAGGTGGAGGAGCAGCAGCGACTGGCCGCCGAGGATTTGTCTCGGCGGGAGGGAGAGCTCAACCAGCGGAAGGTCGACCTCGATAGCCACGAGGACGACCTCACCGCTCGCGAGCAGGCCATTGGCGGGGCTCTGCAGGAGGCGAGGGACGCCGCTGCTGCCGCAGAGACCGCCAAGAGGGATCTAGAGGCCAGGGTGGCGCAGTTGGAGACGGGCTTGAAGGCGAGCGAGGACAGGGTTGCCGCGCTCAACGTGGCGCGGGAGAAGGACCCCCACACCAACTCGGAGCTGCAAGTCCGTCTCTCCGAGAAGGGCAAAGAGCTCAACGACGCCAAGGACTCCATTGCAGACTTGGAGCTGAAGGTTTCCACCCTCAGCGACTCACTTGACGCTGCCCGGGACCGCGAAACGAAGCTGAAAGACGATCTTCGCGCTGAGAGGGCCCTGCTGGACAGCACCGCCGTCTCGCAAAACAACTTCCAGCGGACGGTGGAGCAGTGGACCGAGGAGCTCGTCGCCTCCGCCGCCAACATCGACAGGGAGATGGTGGCACTGAGGGCGGAGCACCTCGTCTACTCCCCCGACGAGAGCCTCCCCCACAGCGCCAAGCTGAGCTTGTTCTTCAGAGGAGTGGCGCCGTCCCTCGCGTAGCTACGGGAGAGGATCCCCACGCAGCTGGCTGACGAGGCGCGCCGACTCTGCATGGGTACTATGGAGCGGGTGTTGTCGAAGATCGTCTACCGCAACCCCGGGATCAACCTCGACAACGTCCTCCGGACCCTGCCGCCCGAAGCTGACCAGGAGGCGTTGAAGGCACGAGTCGCCCACATCGTAGCCAAGGCGGGCAAGATCAAGCGAGTTGACGGAGACCGTGTAGACTAGGCTCCCTTCTTCCTACTTCCCTTGCCGCTGTCGATTAAGTCATGGGTAGTAGTTGGTTAGAACAGCGGCAAGTTCTCTTGTAATATAACTTTATTTTGGGTAGTCAATGCAGTGTTATCTCCCTTGCTTTGTTCCTTCACTTTGTATGCTTCTCACCCTACGCTTCTAGGTGAACTTGCCGGCAAAGGGGCCCTTGCCGCGAGCGCTGAGTACGGGACTCTTATCAGCTTGCTGGCAATGCCCTTGCCGGCAAGAAACCTTGCCGCAGCTAGTCGCAGCACACTTAGATTGTTGAGCGAACTCGAAAACGAAGTGAGGGCGCGACACTTGTCGCAGCTCACTTAAGCCGTTGAGCGTGCTCGAAACAAAGTAAGGGTGCGGCTAGCCACGGGTAGGTTCCTCCGCGCACAGGTTTTCCATAAAGTGTGGTTGTTCAAGGAAGACAACTAAGAATTTGAAATTTTCAATGTTCAAACTTTGTCAACTTATCTTATGTGTGCCCTTCACTTCCCGGCAGGGCTTCCCTTTCTTGAACAGCACTTGGTCCATACCACTATCTCCTTCCCCCCCGGCAAACTTGTGCGCGAGGGACACTTTTTCTGTTTAAGAGAGAAGGAAAAGAGGAGGAGACACAAGTATGGAGCCTTGCGGCTTGTTACTGCTTACCGGGGATGTGTGCTGCACAAAGTGTCAGATGATACATGCAAGTAAAAGAGAAAGCATGAAATGACAAATGGTGCGAAGCACAAAAGTTTTACTGATGCACGGGGTCTGCGCCCGGCTTTGTACAAAGGTTTACGTGCAACAGCAGCAAGACTTGTACAAAAGGTGGTTGCCGGAGCGGATCACGGCAACCGCGCCTCATGGGTGAAACTTGCGAAGATGCTCAATGTTCCAGGAGTTGCTCACCGGTAAGCCTTCCTCGGTCTCAAGGCGGATAGCGCCGGGCCTTGTGACTTGTCTCACCCGATAAGGGCCTTCCCACTTCGGCGTCAACTTGTTGGAATTCTTGGCGGACTGAGCGCGCCGAAGAACAAGGTCGCCTTCCTCGAGACTCCTGGCCTTGACTTTGCGGCTATGATTGCGGCGCAAAGCTTGCTGGTATCGAGCAGCTCGTACAGCAGCCTGGAGACGGTCCTCCTCGAGGAGCAATGCATCATCTTGCCGCAGTTGCTCTTGCTCGAGCTCGTCGTAAGCGAGCACTCGAGGAGATCCGTATACGAGTTCCGTGGGGAGAACTGCCTCTGCTCCATAGACAAGAGCAAAGGGTGTCTGTCCGGTGGCTCGATTTGGTGTCGTCCTGATTGACCAAAGAGCCGTCGGCAACTCCTCTATCCAGTTTCTTCCGCACTTGTGCAGCCTGTCGAAGGTTCTTGTCTTGAGTCCGTGCAACACTTCAGCATTGGCCCTCTCCGCTTGACCATTGCTCCTCGGGTGAGCAACAGAAGCGAAGCAGACCTTGGCGCCAAGGTCTTGGACGTACTGCAATAAGGTGCGACTTGTGAACTGTGTGCCGTTGTCGGTGATGATCCTGTTAGGGATTCCGAAACGGCAAACGATCGATCTGAAGAACTTGACTGCTGACTGTGCGGTCACCTTTCTCACTGGTTCCGCTTCTGGCCACTTTGTGAACTTGTTGATTGCAACGTACAAGTATTCAAAGCCCCCGACTGCGCGGGGAAAGGGGCCGAGGATGTCGAGCCCCCAGACCAAGAAGGGCCAGGACAAAGGGATCGTCTGGAGAGCTTGAGCTGGCTGGTGTATTTGCTTGGCATGGAACTGGCACGCTTCACACTTGGTGACTTGTGCAGTTGCATCTTGGAGGGCTTCTGGACAAAAGAAACCTTGCCGGAATGCCTTCCCGGCAAGTGCTCTTGCGCCGATGTGGTGGCCACATATGCCTCCATGTATCTCTGCCAACAGCTTCTGTCCATCTTCCCGGGAAATGCACTTCAATCTGACACCATTGAGTCTTCTTCTGTATAGCTCGTTGCCGACGAACTGATACATACTTGACTGCCTGGTAATCTTCTCTATCTTTTCTGGTTCTTCGGGAAGTTCCCCAGTTTGAAGAAAGCAGACAATTTGATGTGCCCATGCTGGAGCTTGAGGATCAACAACAAGGACTAAAGGCATCAGTGCTGCTGCGGGAACGTCAGCTTCTACGAAAAGAACCTGTTGGTCTGCCGGAGCTGAACGCTCCCCGGCAAGCTCGCCGGGGCAAGACTTGTCGAAAACGCCTGCTTCAACTGTACAGGCCCTTGGGTCTGCAGGAGCAGACTGTTCCTCAGCAACTCGATCGTTAATCTTGGGGACCTTGGCGGCGGCTTCAGGAAGATCCACCGGCAAGTAGTCGCTGGAGACCAACTTTCTTTTCTTGCTCTGCCCAATTGATGGTGTAACGGATGGTTGAGTTAGCTTGAGCACGAAGGTCCCTGGTTCCACAGGTAACTTCATTGCAGCACACTTTGAGAGGCCGTCTGTGATATCATTCTGAGCCCTTGGAACGTGCACCATCTGCAGGCCTTCAAAGTGTTCTTCAAGCTTCCTCACTTCATCGACATAAGCCTCCATCAAAGGACTCTGGTAGCTCTTGTTTACTTGTCGGACCACCAACTGTGAGTCTCCCCGCACGATCAGCTTCTTGATCCCAAGTTCGGCCGCAATTCTGAGGCCGGCAAGCAAACCTTCATACTCAGCAGTATTGTTTGTCGCTTGCTCCTTGGGAAAGTGCATTTGGACAACATACTTGAGGTACTCCCCGGTGGGCGCAACAAGCAGCACACCAGCACCGGCGCCTTGCAGCGAGAAAGCACCATCGAAGTACATTATCCATTCCTTGCTCGCTTCCTCGACGGGGATGCTTGTCTCTGGGACTTCTTCGTCTGGTGTTGATGTCCATTCTGCTATGAACTCTGCCAAAGCTCTGCTCTGTATAGTTGAAGTACTCTCAAACTTGAGACCAAAGCTTGACAGCTCTAGTGCCCACTCGACGATCCTGCCTGTTGCTTCTGGATTTTGCAATATCCTCCTCAACGGAAACCGAGTGACCACCGTTATCTCGTGCGCTTGGACGTAATGGCGCAGATTTCTCGAGGCCATGAGGAGGCCGAAAAGCAACTTCTGCACCCCAGAGTATCTTGACCTAGCCCCCTGCAAGAGGGAACTTACAAAATAAACTGGGCGCTGCACCATCTTCTTTCGCACTTCTCCTTGCTCCTACGCAGACTTGTCCTTGTCGGGGCCAGAGTTTGTCGGGGAAGCCCCCTGCTTGTCGCTGGATGCGCTTGCCGGGGTTGTGGGCTCCTCATCTGCCTCCCTCTCCGCTACCAGCGCAGCACTAACCACTTGATTGGTTGCCGCTAGGTACATCAACAACTTCTCTTGTGGTCTAGGTGTGACAAGTATTGGAGTGGAGGATAGGTATCCTTTCAAGTCATGCAGCGCTGCCTCCGCTTCCGGAGTCCATTTCATAGGACCTGCCTTTTTCAAGATTTTGAAGAAAGGCAGAGCGCGTTCTGCAGACTTTGAAATGAACCTGCCGAGGGCAGCCACACAACCAGCAAGCCTCCTTACGTCCTTGACGCGCTTTGGGGCTTCGATCTGCTCGATGGCTTTTATCTTGTCGGGATTGGCTTCAATCCCCCTCTGGGACACAAAGAACCCGAGAAGCTTGCCGGAGGGGACTCCGAAGACGCACTTCTCGGGGTTCAACTTGAGTTGTATCTTGCGCAGATTCTCAAAGGTTTCTTCTAGGTCTTGAATCAGGGTATCCTTGTTCTTGCTCTTGACCACTATGTCATCCATGTAGGCTTCTACATTCATGTGTATCTGTGGCTCAAAAGCAGTGTGGACCACCCTTGCAAATATTGAGCCCGCATTCTTCAATCCAAAGGGCATACATATGAAACAGTAAGTGCCACATGGAGTAATGAATGCGGTCTTCTCTTCGTCTTCCTCAGCCATGAATATCTGGTGGTATCCGGAGTATGCATCAAGAAATGAAAGCAACTCACATCCGGCCGTGGAATCAACGATCTGGTCAATGTGCGGCAAGGGAAATGGATCCTTGGGACAAGCTTTATTCACATCAGTGAAGTGTATACAAAGTCTCCACTTCCCATTAGCTTTGCGCACGACAACTGGATTGGCCAGCCACGTGGGATGAAGTACACCTCTAACAAGGCCTGCTGCTTCCAACTTCTTGATCTCCTCAGCTATGAACTCTTGGTGCTCCACAGCTTGCTTCCTGACCTTCTGCTTGATGGGCCGCGCGTGAGGACAAACAGCAAGCTTGTGCTCAATTACCTTCTTGGGAACGCCGGGGATGTTAGACGGTTGCCATGCAAACACGTCGTCATTCGCCCGCAGGAAGGCAACGAGCACGCTTTCCTATTTGGGGTCGAGCGTAGCACTGATGGTGAAAGTACCACGAGTGCCGTCCTCCTTGGCGGGCACCTTCTTGGTTGCCGGTGGAGCTGCCATTCCTTTCTTGCACTTGTCGGTGGAGCTCGATGGTGCGTCCTCGATGGCAGCGCAGCACTCCGAAGAGGTGCGTTTGCCGGAGTGGGCTCCAGAGCTCTTGCCGGACTTGGTCTTGGTCTTCCCCCCCGGGAGCTTCAGCGGCAAGTGTCTTGCTGTCTGCCGCGGCTGCTGCGTCCCGGTAGATCTTGTCGGCGCAAATGAGCGTGTCCTTCTTGTCGCCGGGGACAGAGATGACGCTTATCGGCCCTGGCATCTTGAGCATGTTGTATGCATAGTGGGAGGCTGCCATGAACTTGGCGAGCGCAGGACGGCCAAGTATCCCATTGTATGGCAATGGGATATCGGCAACGTCAAACGTGATCCTCTCGGTCCTGAAGTTTAGCTCTCCGCCAAAGGTCACTGGCAGTGTGATCTTCCCCTTCGGCTTGCTCCTTCCTGGGTTGATCCATTGAAAAGTCCCGGTTTCCTCGAGCTCGCTGTCGGGGATCTGCAGCTTCTTGATCACAGCGGAGGAGATCAAGTTGAGGCCGGCCCCGCCGTCAACCAACATCTTGGTGACCTTGAGGTTGCGGATAGTTGGTGAAACCAACATCAGCAAGCACCCGACCGCAGTTGTGCGGTCAGGGTGGTCCTCAAGGTCGAAGATGATGGGCGTGCCGGACCATTTCAGCAGCCTGCGCGACTCGACGGGTGGCTCAGCTGCATTCACTTCCCGCACCCATTGCTTGAGTTGGCGGTGGGAAGTGTGCAGAGAGGCACCTCCATCGACGCACAGAACTTCTGTGGCCTTCTGGAACTCCTGCTCGCTGTTATCTCCGTCATCCATGTCCTCGTCATCGTCTTCGTCTTCATCCTTGTCGCGGCCCCGGGGAGGTCTGTCTCTTTGCCGCTGCTTGGCCTTGCCGCGGCGCCCTCCTCGGACATTGAACGGCCACTTCTTGCTGGGCTCTCCTCCGCCTCCTTGGGCCTTCTCCTTGTCGCGTCGCTCGTATTCAGCCTTCTGCTGCTCTACGAGGTACTCCACCCTCTTGCAGTTCTGGAGATCGTGGCCCTTGGTGCGGTGGATCTTGCAGTACTGCTTGTCGGAGCTGTCCTGGTTGTCGGCTGCCGCTACAGGGGTGGCCTCCTTGCCGGAGCCACCAGCCTGTGTCTTCTTGGCGGCAGCCTCCTTGCCAGACTGCTCGACAACCAGTACCTCCTTGCTCTTCTTCTTCTTATTGTTCCGCCACCGGCCCTTCCTTGCCGGGGCGGCATCTTCGCTGTTCGTTCCTCCTGCTCCAGTATCCTCTCCGGGGAGTCTCCTCCCCTCTTCAGCACGGGCACACTTGTCAGCCAGAGCATAAAGCTCGCTGACGTCTCGGATCTTGGTCATCGCCATCTCCTCCCTTATCCGGCGGTTACGCACATTCTGATGGAACGCGCTGATAACCGTGGCAGGGTGGACATCCGGGATGTTGTGCTGAACACGGCTGAACCTTTGGATCTACTTGCGCAGGGACTCTCCCTCCTTCTGGGCAAGAATGTGGAGATCGCTCTCCTGGCCGTGGGGCTTGTGGCCGCCCGTGAAGGCGCCGACAAACTGGTGGCACAGATCTGCCCAAGAAGAGATGGAGTTCTCCGGCAAGTGCATAAGCCAAGATCTGACGTTTGGCTTAAGCACGAGCGGGAAGTAGTTCGCTAAGATCTTCTCGTCGCGTCCCCCGGCAGCCTGCACCGCAATGGTGTAGATGCTGAGGAACTCCGAGGGTTGTGTCTTGCCGTCGTACTTCTCAGGTACGTCGGGCTTAAAGTTCTTCATGCTGAGCCACTGGACTTGCCGCAGCTCTCGGGTGAACGCAGGGCAACCTGCCGCGTAGGGCAAGTCGCCTGGTTCACCGGGCGCGTGCATGTCGACAGCAGTCCCAGCGCGTTGGTCGGACTGTCTTCGGGCTTCTCTTCGACGCTCGATACGAGTTCGAGCATCCTCTTGTCGCCTGTCGTCGAGGACTTGGCGCTGAACGCGGCGAGCCCGCGGATCCGACGATGCTGTGGAGTCATCGTCGACGTTGATCCGGCGGTTCGGTGATTTCTGCTTCCGCGGTGGGGAGTGCACGGTAGTTGCACCCCCGGCGGTCTTGTCTCCATCGGCCTTCGCTTGGTCGACTTGCCGCGGCCGTGATGTTGCCGGCTGCTGCGGCGTGTCATTGTTGGCGAAGGCGATGAGGCTCTGGATTGTAGCCCTCCAGTCTTCGGCCTTGTCCGCCGCTGGAGGGAAGTCGAGGAGTAGCTGAGCCCTAGCTAGGGCTTCTGCTGGAGAGGAGGGAAGCGGTGGCGAGCTGTGCGAGGAGCGAGATATGCTCGGACTTCTAACCGCGTTAGAAGGAGCAGGTTCTCGCCCCGGCGACCGCGCCTTGCTCGTGCCAGCGCGCTGGCCTTGAGCGTCCCGCGACCCGCCGGCTTGGCCTGGTCCGGCACCTCCTGAGAGGGACGGGGAGCGTGCACGGACGCCGAGGCTTTGGAGTTCGCCCGGTCGTCCGTCTTGTCCTTGGACTTGGCGACGCCGTGAGTGTCCTCGCCGGCGTCCGCCCCTCCGTCGGCGTCTACCCCACCAACCGTTGGTTCTGGTGATGGCGGGATCGACGCAGACGGGCCTCCGACCTCCGAAGCCTTCTTCTTCGGAGGCATGTGGATGTAGTCGATGAGGTTGATGAAGCTGGAAAAGTTGCTGAAGATTGCGCCCGCGTGAGCGCCGGATCAGGTTCGCACAACCTGTACTCCCCCTACACGGCGCGCCAAAGATGTCGTGGAAACTGGTCGCCCACGAACACCTATGGGACCGGAGCCCGTTCTACGGTACGGTGAGGGAGCGGAGGGAGCACGAAGAGCAGATCGAGGGGCACACGCGGGCAGTTTACCCAGGTTCGGGCCGCGCGGACGCGTAAAACCCTACTCCTGCCTTGGTTGAATTGAGTTCTTGAGCTCGGGAGTTTGAAGATCTATAGTACTAGCTACACCGAGCGTGGGAGTGATCAAGTGTCCAGAATCGAACCTCCTCTACATAGTGCATGGGCCTCCTTTTATAGCTCAAAAGGGGTCACTGACAGGTGTCAACGTAGAGGAGGGTAAAGGTGTAAAATTGATGGTAGATGGAACAGTGCATGAACAGTGTATGCACAGTGGTCTATACCTAACCCTGACGGTGGGGGACAAGGGCATTGAATGCCCGTCGCCGTCACCCCAAAAACGCCCGCCCGGGCGTCTCCGTTCGCCACGACGTTGGCCTCGTCACTGCGGCTTGCCACCGTGTCCCCCAGGCTGCACAACCATCTGCCACGTGCCCCTGGAAGGGCCCCAGGGCGACGCGTGGCCAGATGAGCTGGAGCGTAGGCACACAGCGTAAGCCTCCCCCGGCAAGCACCTTGCCGGGGTTGCTATCTTGCCGGGCCCGGAAGCTTGTCTTTCTCCGGGTCCTGCCGGGGCGCGTGATGCGCCACGATATATCTTCTGAGGTGCTATTCTTTGGTCTTCCTGGCAAGCTCCTCTTGCCAGGGTCTTGTGCTGGAATGATAACGTTGAGCCTGGTGCGGCCTTCCCGGCAAGCTCCTCTTGCCGGGGTCTTGTCTCTTAATCTTGAATACTTTGTTCTTGAATGGCTCAAAGGGGCCAGAGTGGGCTTTGGCGGGCGCGTGGTGAGCCAGACCACGGGACGCTGCTACTGCCCGTGCACAAGTCGGGATACTAAGGTACCCCTAATTTAGTACACCGACAGGGAAACTGGTCGCCCACGAACACCTATGGGACCGGAGCCCCTTCTACGGTACGGTGAGGGAGCGGAGGGAGCACGAAGAGCAGATCGAGGGGCACACGCGGGCAGTTTACCCAGGTTCGGGCCGCGCGGACGCGTAAAACCCTACTCCTGCCTTGGTTGAATTGAGTTCTTGAGCTCGGGAGCTTGAAGATCTACAGTACTAGCTACACCGAGCGTGAGAGTGATCAAGTTTCCGGAATCGAACCCCCTCTACGTAGTGCATGGGCCTCCTTTTATAGCTCAAAAGGGGTCACCGACAGGTGTCAACGTAGAGGAGGGTAAAAGTGTAAAATTGATGGTAGATGGAACAGTGCATGAACAGTGTATGCACAGCGGTCTATACCTAACCCTGACGGTGGGGGACAAGGGCATTGAATGCCCGTCGACGTCACCCCAAAAGCGCCCGCCCGGGCGTCTCTGTTCGCCACGACGTTGGCCTCGTCACCGCGGCTTGCCACCGTGTCCCCCAGGCTGCACAGCCATCTGCCACGTGCCCCTGGAAGGGCCCCAGGGCGACGCGTGGCCAGATGAGCTGGAGCGTAGGCACACAGCGTAAGCCTCCCCCGGCAAGCACCTTGCCGGGGTTGCTATCTTGCCGGGCCCGGAAGCTTGTCGCTCTTCGGGTCCTGCCGGGGCGAGTGATGCGCCACGATATATCTTCTGAGGTGCTGTTCTTTGGTCTTCCTGGCAAGCTCCTCTTGCCAGGGTCTTGTGCTGGAATGATAACCTTGAGCCTGGTGCGGCCTTCCCGGCAAGCTCCTCTTGCCGGGGTCTTGTCTCTTAATCTTGAATACTTTGTTCTTGAATGGCTCAAAGGGGCCAGAGTGGGCTTTGGCGGGCGCATGGTGAGCTAGACCACGGGACGCTGCTACTGCCCGTGCACAAGTCGGGATACTAAGGTACCCCTACTTTAGTACACCGACGTCTTCATCCTTGTCGCGGCCCCGGGGAGGTCTGTCTCCTTGCCGCTGCTTGGCCTTGCCGCGGCGCCCTCCCCGGCCATTGAACGACCGCTTCTTGCTGGGCTCTCCTCCGCCTCCTTGGGCCTTCTCCTTGTCGCGTCGCTCGTATTCAGCCTTCTGCTGATCTACGAGGTACTCCACCCTCTTGCAGTTCTGGAGATCGTGGCCCTTGGTGCGGTGGATCTTGCAGTACTGCTTGTCGAAGCCGTCCTGCTTGTCGGCTGCCGCTACAGGGGTGGCCTCCTTGCCGGAGCCACCAGCCTGTGTCTTCTTGGCGGCAGCCTCCTTGCCGGACTGCTCGACAACCAGTACCTCCTTGCTCTTCTTTTTCTTATTGTTCCGCCGCCGGCCCTTCCTTGCCGGGGCGGCATCTTCGCTGTCCGTTCCTCCTGCTCTAGTATCCTCTCCGGGGAGTCTCCTCCCCTCTTCAGCACGGGCACACTTGTCAGCCAGAGCATAAAGCTCGCTCACGTCCCGGATCTTGGTCATTGCCATCTCCTCCCTCATCCGGCGGTTACGCACGTTCTGATGGAACGCGCTGATAACCGCGGCAGGGTGGACATCCGGGATGTTGTGCTGAACGCGGCTGAACCTTTGGATGTACTTGCGCAGGGACTCTCCCTCCTTCTGGGCAAGAATGTGGAGATCGCTCTCCTGGCCGTGGGGCTTGTGGCCGCCCGTGAAGGCGCCGACAAACTGGTGGCACGGATCTGCCCAAGAAGAGATGGAGTTCTCCGGCAAGTGCATAAGCCAAGATCTGACGTTTGGCTTAAGCACGAGCGGGAAGTAGTTCGCTAAGATCTTCTCGTCGCGTCCCCCGGCAGCCTGCACCGCAATGGTGTAGATGCTGAGGAACTCCGAGGGGTGTGTCTTGCCGTCGTACTTCTCGGGTACGTCAGGCTTAAAGTTCTTCATGCTGGGCCACTGGACTTGCCGCAGCTCTCGGGTGAACGCAGGGCAACCTGCCGCGTAGGGCAAGTCGCCTGGTTCACCGGGCGCGTGCATGTCGACAGCAGTCCCAGCGCGCTGGTCGGACTGTCTTCGGGCTTCTCTTCGACGCTCGATACGAGTTCGAGCGTCCTCTTGTCGCCTGTCGTCGAGGACTTGGCGCTGATCGCGGCGAGCCCGCGGATCCGACGACGCTGTGGAGTCATCGTCGACGTTGATCCGGCGGGTCGGTGATTTCTGCTTCCGCGGCGGGGAGTGCACAGTAGTTGCACCCCCTGCGGTCTTGTCTCCATCGGCCTTCGCTTGGTCGACTTGCCGCGGCCGTGATGTTGCCGGCTGCAGCGGCGTGTCGTTGTTGGCGAAGGCGATGAGGCTCTGGATTTTAGCCCTCCAGTCTTCGGCCTTGTCCGCCGCTGGAGGGAAGTCGAGGAGTAGCTGAGCCCTAGCTAGGGCTTCTGCTGGAGAGGAGGGAAGCGGTGGCGAGCGGTGCGAGGAGCGAGATATGCTCGGACTTCTAACCGCGTTAGAAGGAGCAGGTTCTCGCCCCGGCGACCGCGCCTTGCTCGTGCCGGCGCGCTGGCCTTGAGCGTCCCACGACCCGCCGGCTTGGCCACATCCCAGCAAGCGTATGGTACCCCCGGTACCACGCCGCTGCTGGTCCGGCACCTCCTGAGAGGGACGGGGAGCGTGCACGGACGTCGAGGCTTTGGAGTTCGCCCGGTCGGCGCGCCAAAGATGTCGGGGAGCGTGCACGGACGCCGAGCCTTTGGAGTTCGCCCGGTCGTCCGTCTTGTCCTTGGACTTGGCGACGCCGTGAGTGTCCTCGCCGGCGTCCGCCCCTCCGCCGGCGTCTACCCCACCAACCGTTGGTTCTGGTGGTGGCGGGATCGACGCAGACGGGCCTCCGACCTCTGAAGCCTTCTTCTTCGGAGGCATGTGGATGTAGTCGATGAGGTTGATGAAGCTGGAAAAGTTGCTAAAGATTGCGCCCGCGTGAGGGCCAGATCAGGTTCGCACAACCTCGACGCCCCCTACCTGGCACGCCAAAGATGTCGGGGAAACTGGTCGCCCACGAACACCTACGGGACCGGAGCCCCTTCTACGGTACGGTGAGGGAGCGGAGGGAGCACGAAGAGCAGATCGAGGGGCACACGCGGGCCGTTTACCCAGGTTCGGGCCGCGCGGACGCGTAAAACCCTACTCCTGCCTTGGTTGAATTGAGTTCTTGAGCTCGGGAGCTTGAAGATCTACAGTACTAGCTACACCGAGCGTGGGAATGATCAAGTTTTCGGAATCGAACCCCCTCTACGTAGTGCATGGGCCTCCTTTTATAGCTCAAAAGGGGTCACCGACAGGTGTCAACGTAGAGGAGGGTAAAAGTGTAAAATTGATGGTAGATGGAACAGTGCATGAACAGTGTATGCACAGTGGTCTATACCTAACCCTGACGGTGGGGGACAAGGGCATTGAATGCCCGTCGCCGTCACCCCAAAAGCGCCCGCCCGGGCGTCTCCGTTCGCCACGACGTTGGCCTCGTCACCGCGGCTTGCCACCGTGTCCCCCAGGCTGCACAACCATCTGCCACGTGCCCCTGGAAGGGCCCAGGGCGACGCGTGGCCAGATGAGCTGGAGCGTAGGCACACAGCGTAAGCCTCCCCCGGCAAGCACCTTGCCGGGGTTGCTATCTTGCCGGGCCCGGAAGCTTGTCGCTCTCCGGGTCCTGCCGGGGCGCGTGATGCGCCACGATATATCTTCTGAGGTGCTGTTCTTTGGTCTTCCTGGCAAGCTCCTCTTGCCAGGGTCTTGTGCTGGAATGATAACCTTGAGCCTGGTGCGGCCTTCCCGGCAAGCTCCTCTTGCCGGGGTCTTGTCTCTTAATCTTGAATACTTTGTTCTTGAATGGCTCAAAGGGGCCAGAGTGGGCTTTGGCGGGCGCGTGGTGAGCCAGACCACGGGACGCTGCTACTGCCCGTGCACAAGTCGGCATACTAAGGTACCCCTACTTTAGTACACTGACACGTTCCCTACTTTAGTACACTGACACGTTTTCGCTTAGAGATCGTGCTAAAACTTGGTTTTCCTCTTTGCCTAGAAATAGTATTGATTCGTGGAATAAGTGCAAATATGCTTTTATCTCTAAGTATTTCCCTCCTACTAAGATCATCTCTCTTAGAAATGATATTATGAATTTTAAGCAACTAGATTATGAGCATGTTGCACAAGCTTGGGAGAGAATGAAATTGATGATACGTAATTGCCCTACACATGGTTTGAATCTATGGATGATTATTCAGAACTTTTATGCTGGCTTGAATTTTGCTTCTAGGAATCTTTTCAATTCGGCCGTCGGAGGCACTTTCATGGAAACCAACTTAGGAGAAGCTACCAAAGTCCTAGATAATATTATGGTTAATTATTCTCAATGGCACACTGAAAGATCTACTAGTAAAAAAGTGCATGCTATCGAAGAAATTAGTGTTTTGAGTGGAAAGATGGATGAACTTATGAAATTGTTTGCTGCTAAGAGTGCTTCTTCTGATCCTAATGATATGCCTTTGTCCACTTTGATTCAGAATAACAATGAATCTTTGGATGTGAATTTTGTTGGTAGGAATAATTTTGGTAACAATGCTTATAGAGGTAATTTTAATCCTAGGCCTTTCCCTATTAATTCCTCTAATAATTATGGTAATTCCTACAACAACTCTTATGGAAAGATGCCTTCTGAATTTGAAACTAGTGTTAAAGAGTTTATAATCTCGCAAAAGAATTTCAATGCTATGCTTGAAGAGAAATTGCTTAAGGTTGATGAATTGGCTAGAAGTGTGGATAGAATTACTCTTGATGTTGATTCTTTGAAACTTAGATCTATCCCACCTAAGCATGATATCAATGAGTCTCTCAAAGCCATGAGAATTCATTGATGAATGCAAAGAAAGAACCGCTAGAATGCGTGCTAAAAGAGAAGATTATATTAAATCGTGTTCTTCTAGTTATGATGAAAATAAAGATGAAGATCTAAAAGTTATTGATGCGTCTCCTATTAGATCCTTGTTTTCTAGTATTAATCTTGATGAAAATAGGATTGGAGATGATTCTGCTTTAAGGTGTCCCAATGATTCGGAGTTTTTAGATCTTGATGCTAAAATCTCTAAAAGTAGGAATGAAGAGATTAAAACTTTGCATAGTGATGAACCCACTACTTCGGATTTCAAGGGATTCAATTATGATAATTGCTCTTTGATTGATTGTATTTCCTTGTTGCAATCCGTGCTAAATTCCCCGCATGCTTATAGTCAAAATAAAGCTTTCACTAAACATATAGTTGATGCTTTGATGCAATCTTATGAAGAAAAACTTGAGTTAGAAGTTTCCATACCTAGAAAGCTTTATGATGAATGGGAACCTACTATCGAAATAAAAATAAAATATCATGAGTGCTATGCTTTGTGTGATTTGGGTGCTAGTTTCTCCACCATCCCAAAAACTTTGTGTGATTTGCTCGGGTTCCATGAGCTTGATGATTGTTCTTTAAATTTGCATCTTATGGATTCCACTATTAAGAAACCTATGGGAAGAATTAATGATGTTCTTATTGTTGCCAATAGGAATTATGAGCCCGTAGATTTCATTGTTCTTGATATAGATTGCAATTCTTCATGTCCTATTATTCTTGGTAGACCTTTCCTTAGAACGATCGGTGCAATTATTGATATGAAGGAAGGAAATGTTAGATTCCAATTTCCATTAAGGAAAGGCATGGAACACTTTCCTATAAAATAAAATCAAATTACCATATGACTCTATCATGAGAGCCACTTATGGATTGCCTTCCAAGGATGGCAATACCTAGATTTATCTTGTACCATGCCTAGCTAGGGGAGTAAAACGATAGCGCTTGTTGGGAGGCAACCCAATTTTTTGTTTTTTGTTTTTGGTGCTGTTAGGGAATAAATATTGCATCTAGCCTCTGATTAGATGTGTTTTCATGTTATTTTTAGTGTTTGTGCCAAGTAGTACCTTTGGGAAGACTTGTGTGAAGTTTATATGATCTTGCTGTGAAAAACAGAATCGTTAGTGCTAGCTAAAGTAGTCGTTGGATTTTACTGGAGCGTGCTTTTTAGTTGATTATTTTTGAAGATGATTGGTAGACAAATTGCGCAAATTAACCAATTTAGTTTGAATATTTTGGAGTTCCAGAAGTAGGCGAATCCTGCAGATTACTACAGACTGTTCTGTCTTTGACAGATTCTGTTTTTCGTGTGTTATTTGCTTATTCCGATGCATCTATGAGTAGTATTGGAGGATATGAACCATAGAGAAGTTGGAGTACAGTAGGTTTAACACCAATATAAACAAATAATGAATTCATTTCTGTACCTTTGATTAGTGGTTTGCCTTCTTATACTAACGGAGCTCACGAGAATTTTTGTCTAAGTTTTGTGTTGTGAAGTTTTCAAGTTTTGAGTATTGCTTTGATGGACTATGCAACAAGGAGTAGCAAAGGACTAAGCTTGGGGATGCCCATGGCACCCCAAGTAAATTCAAGATAATCAAAAGCCTAAGCTTGGGGATGCCCCGGGAAGGCATCCCCTCTTTCGTCTTCATCCATCGGTAACTATACTTGGAGCTATATTTTTATTCGCAACATGATATGTGTTTTGCTTGGAGCGTCTTGTATAATTTGAGTCTTTGCTTGTTAGTTTGCCACAATCATCCTTGCTGGACACACCTATTTGAGAGAGTCAAATATGTCCTAGAAATTATTAGAACACTCTATGTGCTTCACTTATATCTTTTGAGTTGAATAATTTTTGCTGTAGTGCTTCACTTTTATCTTTTAGAGCACGGTGGTGATAATATCTTGTAGAAATTGTTGAACTCTCATGATTCACTTATATCTATTTGAGAGTCTATTAAAACAGCATGGTAATGTGTTTAGGCTAAATAAACTAGTCTTCACATGATAGACATCCAATGTCAATGTAGTAAAAAAAATCACACTAAGTGCATTGAATAGAATGAGATGTTGGATGCTTGATAATTGTTTTGAGATATGAGGATAGTGATATTAGAGTCATGCTAGTGGAGTTATTATGAAATTGAGAAATACTTGTGTTAAGGTTAGTGATTCCTGTATCATGCACGTATGGTGAACCGCTATGTGATGAAGTTAGAGCATGAGGTATTTGTAGAGTGCCAACCTTTCTGTGGAGGTCGGGGGCGCGCGATGGTTAACTCCTACCAACCTCCCCCCTAGGAGCATGCGTTCATTGCTTTGTTTTGATGACTCATAGATTTTTGCAATAAGTATATGAGTTTTTATGACTAATGTTGAGTCCATGGATTATACGCACTCTCACCCTTCTACCATTGCTAGCCTCTCTTGTACCGCACAACTTTCGCCGGTGCCATAAACCTACTATATATCCTTCCTCAAAACAGCCACCATATTGTTCCTCAAAACAGCCACCATACCTACCTATCATGGCATTTCCATAGCCATTCCGAGATATATTGCCATGCAACTTTCCACCGTTCCGTTCATATGACACGCATCATATTGTCATATTGCCATGCATGATCATGTAGTTGACATCGTATTTGTGGCAAAGCCACCATGCATAACTTCATACATGTCACTCTTGTTACATTGCACATACCGGTACACCGCCGGAGGCATTCATATAGAGTCATACTTTGTTGTTGTAGTATCGAGTTTTAATTTCGTGTTGTAATGAAAGTGTGATGATCATCATTATTAGAGCATTGTCTCATGGGAGGAAAGGCTAAATCTATAAAGCCCCTCCGCAAAAAAAGAAAGAAAAAAAAGGCCAAAGAAAAAAAATTAATGGCCCAAAAAAAGGAAAAAAAGAGAAAAAAAGAAAAGAAAAAGAAAAGGAAAAGGGACAATTACTACTATCTTTTTCCACACTTGTGCTTCAAAGTAGCACCATGTTCTTCATTGTAGAGAGTCTCACGTTTAGTCACTTTCATATACTAGTGGGAATTTTTATTATAGAACTTGGCTTGTATATTCCAACAATGGGCTTCCTCAAATGCCCTAGGTCTTCGTGAGCCGGCAAGTTGGATGCACACCCACTAGTTTCTTTTGTTGAGCTTTCATTCATTTTTAGCTCTAGTGCATCCGTTGCATGGCAATCCCTACTCACTCACATTGATATCTATTGATGGGCATCTCCATAGCCCGTTGATACGCCTAGTTGATGTGAGACTATGTCCCTCCTTTTTGTCTTCTCCACAACCACCTCTATTCCACCCATAGTGCTATTGATGCGGGGTCAACCCGTTCTAGGCCGTTCTTTCACGAAGAGGAGGGAAACCCATGATGAACACGAAGAACACAAAGGGGAATCACGAGGGAAAACACTCAAGAACAAGTCCAATCACACATCCACTAGACAATCAAACACACAAGATCATAAGGTACATGAACAACAAAGGGAAAGATACAAGGTAGAGTTCATCTCCAAGAGGAGGTCTTGAATCCGCGAAGGATCTTCCCGTGAGGGGTCTTGAATCCAAGGTGGATCTTCTCTGTAGAGGGGTCGCGGTCTCTCTCGTGGAGTAGATCCGTAATGGATGAGCAAAGCTCTAGTCTAAAATGAGCTATCACATTTGCTAACCCGAAAATGGTGGAGGTGAAGGAGTATATATAGTCTAGGGCCACGAAGGGGTAAGTGAGGGGCGAAACAGGTACATGGGCCTTGGCCCGGATACATGCGTGCAGGCAAGGCTGAATGATCCGGATGGGGTCCCGGATGATCCGGGCGTCTGGGTGTCCGGATGATCCGGACGGAGTCCCGGATGATCCGGCTTCGGTGGAAGCCTTCGGGTGTCTTCGGCGCAACTACCCAGATGATCCGGGGGAAGGTCCGGATGATCCGGCTGGGTCCGGATGATCCGGATGGACGTCCGGACGTCCGGCCTGACTCCAGCAGCCACTCCGTCTTCTCCTGCTTGCTTCCGTCTTCTCTTCCACGCTTCCCTCGCGGATGGTGTAGTCCTTCCTTGGCGCTTGCACTCCTCCTTGACATTCGTGAAGCTCCGACAATACCTATGTATGCACACGGGAGAAGCGTCAAGTAGTAAACCATCCTCGAAGGGGTCAAGTGAACACGTGTAAAGGAGATTATTCACCTTGGTGTGTGTGAAGTAGATGTCGCACGTGTCACTTGCCCTTGGCATGGTGATGTCCGTAGGATGCTCCGCATCATCCCCTCCCCCTTGGTAAAGATCCGACCTCGGATCGAAAACCAAATCACCATGGGAAAGAGATCGCATCGCCGTGTAGAAGTGGACGATCACCAAGTACTCGTCATCTTTAAGCCCGGCATGGGCACTCTCCAATGTCGCACCGTCTAGTGATTCCTTCAAAAGGAGCAAGGATAACAAACACTTGGAAAAACAAATGTGGTTAGCGTTAGTGCAAAACCAAGCATTCAAGAGGTGATTCACCCAACAAGTGTTGTCATCAAGCATAGCATAGGGTGTGACAAAGGGTTATGGCATGGCATTTAAGCGCATCAATTGAGCACAAGAAAATATATCTTGGGGCCAAGTATGCAATTGGGAGGTAGTGATGCAAATATGAGTGACAAGAGAATAAGCATCTACCTCATGGTCATAGCAAGCATGCATAAAGTGCTCAATGAAAGGTCTATAGTACACATAATAGTCTGGCACTCACGACCATGGAAAGAGCAATTGTTCGACATGTGTGAGGCAAATAAGTCAAGCATGTGACAAGCAAAGGGACATGGCATATGTGAAGGGATGATATTGGTGCAACCAAACATGTGATATGAGCAAGTAGGCAACAAGTTGGATGCAACACACAAGGCATATATATCATGAAGCATGGCAATGTGACAATGACAAGTCAAAGCAAGATCTCTAACATGTGTGCAATCAAGGGGTCCAAGATGACAAATAAGTCTCATGGTGCAAGCAACACATGTAGTGTGATCCACAATATCCATGCTCATGGTTTTGTGTGTCTCAAAAGAGAAGGATATCACCTTGAAAGTGTGTCCTTGTGCGTCCTTCACAATACCGAAGCACAAGCAAGTGCGATGAAGAAGCGTCGTGAACAAAGGTGGTTTGCTCTCAAGAGCTCAAATGGTCAACTCACGTGAAGTGGAAGTCGACACGAAGTCCAAGTATCCTACACATGCACACAACAAAAGGAAGAACGTATGCGCATGGTAGATAAACACATCATCCATCATGATGGTTCTCTTCTCTTGCACATAACCATTAGATGCAAAAGTGCATGAATAAGATGATGCAACAATGGCTATATTCATGGCACTAGGCATATAGTGCAAAGAGGTAAGACAAGCATGCTTCACAAGAAATATGTCAAAATCTCCAAATGCGAGAATGCTATGGGGGCAATCTCATTGGCAAGACTAAAATCATGGTTGCGCTCAATACATGGACAATCATATAGCATGAGAGAGTCAACATGTGGAGGCATATGACAACAAGCAATATCAATCATGTGCAAAGCATGGCAATGGTTGACATCAACCGCATGAAAGGAGCAAGTATGAATCATCGGTGATGCAACATAAGCAAGCATATCAATCATGTCGTGCAAACTAGTCGAGCGAAGATGCAACACACTAGATGAGTTCATACCAATCATGTCATGTGAGAAAATAGTAGACATAAGCAATTCACACGACATATCACAAGCACGAGCACATAGCATGAACAAGGTATCATCATAGGCATTTGGCACAAAGCAAACATGGCAATAACAAGCAATATCTCCACCAAGCTTGCAAATACACATACAAGCATGAGAATCAATCATCATGTGTAATGCGAAGCATGGGTCACAAATGCATGGCAAAGGCATATAAATGAGCATATCATGCAAAGTGAACATGGCAAGAGGGGCATAAGAGATATAATGGACAATAACCCATAACCATGTGAGGGCCATGTAGAAGAGATGCGCGAAGTCTTTGCGCGAAGGGAGCGGTTGGAAGGATAATCCATGGAGTCCCAAGTCATCGTTGCTCTCTAGAGATCTTTTCGTCAACTCGTGCGTTTGTGAAGTTGACGAGTATGCATGGGTACCTACACGAAAGAGACACAAGCCAAAGAAAGTGTGTGCGTGGTAAATGTACACATTATCCATCATGATGTGTATGTGCACGTATGAGTTAGCACAAGATAAGCATCACTCAAAGAAATTTGATGCATGATATAAGAACATGTCATCCATCATGAATGAATAGTTATTATGTATAGTAAGACGGGGACACAATTTAGAGCAAGTATGTGGCACAACTAAAGCATTGGCATTCATGGGGAGAATATTGTGCACACAACTATGAGAATCATGCAATAGATGGGATGGATCAAAATCTCCTAAAAAGTATGAGTAAACTATGGGGGTCTCCTCATGAGCAATATCGTAAGCATAATGTAGAGAAGTGGAACAACATCCAAAACAATGCATATTCGAAGCTAGGTATTCATGGCATGGCATATGAGATAAATGATGCAAAGGGAGCATATCAATATCATCACAAGAAAAACAAATTCCAATAACCATGGGCTTGTCATCTATGCCATAACTGCAAATTGGATTTATTTTGATGGCATATGCATAGTTACTACGAAGAGATTGCAAATATGACATATGGTTGATCTCATTCATAGCATATGACAAGTCAAGCGGGATGTCAAACATGATGTGACCGAGAGAATTATCACAAGAAATCCTACGCAACATGGCATCACAACTAATAGACTCCAGATGGCAATCATCAAACTCATCATGAATGGGTAAATCATCGCATGGGGAAATCATACTAGCACGAAGCATGGCAATAGGTGGATCAACATCATTCAAGAAATCAATGTTACCATAGTCCACTAGTGGGACGAGAGCATCACCTTCACCTTTGTTACCTTTCTCATTCCACTCATGTGGTCTAGGTGAGGTTGAAAAGACCAAATGGTGGTCATCATCTTCATCTTGATGGAACCATGTGGGGGGTGCATCATATTCCACCATGGCCATCGTCTTGTCCATAGGAAGGACGAAGTCGTCGAGGATCGGCGCGTCATCATAAATGGGACCTAGCACCAAATGAGAAGACACAATAGAGGCAGGGGTCAAGTCGTTAGTGTTGAAAGTGGCCTCATATGACATATCAACTATCTCACTCTCTCTATGTGGTGTCTCACTCACTCCCTCAAGGTAGGTGTACTCAAACTCACATATGGTGGAGTCAGTCATCTCACTCAAGTGGTGGGGGTTGTGGCTCTCCTCACATGGTAATTGGGGCAGCTCATCATATATGGGGCTAGTGGTGAACTCTCTCTCACTCTAAATATGGTGGCACAAGTCACTCAAGTCATCATACGTCGTCGTGATCGAAGGGAAAATCCCATGCTCAACCATCTCGTAATCGTCACCGTGGATGAAGGCCGAAGATGGCACATCATCATTCTTGCCTCCAAGGATGGAAGCATCATCCTTGCTCGTCACTGTGTCGTTCGCCTCCAAAGCTTGGTCCTCGAATGGCTCCGTAGTCGTAGTCGTCGCCGCACCGTCTTGAAAAAGAGTCGAAGTAGACTCGGCATCAGCAATGCCACAAAGAGGGATGGTGGTGGAGTCGAACTTGGGAGCGTCGTCTTGGAGGTCGTTGGGCTTGGACATCATGGTGGTACTAGCCTCATGCTCGCCGTCTTGGAGCTTGGTCTTTGAGAAGTGTGCTTGCGGTGGAGAAGCCTTGGCCTTCATGAGTTCTTGTTCCGCCTTGAGAGCACCAATGTAGTTGTCGTCGAGGGACTTTTAGTTCTCGAGGAAGATAGTCTTGTAGATGTCGTTGTGCAATCCCATCATGAAGTGGAGCTTCATCTAAATGGGGTCGTCCATGTCGGCTCGTCGCAAGACATTCTTCATCTCCTTGAAGTACTTGTCGATGGACTTGGATCCTTGGGCGGTGTTCTCCAATTGGCGTAGAAGTTGTTCCGTGTAGGTGGGAGGCACGAACTCTCGCCGCATAGCTTTTTTCTTCTTGGGCCAATTCACGTTGAAGCTCTTCGAAGGTGTGTGAAGTCACCATGTTGACGCATTGTCATGGAAGTTTCTTGTGGCGCACTTCACTTGATCTTCGTAGGGAACTTGATGTAGCTTGAGGTAGTCGTCCATCTTGCGCTCCCACTAGAGATACTCCTCGGGGTCTTGAGTCCCATAGAAATGAATCTCGTGGTCGGTGTCGAGGTTGTAGTAGCTCGTGGAAGTCGCGGACTTGAGCTTGGGTAGCTTCTCTTGAGCATAAGCTTGGGGTGGTTGTTGGCGAAGATGCCGTATGTCCAAAGGCGAAGATGCCTGGAGGTCGCTTGGCGAAGATGCCAAGGTACATGGTGAAGTCGTTGAGCGGTTGTTGGAGTTGATCTCTTGACCTTCACGTTCTTGTCGTTGATGGTGTCGATGCCGATGAGATCTTGTCAGAGATGGTAGCTCGGAAGGATTTGGACTTGAGCGTCTTCTCGAAGATGAGGGAGACCTCTTGCGGTTCTTGATGAGGGCTTTGAGCTCCTTCATTTGAGCATCCATGTTGGCACACAAGTGGTTCGTCATGGCATCGAACTTGCCGTTGTTGTTGTAGACCGAAGTTGATGAAGTGCTTTGCCTATCCATCACAAGACTCGAGCAAAGGTGAGTAGGAGATGAGATAAAGAATACCAAGTTACCTTTTCCCAACATTGAGGATGTATCCTATTTCACTCAATGTGAAATGAAAGAATAGTGGAATTGGTACCAGACTTGTTCACTCACACCTATCAAGTAAAGCTTATCGAGTGGCTCGGTGAGGATAAGTGGCAAAAAAATTTGATGCAAAAAGTTAGCAAGAGTCAATAAAGTTGAAAGAGATTCACAAATTCGCAAATGAAACAAGTAGACCAATAGCAATATGGGTGGCACACGGAAACACACACACGGATAGATAAATGGGGTCGTGCAACCAAGGAATGAGCACAAAATGTGGAGTCCACGGAAACGCTCGTGTTGCACAACTCAAGACAGACGCTAGCACGATTGCTCTATAGGCGGATACGACACTTGTGCACAACCTATGAGATGCACAATGTATCAACTTTCTATCCCAAGTATGCTATTTATTTATGATGTTCCGGTGATGATCCAAGATGATCGGATATGATATCATATGATGCAATGCTATGGCTCTTGCTTACAAGCTTTTTTGTCTTTCCATTTCGCTTAAAAGCTTATTCTCTTTTTTTTCTATGGCCACGATGCGAAATGCACAAACCAAGATAGCAATTGTGTATATGCGGGAACAATCTTGTGACACAAGGGAAGATATGATGATACCAAGATGATATGGTATGTATACAATGGAAAGCGGATCGATGATCACTAATGTGCACAAGTAACGTTGCCGGCAATACTCAAAGGCTAGTCTCGATAGGCAAGTGACGCAAAATGGGCTAGGGGTTAACAATGCAATTGCAAGGGGAATATACAATGATGTCGTCGAGGTTACCGTCCGAGTCGATGATGAGAGGCGGTGTTCTTGATGTAGACCCGTTCCTAATTAGCCGAAACACCTTAGGAAACGGAAAAACCACAACTCAAAATCTCAAATGGTGGTAGTGGGAAAGCAGTGGTGGTTATGCACTTGGCAAAGCGGAAGTGGAATGATGGGTTATGCATGTCGGAGTTATCGCGACCGTCTCTAAGTAGCCGAAACACCTTAGGAGACATAAGCCACAACTCAAACATGCTCGAACAAAATTGGGTTAAGTTGGGTTGGTGGAAATATATAGTGGGCAATGTGTATGCGGAAGTGGTGATGGTGGTTGATGAAGAAGCAATCATCCCTAAGTAGCCTAAACACCTTAGGAGACTCAAATCACTACTCAAGCAACCACAAATGCTATGGTGGACAAAATGGGTTAGGTTGCGGAAGGCTATGGTGGCTATGCGAATGATATGGTGGAAGGCCTAGGCAAACTTGCCAAATTTGACAAATTTTGATGGAGTCAAATGATGGTGGTAGTATTTTTTTGCGATGGGGGATGTCAAGATCTTCAAAACGAGCTAAAGAACGTCAAAAACGGAGTCCGGATGAATTAGTTATGGCCAAAACAAAATTTCAGCCGCGTCAGTTTCAGGGTTACCCGGACATCCGGGAGAATGTCCAGCTCATCCGGGCTATGTCCGGATGATCCGGGAGAACGTCTGAATGATCCGGGTTCGTCAACTCAGGAACGGGTATTCGGGTGCGCGGATTACACGGACGTCCGGGAGAAGGTCCAGCTCATCCGGGAGGTGTCCGGATGATCCGGGACTTCGTCCGGATGATCCGGGCGGGTCAACTCCGCTCGGGATTTCCTCTCGAGGACGAATTTGGGGGCGGAAATGGGTGATTTTGGGCTCAAAATTGAGAGGATTTCGTGGATGGAAAGTGGGGAAACTTGTGGAGATGCTAGATCCACTTGAAACCAAGCGAATCCATGGATCAAAATCAACAAAATCTCATCAAACCAACAGATCACAAAAAAAATTGGGGCTATTTTTAGTGGGAATTTTCGAATTTAGGGAAGAACACAACAAAACAAGGCTAGAAAACGGTGAGGGGGCTCCAAATTCGTGAGAAACCAAGGCTCATGATACCATATGATGCGGGGTCAACCCGTTCTAGGCCGATCTTTCACGAAGAGGAGGGAAACCCACGATGAACACGAAGAACACAAAGGGGAATCACGAGGGAAAACACTCAAGAACAAGTCCAATCACACATCCACTAGACAATCAAACACACAATATCACAAGGTACATGAAGAACAAAGGGAAAGATACAAGGTAGAGTTCATCTCCAAGAGAAGGTCTTGAATTCGCGAAGGATCATTCCGTGAGGGTTCTTGAATCCAAGGTGGATCTTCTCCGTAGAGGGGCCGCGGTCTCTCTCGTGGAGTAGATCCACAATGGATGAGCAAAGCTCTAGTCTAAAATGAGCTATCACATTTGCTAACCCGAAAATGGTGGAGGTGGAGGAGTATATATAGTCTAGGGCCACGAAGGGGTAAGTGAGGGGCGAAACAAGTACATGGGCCTCGGCCCGGATCATGCGCGCAGACAAGGCCGGATGATCTGGATGGGGTCCCAGATGATCCGGGCGTCGAGGTGTCCGCATGATCCAGACGGAGTCCCGGATGATCCGGCTTCGGTGGAAGCCTACGGGTGTCTTCGGCGCAATTACCCGGACGATCCGGGGGAAGGTCCGGATGATCCGTCTGGGTCCGGATGATCCGGATGGATGTCCGGACGTCCGGCCTGACTCCAGCAGCCACTCCGTCTTCTCCTCCTTTCTTGCGTCTTCTCTTCCACGCTTCCCTCGCGGATGGTGTAGTCGTTCCTTGGAGCTTGCGCTCCTCCTTAACATTCGTGAAGCTCCGACAATACCTATGTATGCACACGGGAGAAGTGTCAAGTAGTAAACCATCCTCGAAGGGGTCAAGTGAACACGTGTAAAGGAGATGATTCACCTTTGTGTGTGTGAAGTAGATGTCGCACGTGTCACTTGCCCTTGGCATGGTGATGTCCGTAGGATGCTCCGCATCAGCTATATCCATGGCTCACACTCATGTATTGCGTGAAAGTTGAAAGGTTTGAAAAGATAGAGTATGAAAACAAATGCTTGGCTGAAATCGGGGTTGTGCATGATATGAATATTTTGTGTGATGAAGAGGGAGCTTAGCCAGACTATATGATTTTGTAGGGATAACTTTCTTTAGCCATAGTATTTTGACAAGACATGATTGCTTTGTTAGTATTGCTTGAAGTATTGTTATTTCTTATGTCAATATATACTTTTATCTTGAATCTTTCAGATCTGAACATTCATGCCACAATTAAGAGAATTACATTGAAAGACTATATTGGTTAGCATTCCACATAAAAAATTCTTTCTTTATCATTTACTTACTTGAGGATGAGCAGGAATTAAGCTTGGGGATGCTTGATACGTCTCCAACGTATCTATAATTTCCGATTGTTCCATGCTATTATTTATGAAGTCTTGGATGTTTAATGGGCTTTATCATTCACTTTTATATCATTTTTGGGACTAACCTATTAACCCAAAGGCCCAGTCCAGATTGCTATTTTTTTTGCATATTTCAGGGTTTTGTAGAAAAAGAATATCAAACGGAGTCCAAACGGAATGAAACCTTCGCGAGAGATATTTTTGGCAAAAATCATGCACGCGGAGCTTGAGGACCAAGTCAGGGGACAGAGAGGTGGCCCTCGAGGGCGGGGGGCGTGCCCCCTTCCCAGGGTGCGCCCCCCTGCCTCGAGGCCCCCTCAAGTGGCCCCCGATGCCCTCCTTCTTCCTATATAAGTCTATGTACCCAGAAACTCTGAGAACAGAGAGAAAACCCTAATTCCACCGCCGTAGCTTCTGTTCCCGTGGAGATCCCATCTTGGAGCCTGTCTCGGAGCTCCACCGGAGGGGGATCCATCACGGAGGCCTTCATCATCATCATCATCGCCCTCACCATGAGTTGTGAGTAGTTTACCTCAAACCTTCGGGTCCGTAGCTAGTATCTATATGGCTTCTTCTCTCTCTCCGGATCTCAATACAAAGTTCTCCTCGGTCTTCCAGGAGATCTATTCTCTGTAATCTCTTTTTGCGGTGTGTTTGTCGAGATCCCATGAACTATGAGTTTATGATCAAGGTTATCTATAAAAGATATTTGGTTCATCTCTGATCTTTTTATGTGTGCTCATAATATCCTTGCAAGTCTCTTCGAATTACTGGTTTGGTTTGGCCTACTAGATCTATAATTCTTGCGATGGGAGAAGTGCTTGGCTTTGGGTTCAATCTTGCGGTGTCCTTTCCCAGTGACAGTAGGGGCAGCAAGGCACGTATTGTATTATTTCCATCGAGGATAAAAAGATGGGGTTTACATCATATTGCATGAGTTTATCCCTCTACATCATGTCATCATGCTTAAGGCGTTATTTTGTTCGTATGAACTCAATACACTAGATGCATGCTGGATAGCGGTCGATGTGTGGAGTAATAGTAGTAGATGCAGGAAGGAGTCGGTCTACTTGTGTCGGACGTGATGCCTATATACAATGATCATGCCTAGATAGTCTCAAAATTATTCACTTTTCTATCAATTGCTCGACAGTAATTTGTTTACCCGCCGTAGAATATCGCTATCATGAGAGAAGCCACTAGAGAAAACTATGGCCGTGTCTATTCTCAACATATCAATCTACATCTACTTTACTTTTACAGCTTTTATTTGCTGTTTTATTAAACTAAAAATACCAAAAATATAAACTATCATCTCTATCAGATCTCACTCTCGTAAGTGACCGTAAAGGGATTGACAACCCCTTATCGTGTTGGCTGCGAAGTTCTTATTTGTTTGTGCAGGTGCGAGGGACTCGCGCGTGGTCTCCTACTGGATTGATACCTTGGTTCCCAAAAACTGAGGGAAATACTTACGCTACTGTCCTGCATCTCCATTTCCTCTTCGAGGGAATACAACGCAAGCTCAAGAGGTAGCAGAGGAGACATGGGAATTATCGTCAAGCTAGTTTTCATCACGATCGTCTGATTCGCGTTCGGTACTTTGATAATTTGGTATGTGGGTGGACCGGTGCTTGGGTGCTGCCCTTACTTGAACAAGCCTCTCACTTATGATTAACCTCTAATGCAAGTTTCCGCAACTACAATAGAAGTATTAAGGTAAACCTAACCATAGCCTGAAACATATGGATCCAAATCAGCCCCTTACGAAGCAACACATAAACTAGGGTTTAAGATTATGTCACTCTAGCAACCCATCATCTACTTATTACTTCCCAATGCCCTCCTCTAGGCCCAAATAATGGTGAAGTGTCATGTAGTCGACGTTCACATGACAGCACTAGAGGAAAGATAACATACATCTCATCAAAATATCGAACGAAGACCAAACTCACATGACTACTAATAGCAGGACTTCTCCCATGTCCCCAGGAACAAAAGTAACTACTCACAAGACATAATATTTCTCATGATCAGAGGGGTATTAATATGCATAATGGATCTGAACATATGATCTTCCACCAAATAAACCAACTAGCATCAACTACAAGGAGTAATCAACACAACTAGCAACACACAGGTACCATCTAAGGTTTGGGTACAAAGATTGGATACAAGAGATGAACTAGGATTTGAGAGGAGATGGTGCTGGTGAAGATGTTGATGAAGATAGCCCTCCCCAAGATGGGAGAGTTGTTGGTGATGACGGCGGTGACGATTTCCCCCTCCCGGAGGGAAGTATCCCTGGCAGAACAGCTCTGTCAGAGCCCTAGATTGGTTTCCGCCTCAGTTCCGCCTCGAGACAGCGGCGTCTGGTCCCGAAAGCCTCCTTCTGATTTTTTTTCCAGGTCAAAACACCTCATATAGAAGAAGTTGGGCATCAGGGGCCTGCCGGCTGGCCCACGAGGCATGGGGGCGCGCCCTGGGAAGGGGGGCGCGCCTCCCACCCTCATGGACAGCCGGTGGCCCCCTCATGGGTTTATTTCGCCAGATATTTTTTTATTTTCCGAAACGATGTTCTGTTGAGTTTCAAGGCTTTTGGAGTTGTGCAGAATAGGTTTCTAGAGTTTGCTCCTTTTCCAGCCCAGAATTCCAGCTGCCGGCATTCTCCCTCTTCATGTAAACCTTGTAAAATAAGAGAGAAAAGGCATAAGTATTGTGACAAAACATATAATAACAGCTCATAATGCAATAAATATCAACATATAAGCATGATGCAAAATGGATGTATCAAATATGTAGGAGCCAATATGAGCATCCAGGTTCCGCTATTGGTTATTGACCGGAGATGAGTCTCGGTCATGTCTACATAGTTCTCAAACCCGTAGGGTCCGCACGCTTAACGTTTGATGACGATCGGTATTATGAGTTTATGAGTTTTGATGTACCGAAGGTAGTTCGGAGTCCCGGATAAGATCACGGACATGACGAGGAGTCTCGAAATGTCCAAGACGTGAAGATTGATATATTAGACGACTATATTCGGACACCGGAAGTGTTCCGGAAAGTTTTGGAATAAACCTGAGTGCCGGGGGGGGGGGTTACCGGAACCCCCCGGGGAAGCTATGGGCCCTAATGGGCTTTAGTGGAAAGTGAGAGGGCCAGCCAGGGCTGGGCCGCGCGCCCCTCCCCCTTGGTCCGAATTGGACAAGGAAAGGAGGGGGGGCGGCGCCCCTTTCCTTCTCCCTCTCCCTCTCCTTCCTTCCCTCTCTCTCCCTCTTAGTGATTCCTACTAGGAATAGGATTGCAATCCTATTCCTAGTAGGATTGCTCCTCTAGGCGCACCATAGGGGGCCGGCCGGCCTCCCCCTTGCTCCTTTATAGAGGGGCAGGGAGGCACCCTAGAACACACAAGTTGATCTCTCCAGCCGTGTGCGGTGCCCCCCTCCACAAAAACACACCTCGGTTATACCGTTGCAGTGCTTAGGCGAAGCCCTGCGACAGTAACTTCATCATATCTGTCACCACGCCGTCGTGCTGACGAAACTCTCCCGTGAAGCTCAATTGGATCAAGAGCTCGTGGGACGTCATCAAGCTGGACGTGTGCTGAACGCGGAGGTGCCGTACGTTCGGTGCTTGATCGGTTGAATCGCGAAGAAGTTCGACTACATCAACTTCGACACTTGACGCTTCCGCTTTCGGTCTACAAGGGTACGTAGACACGCTCTACCCCTCGTTGCTATGCATCTGGTAGATAGATCTTGCGTGATCGTAGGAAAATTTTGAAATACTACGTTCCCCAATAGTGGCATCATGAGCCAGGTCTATGCGTAGATGATATGCACGAGTAGAACACAATGAGTTGTGGACGATTCTAGTCATACTGCTTACCAGCATGTCATACTTTGGTTCGGCGGTATTGTGAGATGAAGCGGCCCGGACCGACATTACGCGTACGCTTACGCGAGACTGGTTTCACCGTTATGAGCACTCGTTGCTTAAAGGTGACTCGCGGGTGTCTGTCTCTCTCACTTTAGCTGAATCAAGTGTGGCTACGCCCGGTCCTTGTGAAGGTTAAAACATCACATACTTGATGAAAAATCATTGTGGTTTTTATATGCGTAGGTAAGAACGGTTTTTGCTAAGCCCGTAGCAGCCACGTAAAACTTGCAACAACAAAGTAAAGGATTGATATGTCTCCAACGTATCTATAATTTTTGATTGTTCCATGCTATTATTTATGAAGTCTTGGATGTTTAATGGACTTTATCATTCACTTTTATATCATTTTTGGGACTAACCTACTAACCCAAAGGCCCAGTCCAGATTGCTGTTTTCTGCCAATTTCAGGGTTTTTCAGAAAAGGAATATCAAACAGAGTCCAAACGGAATGAAACCTTCGCGAGAGATATTTTTGGAGGAAATCACGCTCGGGAAAAGTGAGGACCAAGTCAGGGGGCAAAGGGCCGTCCCTCGAGGGTGGGGGGCGCGCCCCACTTCCCAGGGCGCGCCCCCCTGCCTCGAGGCTAGCCCGTGTGGCCCCCGGTGCCCTCCTTCTTCCTATATATACCTACGTACCACAGAAACTTCATACGCAGAGAGAAAACCCTAATTCCACCGCCGTAGCTTCTGTTCCCGTGGAGATCCCATCTTGGAGCCTGTTCCGAGAGGGGATCCACACGGAGGCCTTCATCATCATCATCATCGCCCTCACCATGAGTTGTGAGTAGTTTACCACAGACCTTCGGGTCCATAGCTAGTATCTAGATGGCTTCTTCTCTCTCTCTGGATCTCAATACAAAGTTCTCCTTGGTCCTTGGAGGAGATCTATTCGATGTAATCTCTTTTTGCGGTGTGTTTGTCGAGATCCGATGAATTGTGAGTTTATTATCAAGGTTATCTGTGAAAGATATTTGGTTCTTCTCTGAACTTTTTATGTGTGCTCATAATATCCTTGCAAGTCTCTTCGAATTATCGGTTTGGTTTGGCCTACTAGATCTATAGTTCTTGCAATGGGAGAAGTGCTTGGCTTTGGGTTCAATCTTGCGGTGTCCTTTCTCAGTGACAGTGGGAGCAGCAAGGCACGTATTGTATTGTTGCCATCGAGGATAAAAAGATGGGGTTTTCATCATATTGCTTGAGTTTATCCCTCTACATCATGTCATCTTGCTTAAGGCGTTACTCTGTTCGTATGAACTCAATACACTAGATGCATGCTGGATAGCGGTCGATGTGTGGAGTAATAGTAGTAGATGCAGAATCATTTCGGTCTACTTGTCTTGGACGTGATGCCTATATACAATGGTCATGCCTAGATAGTCTCATAATTATTTGCTTTTCTATCAATTGCTCGATAGTAATTTGTTTACCCGCCGTAGAATACCGCTATCATGAGAGAAGCTACTAGAGAAAACTATGTTCCCCGGGTCTATTCTCAACATATCAATCTACATCTACTTTACTTTACTGATTTTATTTGCTTTTCTTATTAAACCAAAAATACCAAAAATATAATTATCATCTCTATCAGATCTCACTCTCGTAAGTGACCATAAAGGGATTGACAACCCCTTATCGCGTTGGCTGCGAAGTTCTTATTTGTTTGTGTATGTGTGAGGGACTTGTGCGTGGTCTCCTACTGGATTTATACCTTGGTTCTCAAAAACTGAGGGAAATACTTACGCTACTATGCTGCATCTCCCTTTCCTCTTCGAGGGAATACAACTCAAGCTCAAGAGGTAGCAAGAAGAATTTCTGGCGCGGTTGCCGGGGAGGCTTACGCAAAAGTCATATACCAAGTACCTATCACAAACCCTTATCCTCCGTAGTACATTTTTGCCTCTCATTTTCCTCTCCCCCACTTCACCCTTGCCATTTTATTCGCCCTTCTTCTGCCGTGTGTTTACCGTTCGCTTGCCTCTCGTTTGCTTGTGTGCTATGTGCCCTCAATTAGCTTGCATATTTTCTTGCTAAAGTATGGATCCTCATCTACTTGCTAATCTCTTTAAGAGATCCAATTATGTTGAACCTATTGCTAGTGAGTTGACTGCACTAGATTATCTTTATGGAGTTTTGCTTGAAATTTGTGAATCTGAAAATTGTGATGAAATATTGAGAGAAAAACATAAATTGATTCACGATAGCTCCTTGAGTAAAAAGCATGATTGCAATGATGTTATTATAAATTCTATTGACGTCAATTGTGTTAATGATATGCAAAACCCTAAGCTTGGGGATGCTAGTATTGCTATGTCCACTACTTGTTCCAATGATCATGATTGGGGTGATTCTTCTTACGATCTTGAAAATTTATTTAAGCCTCATGATGAATATGAGATTGATAATAATGTTTGCAATACTATTGAAAGTGGGTTTGGAGAGGCCATGACTTTAGTTAATATTGAGCCCACTATTTTGGAAGAGTGTCAACTTCGTATGCATGTGGATTGTGTTGAGAATATGTTACGTGATAGCTATATTGTTGAATTTTCTTATGATCCTACATGCAATTATTATGAGAGAGGAAAATATGGTTGTAGAAATCTTCATGTTACTAAATTACCTCTCTTCATGTTTAGATTGATCTTGTTTCTTTCTTCTTCCTTGCATATGCTAGATCTTGCTTGCCTTGCTAATATGTTTTCCCATAAGATGCCTATGAATAGGAAGTATGTTAGACTTCGATGTGTTTGTCACATGTTTTATGATGCTCTCTTTGTGCTTCAATTTTTGTCTTTCATGTGAGCTTCATTAAAATCGTGCCTAGCTAGGGGCGTAAAACGATAGCGCTTGTTGGGAGGCAACCCAATTTTATGTTTTTTGCTTTTGTTGCTGTTAGGGAATAAATATTGCATCTATCCTCTGATTAGATGTGTTTTTATGTTTTGTTTAGTGTTTGTGCCAAGTAGAACATTTGGTAAGACTTGTGTGAAGTTTATATGATCTTGCTGTGAAAAACAGAATCGTTAGCGCTCGCTAAAGTACTCGTGGGATTTTACTGGAGCGTGATTTTTAGTTGATTCTTTTTGCTGCTGATTGGTAGACAAATTGCGTAAATTTACCAATTTAGTTTGAGTTTTTTGGATTTCCAGAAGTAGGCGAACCCTGCAGATTACTTCAGACTGTTCTGTCTTTGACAGATTCTGTTTTTCGTGTGTTGTTTGCTTATTCCGATGCATCTATGAGTAATATTGGAGGATATGAACCATAGAGAACTTGGAGTACAGTAGGTATAACACCAATATAAACAAAGAATGAATTCATTGCTGTACCTTTGAGTAGTGGTTTGCTTTCTCTTACTAATGGAGCTCACGAGAATTTTTGTCTAAGTTTTGTGTTGTGAAGTTTTCAAGTTTTGAGTATTGCTTTGATGGAGTATGGAACAAGGAGTAGCAAAGGCCTACGCTTGGGGATGCCCAAGGCACCCCAAGTAAATTCAAGATAATCAAAAGCCTAATCTTGGGGATGCCCCGGGAAGGCATCCCCTCTTTCGTCTTCATCCATCGGTAACTATACTTGGAGCTATATTTTTATTCGCAACATGCTATGTGTTTTGCTTGGAGCGGCTTGTATAATTTGAGTCTTTGCTTGTTTAGTTTTCCACAATCATCCTTGCTGGACACACCTATTTGAGAGAGTTAAATATGGCCTAGAAATTATTAGAACACTCTATGTGCTTCACTTATATCTTTTGAGTTGAATAGGTTTTGCTCTAGTGCTTCACTTATATCTTTTAGAGCATGGTGGTGGTAATTTTTGTAGAAATTGTTGAACTCTCATGCTTAACTTATATCTATTTGAGAGTCTATTAAAACAGCATGGTAATGTGTTTATGCTAAAGAAACTAGTCTTCACATGATAATAATCCAATGTCAATGTAGTAAAAAATTTCACACCAAGTGCATTGAATAGAGATGTTGGATGTTGGATGCTTGATAATTGTTTTGAGGCATGAGGATAGTGATATTAGAGTCATGCTAGTGGAGTTATTATGAAATTGAGAAATACTTGTATTAAGGTTAGTGATTCCCGTAGCATGCACGTATTGTGAACCGTTATGTGACTAAGTTAAAGCATGAGGTATTTGTAGAGTGTCAACCTTTGTGTGGAGGTCGGGGGCGCGCGATGGTTAACTCCTACCAACCTCCCTCCTAGGAGCATGCGTTGATTGCTTTGTTTTGATGACTCGTAGATTTTTGCAATAAGTATGTGAGTTCTTATGACTAATGTTCAGTCCATGGATTATACGCACTCTCACCCTTCCACCATTGCTAGCCTCTCTTGTACCGCGCAACTTTCGCCGGTGCCATAAACCCACTATATATCCTTCCTCAAAACAGCCACCATATTGTTCCTCAAAACAGCCACCGTACCTACCTATCATGGCATTTCCATAGCCATTCCGAGATATATTGCCATGCAACTTTCCACCGTTCTGTTTTTATGACACGCATCATATTGTCATATTGCCATGCATGATCATGTAGTTGACATCGTATTTGTGGCAAGGCCACCATGCATAATCTTTTCATACATGTCACTCTTGTTTCATTGCACATATCGGTACACCGCCGGAGGCATTCATATAAAGTCATACTTTGTTGTTGTAGTATCGAGTTATAATTTCGTGTTGTAATGAAAGTGTGATGATCATCATTATTAGGGCATTGTCCCATGGGAGGAAAGGCTGAATCTATAAAGCCCCTCCGCAAAAAAAGGAAAAAAAGAGAAAGGCCAAAAAAGGCAAAAAAAAGGCCAAAAAAAAGGAGAAAAAAGGAGGAAAAAAAGTAAAAAAGAGAAAAAAAGGGACAATTGCTACTATCTTTTTCCACACTTGTGCTTCAAAGTAGCACCATGTTCTTCATTGTAGAGAGTCTCATGCTTAGTCACTTTCATATACTAGTGGGAATTTTCATTTAGAACTTGGCTTGTATATTCCAATGATGGGCTTCCTCAAATGCCCCAGGTCTTCGTGAGCAAGCAAGTTGGATGCACACCCACTAGTTTCTTTTGTTGAGCTTTCATTCATATTTAGCTCTAGTGCATTCGTTGTATGGCAATCCCTACTCACTAACATTGATATCTATTGATGGGCATCTCCATAGACCGTTGATACGCCAAGTCGATGTGAGACTATCTCCCTCTTTTTGTGTTCTCTGCAACCACCTCTATTCCACCCATAGTTCTATATCCATGGCTCACGCTCATGTATTGCGTGAGAGTTGAAAGGTTTGAAAAGATAGAGTATGAAAACAAATGCTTGGCTGAAATCGGGGTTGTGCATGATATGAATATTTAGTGTGATAACGAGGGAGCATAGCCAACACTATATGATTTTGTTGGGATAACTTTCTTTAGCCATAGTATTTTGAGAAGACATGATTGCTTTGTTAGTATTGCTTGAAGTATTGTTATTTCTTATGTCAATATAGACTTTTGTCTTGAATCTTTCAGATCTGAACATTCATGCCACAATTAAGAGAACTACATTGAAAAACTGTATTGGTTAGCATTCCACATCAAAAATTCTTTCTTTATCATTTACCTACACGAGGACGAGCAGGAATTAAGCTTGGGGATGCTTGATACGTCTCCAACGTATCTATAATTTTTTATTGTTCCATGCTATTATTTACGAAGTCCTGGATGTTTAATGGGCTTTTTCATTCGCTTTTATATCATTTTTGGGACTAACCTACTAACCCAAGGCCTAGTCCAGATTGCTATTTTTTGCCTATTTCAGGGTTTTGCAGAAAAGGAATATCAAACGGAGTCCAAACGGAATGAAACCTTCGCGAGAGATGAGGAAATCACGCTCGGGAAACGTCAGGACCAAGTCAAGGGGCAAAGGGCCTGCCCTCGAGGGTGGTGGGCACGCCCCACTTCCCAGGGCGCGCCCCCTGCCTTGAGGCTGGCCCGTGTGGCCCCCGGTGCCCTCCTTCTTCCTATATATACCTACGTACCCAGAAACTCCATACGCAGAGACAAAACCCTAATTCTACCGCCGTAGCTTCTGTTCCCGTGGAGATTCCATCTTGGAGCCTGTTCCGGGAGGGGGATCCATCACGGAGGCCTTCTTCATCATCATCATCGCCCTCACCATGAGTTGTGAGTAGTTTACCACAGACCTTTGGGTCCATAGCTAGTATCTAGATGGCTTCTTCTCTCTCTGGATCTCAATACAAAGTTCTCCTCGGTCTTCGAGGAGATCTATTCGATGTAATCTCTTTTTGCGGTGTGTTTGTCGAGATCCGATGAATTGTGAGTTTATGATCAAGGTTATCTATGAAAGATATTTGGTTCTTCTCTGAACTTGTTATGTGTGCTCATAATATCCTTGCAAGTCTCTTCGATTTATCGGTTTGGTTTGGTGATGCGCAGCATCCCACGATCATCCCCATGTTCACTTTGACAAAACCTCAAGTACCCACCATTGGACACAAGGTTGATTTGCTCCTCTCCAAACCATCACTTTCCACATGTGAGACATGGCTACTACATCATGCATGGACCTTGTGCATACCCAGGTACATCCGAGACGACCATGGAGAATCCAAGGACCAAGGCCAAGCATGGAAGAGGAGAAGAAAGAAGGAGAACGGACAAGACAGAAGATGCCCGGATGATCCGGACCCCCAGCCGGACGATTCGGACCAAGCCCGAA
>LR738714.1:733907526-733920579 GCA_902687465.1 Secale cereale | reverse complement strand
GGACGATCCAGGTAATGTGCCCGTAGACACCCGAAGCCTACACGACGAAGCTGGATCATCCGGACGGCCGCCCGGATCATCCGGACCACCGACACCCGGATCATCCGGACCCTGCCTGTGCGTGTGACTTGGGCCGAGCCCGTGTACCCCTTTGCCCCCTCACTTACCCCTTCGTGACTTAGACTATAAATAGACCCCCTCCTCCTCCATTTGAGGGTTAGCTTAGGTTTAGCTCATTTGAGACAGAGCTTTGCTCATCCACTAGTGGTTCATCTCCTTGTGAGTGACTGCGGCCCCTCCACGGAGAAGATCCACATGGATTCAAGACCCCTCACGGGAAGATCCTTCGCGGATTCAAGACCTCCTCACGGAGAAGAACCGGTTACCCTTTGTATCATCCCTTGTTGATCATGGATCTTGTATCTCTTTGTGTTTCGAGGATCTAGCATATGTGTGACTTGTTCTTGTTGGTTTGAGTGATTGTCTCGTGTTTCCCCTCGTGTTCCCCCTCGTCTTCTCCGTGTTCCTCGTGGGATCCCCTCCATTTCGTGAAAGATCAGCCTAGAACGGGTTGACCCCGCATCATATGGTATCATGAGCCACGGTTTCTCACAAATTTAGAGCCTCCCCACTGTTTTCTAGCCTAGTTTTGTTGTGTTCTTCCCCGAATTCGAAAATTCCCCACCAAAAATAGGCCCAATTTTTTTTGTGATATGTTGATATGTTGATTTGATGAGATTTTGTTGATTTTGATCCATGGATTCGCTTGGTTTCAAGTGGATCTAGCATCTCCACAAGTTTCCCCACTTTCCATCCACGAAAACCTCTCAATTTTGAGCCCAAAATCATCCATTTCCGCCCCCAAATTCATCCCCGAGCGAAAATCCCGAGCGGAGTTGACCTGTCCGGATCATCCGGACGAAGTCTCGGATCATCCGGACACCTCCCGGATGAGCTGGACATTCTCCCGCACGTCCAGGTAATCCGCGCACCCGAATACCCGTACCGGAGCTGACGAACCCGGATCATCCGGACGTTTTCCCGGATCATCCGGACAAAGCCCGGATGAGCTGGATTTTCTCCCGGATGTCCGGGTAACCCTGAAACTAACGCGGCTGAAATTTTGTTTTGGCCATAACTAATTCATCCAGAGTCTGTTTTTGACGTTCTTTAGCTCGTTTTGAAGCTATTGACATCCCCTATCCCACAAAAATACTACCATCATCATTTGACTCCATCAAAATTTGTCAAATTTGGCAAGTTTGCCTAGGCCCTCCACCATATCATCCGCATAGCCACCATAGCCTTCCGCAACTTAACCCATTTTGTTCCCCATCGCATTTGTGGTTGCTTGAATAGTGATTTTAGTCTCCTAAGGTGTTTAGGCTACTTAGGGACGATTGCTTCTTCATCAACCACCACCACCACTTCCGCATACACATTGCCCACCATACATTTCCGCAACCCAAACCTTAACCAAATTTTGTTCGAGCTTGTTTGAGTTGTGGCTTGTGTCTCCTAAGGTGTTTCGGCTACTTAGGGACAGTGACTTCAACCCCGACAACGTGTATAGCCCTTCATACACTTCCTCCACCATAACCCATTTTGACCAGGTTTCCACCAATAATTCCGCAACCACCACTGCTTGTCCGCTACCACCATTTGACATTTGTCCTTGAGATTTTGAGTTGTGGTTTTTCCGCTTCCTAAGGTGTTTCGGCTAATTAGGAACGGGTCTACATCAAGAACACCTCCTCTCATCATCGCCACAGACGGTAACCTCGACGACATCATTGTATATTCCCCTTGCAATTGCATTGTTAACCCCTAGCCCATTTTGCGTCACTTGCCTATCGAGACTAGCCTTTGAGTATTGCCGGCAACGTTACTTGTGCACATTGGTGATCCGCCCTTCCATTGCATACATATCATATCTTGGTATCATCATATCATCCCTTGTGTCACAAGATTGTCCCCGCATATACACAATTGCTATCTTGGTTTGTGCATTTCGCATAAGTGGCCATATAAAAAAAGAAAAAAAAGATAGAGAATAAGCTTTTAAGCAAAAAGAGAAAAACAAAGAAGCTTGTAAGCAAGAGCCATAGCATCATACCACATTGCATATAAGATTGTCATACTCGATCATTTTGGATCATACCACCGGAATACCATACATATAGCATACTTGGGATAGAAGTTGTTGCATTTTGCTTTGTAGGTTGTGCACAAGTTCGTATCCGCCTATTGTGCAATCGCGCTAGTGTCTCTCTAGTGTTGTGCAACAAGAGCATTTTCGTGGATTCCACATTTTTGCTCACCCCTTGGTTTCACGACCCCACTTATCTATCCATGTGTGTGTTTCCGTGTGCCACCCATATTGCTATTGGTCTACTTGTTTCACTTGCGAATTTGTGAATCTCTTTCAACTTTATTGACTCTCGCTAACATTTTGAATCAATTTTTTTTGTGCCACTATCCTCACTGAGCTCCACCATAAGCTTTACTTGTGTAGGTGTGAGAAACCGACAAGAATTGGTACCAATTGTGCTATTTCCTTGTTCCACATTTGAGTGATCATTGATCCACCTTCAACATCGGTCAAGGTACATTTGGTATAGTTCTTCTCTTTCTCCCACTCATACTTGCAAGCATCTTGTGATGGATAGGCAAGGCATTTCATCTCCGGTCTTCGACATCGACGACGCGAACAACTACATCCACAAGCAAACCATCGGACTACAACGAGCAATGCAAGAGCGCTTGGGCAACATCGCCATCGAACTACGACACTCCGAGACAAGGACAATGGCTTCCTTCGACAACATGTGCGAGTCCTTCAACAAACAAATGGCGGAGCTCCGACACTTGGTGGTCGATTACAAGTCTTCTTCCCCTTCGCCATCCTCTCGGCGGCGACGTTCAAGTCACAAGTCTTCGGAGCACCAACATTATGCAAGTGCAAGTTTTCCACGTCCACACCTCCATGGCGACCATCGACATCGTCATGAAGGGCAAGTCACCTCCAAGCATCATGTGCATGACGACGACGAACGACATCTACCAAGAGCTCAAGCACTACAACGACACCATCAAGATGAAGATGCTCGACACGCGCAAACATACAAGTCCGAAGACGCTCTACTTCACGCCAAGCCCAAGCTTCAAGAGAACATAAGAAGACCGCGAGGCAAGCACACCCAAGATGGAGCTATGGCTACAACCACCACTTCGGCATCTTCGCCAAGTGCTATCAAGGCATCTTCGCCTTTGGACGTATGGAATCTTCGCCTACTTCCCATGAGTTCTCCTACATCGACGTCTTCATCATCAAGGCGATCATCTACGAGCGACGATGAAAAGATGGTCGAGCATGGGACATCCCCTTGGACCAAGGCGTCGTGCATGAACCTCTTCGACACCATGAAGACAACGCCCATATTGGACTACTACTCCGGGTCAAGCTACGTGAGCAAGCATGAGACCTTCTCTTTGACCTCGGAGGAGCGTGATGGTTTGCGACACCCTACGGCATTCATCTTTGGAGGCGTTACGGATGAGGAAGTTGAGCATGGAGACTATTGCACCTACACCTCTTCGACATCCACATATGACGAGATGCCCCAAATCCCATGTGAGGAGAGCGACCACCACATGAGTGATACGAGTGACTCCACCATATGTGACATTGAGAGTATTTCCTTTGAGAGGATGAGAGTGACCACTACTAGCCCCATACATGAGAGCATGCCACTTCTCCTATGTGAGGTTGAGAGCCATTTGAGTGACTCCACCAACCATACGAGTGAGAGCATCCAAGAGGGAGTGAGTGAGCCACAACACTTAGTGAGTGAGGTAGTTGATAGGGCATGTGAGGCCACTATGATTTCTAACGACTTAACCTCTACTCCGAGTGTGTTTTCTTTGGTGCTAGGTCTCCTACATGAGTACATGCCTACCCTCGACGAGTCCATCCCTCCAATCGAAAAACCGATGGCCATGGTGGAAGAAGATGCACCACCCACATGGTTCCATCATGATGAAGAAGAGCATGATTGGATCTTGAACACCTCACCTACAACGCATGAGCGACGCTCCAAAGGTAAAATAGGTGAAGGTGATGCTCTTGTCCCAATAGTGGACTATCTTAACAATGATTTCTTGCATGATGTTGACACACCTATTCCCATGCTTCATGCTAGTGCGGCTTCATCATGTCTTGACTTACCTATGTATGATGAATATGATGATGAGCATGTTGAGTTGCCTAGTTGTGATGCTATGCTCCATAGGATATCATGTGAAAATTCTTTTGGTCACATCATGTTTGATAATCCTTTGAACTTGTCATATGCTATGAGTGAGATCTCACATATTGTATCATTTCAATCTCAACATAGTACCTATGCATGCCCCATTAAAGTAAATCCTATTTGCACTTGTGGCATAGATGACGAGATGATGGTCATTGGCTTTTGTTTTTCATGCGATGATATTGCCATGCTTCCTTTACATGATTTGCGCAATTCATCCACTATGCCATGCCATGATCACATTGTTCCAAATATACATTGTTTTGGATGTTGTCAATATTCTCCATGTGATGTTTCCACTAATGCTCATGAGGAGACACCCATAGTGTCCTCATACATACTAGGAGATCTTGGTGCATTCCATACCTTGCATGATTACCATGATTGTGTGCACCATATGCATTACATGAATAACAATGCTCTACCTACTTGTCATGATGCATTACACCATGTGAGTCTCCATTATGCCATACATAACAACAAACCTCTCATGATGGATGACATGTTTCTATATCACGCATCTCATTTGTTTGAGAATTGGATATTTTGTGCTAACCACCACACGCACGTGCGCATCATGATGGATGATGTGTACATATACCACACACACACAATTTTTCCTTTGTCTTTGTTTTGTGTAGGTACTCATGAACATTTGCCAACCTCACAATCCCATGAGTTGACAAAACGAGCTCTTGAGAGCGACGACGATTTGGGACCACATGAATTGTCCTTACCACCGTTCTCTTCACGCAACCACTACGAGCATCTCTTTTACTTGGCTCTCACACGGCTATGGGCTATTTGCCACTTGTCATGTTATGCCCATACTATCGTGTTCACTTTGCATGTTATGCCTCTTGCTATGACTTTGCCATGCAATTGTGACCCTTGCTTGCATTTACTCATGTTTCACCATTATGATGCTCCTAGGTGTATTTGCATGCTTGGTGGAGATACTTGTAACTATTGCCAAGATTTCTTCATGCCCGATGCTATTATTGATTCTTGTGTTGGGAGAGTCATGATGTCCTATCGCTATTTACATATGGCCTCTTGCCAATACATTAATCCTATTTTGCTCATATCTTGCTTTCATGCTTGTGATATGCCATGTGCATTATTCATGCTTCCTATTTGCACACATGCCATGATTTCCATGATTACTTCTAGTATGTTGCATCTTCGCACTACTAGCTTGCTTGACTTGATCACTATGATTGCTTGCTTTGTCGCATCACCCATGTTCCACTCTTACTTGCTTTCTAGGGTTGATGATATATATGTTCATGCCATTCACATGACTCACATTGATCATTGTCATTTGTCTCCACTAGTTGCATCTCTCATCACTTGTATTGAGTGCAACAATGCTATGTTTGATGATCTTGGAGACTTGGACACCATACTTGTGATGCATGATTTCTTGTTTGAGCCTAATGCCTTTGGTTGTTATCGCATCATATGCTTACATGCCATGCCACATTACCTTGTCCTTTCTTATGATAAGAATGATGCAAGCACTTGTTGGGTATTTTCCCTCACGAATGCTAGGTTCTGCATTCACGCTAACCTGATTTGTTTTTCCGAGTGTTTGTCATGTTCTTTCATGTTGAAGGATTCCCAAGGCGGTATCATCACTATACATATTGGTCATGCAAAGGCCTACATGATGTGCAACACCAACATTTCCGACATCCTCATAAAGGTGAACTCCTTCCTTTTGAGCCATCCTCACTTACACATATTGGATGGGCCATGCTTTCATTGTTGTTTCCTTCTTGTTGTCTACATGATACATCTATTGGATGGAGGACCGACATTGGATATGTACCCTATGGACCTTCAAGTTGCGGAGCGCTCGGACTTATTGGATGACCCTTCGGAATTCCACTATTGCCACGACATTGAGCATTGGTATATCAACACTCCTTTGGCACATTGCACCAAAACCTCCATACTACATGTTGATTGTGTGCCCACATGCCATGCTCCATGGACATATCATACCCATGACAAATTTGCATCTTATGCATGGATTGACTCCCATTATGATTGCCTTGTTGCATCTTGTATCCCCATGTCATCCATGATATATGAGCTTGTGCATTTCCTTAGAAAATTTGTTGTGATCTTTCTTGACGGCATATTCATACATCGTGATCATATTACCCAACATCAATTGCATGATCACATAGTCATATTGAGCACCCATTGCCATGTTCATGCTCTTGATAAACCATCACACTATGACATCATTTCGCACAATGGTAGAAATTGTAGCTTTGTGCACCATGCCAATTACCCTACCTTTGTGTGCACAACAAATGAATTTGCTCACATGAATGCTTTACATGTCATTGTACATCTTTTAGATAAGCATCTTGTGCCTTGCCATGACCAAACTTGTCACATGTACTCATTCTTACATGATGGACACTTTATGTGCGCTAACCATTGTATTTCCAATTGTACTTTGTGTTTGCTCATTTCGCATGTACCACAAAACGGAGACACCTTGGAGTACTTGGATTGCACCATGCCCTCAACTTTGTCCAACTACAAGTCCGTTCACGACAACCGTTTCGATGGTGATGAGCTTTTTGATCCGAGGTCGGATCTTTCCCAAGGGGGAGGAGATGATGCGGAGCATCCCACGATCATCCCCATGTTCACTTTGACAAGACCTCAAGTACCCACCATTGGACACAAGGTTGATTCGCTCCTCTCCAAACCTTCACTTTCCACATGTGAGACATGGCTACTACATCATGCATGGACCTTGTGCATACCCAGGTACATCCGAGACGACAATGGAGAATCCAAGGACCAAGGCCAAGCATGGAAGAGGAGAAGAAAGAAGGAGAATGGACAAGACAGAAGATGCCCGGATGATCATCTGGACCCCGCCTGTGCGCGTGACTTGGGCCGAGCCCGTGTACCCCTTCGCCCCCTCACTTACCCCTTCGTGGCTTAGACTATAAATAGACCCCCTCCTCCTCCATTTGAGGGTTAGCTTAGGTTTAGCTCATTTGAGACAGAGCTTTGCTCATCCACTAGTGGTTCATCTCCTTGTGAGTGACTACGGCCCCTCCACGGAGAAGATCCACACGGATTCAAGACCCCTCATGGAAAGATCCTTTGCGGATTCAAGACCTCCTCACGGAGAAGAACCGGTTACCCTTTGTATCGTCCCTTGTTGATCATGGATCTTGTATCTCTTTGTGTTTCGAGGATCTAGCATATGTGTGACTTGTTCTTGTTGGTTTGAGTGATTCTCTCGTGTTTCCCCTCGTGTTCCCCCTCGTGTTCTTCATGTTCCTCGTGGGATCCCCTCCATTTCATGAAAGATCGGCTTAGAAAGGGTTAACCCCGCATCATTTGGCCTATTAGATCTATAGTTCTTGCAATGGGAGAAGTGCTTGGCTTTGGGTTCAATCTTGCGGTGTCCTTTCCCAGTGACAGTAGGGGCAGCAAGGCACGTATTGTATTGTTGCCATCGAGGATAAAAAGATGGGGTTTTCATCATATTGCTTGAGTTTATCCCTCTACATCATGTCATCTTGCTTAAGGCGTTTCTCTGTTCGTATGAACTCTATACACTAGATGCATGCTGGATAGCGGTCGATATGTGGAGTAATAGTAGTAGATGCAGAATCGTTATGGTCTAGTTGTCTCGGACGTGATGCCTATATACAATGATCATGCCTAGATAGTCTCATAATTATTCGCTTTTCTATCAATTGCTCGATAGTAATTTGTTTACCCGCCGTAGAATACCGCTATCATGAGAGAAGCTACTAGAGAAAACTATGTTTCCCGGGTCTATTCTCAACATATCAATCTACATCTACTTTACTTTACCGCTTTTATTTGCTGTTTTATTAAACCAAAAATACCAAAAATATAATTATCAGATCTCACTCTCGTAAGTGATCGTAAATGGATTGACAACCCCTTATCGTGTTGGCTGTGAAATTCTTATTTGTTTGTGCAGGTGCGAGGGACTTGCGCGTGGTCTCCTACTAAATTGATACCTTGGTTCTCAAAAACTGAGGGAAATACTTACGCTATTGTGCTGCATCTCCCTTTACTCTTCGAGGGAATACAACGCAAGCTCAAGAGGTAGCAAGGATGTCTAACTTGTTTTTGCAGGGCATGTTGTGATGTGATATGGTCAAGACATGATGAGTTATACGTTATTGTATGAGATGATCATGTTTTGTAAAGTTATCGGCAACTTGCAGGAGCCATTTGGTTGTCGCTTTATTGTATGAAATACAGTCGCCATGTAATTGCTTTACTTTATTACTAAGCGGTAGCGATAGTCGTGGGAGCAATAGTTGGCGAGACGACAACGATGCTACGATGGAGATCAAGGTGGCGCGCCGGTGACGAAGGTGATCATGACGGTGCTTTGAAGATGGAGATGAAAAGCACAAGATCATGATGGCCATATCATGTCACATATTTTGATTGCATGTGATGTTTATCTTATTATGCTTCTTATTTTGCTTAGTACGGCGGTAGCATTATAAGATGATCTCTTACAAAAATTTCAAGGTATTAGTGTTCTCCCTGAGTATGCACCGTTGCGAAAGTTCGTCGTGCCGAGACACGACGTGATGATCGGGTGTGATAAGCTGTACGTTCAAATACAACAGGTGTAAACCAGTTCTGCACACGCAGAATACTCGGGTTAAACCTGACGAGCCTAGCATATGCAGATATGGCCTCGGAACACTGGAGACCGAAAGGTCGAGCGTGAATCATATAGTAGATATGATCAACATAAGATGTTCACCATTGAAACTACTCCATCTCACATGATGATCGGACATGGTTTAGTTGATTTGGATCACGTGATCATTTAGATGACCGGAGGGATGTCTATCTAAGTGGGAGTTCTTTAAGTAATATGATTAATTGAACTTTAATTTATCATGAACTTAGTCCTGATACTTTTTGCATATCTATGTTGTTGTAGATCTATGGCCCGTGCTACCGTTCGTTTGAATTTTAATGCATTCCTAGAGAAAGCTAAGTTGAAAGATGATGGTAGCAATTACACGGAATGGGTCCGTAACTTGAGGATCATCCTCATTGCTACATAGAAGAATTATGTCCTTGAACAACCGCTAGGTGACAAGCCCCCTCCCACTAATGGATACGCTTTGAACGTTTGGCAGATGCGGTCTGATGACTACACGATAGTTCAGTGTGCCATACTTTACGGCTTAGAACCAGGACTTCAACGACGTTTTGAACTTCATGGACCGTATGAGATATTCCAGGAGTTGAAGTTAATATTTCAATCAAATGCCCGGATTGAGAAATATGAGATTTCCAATAAGTTCTATAGCTGCAAGATGGAGGAGAATAGTTCTATCAGTGAACACTTGCTCATAATGTCTGGGTACTACAATCATATGACTCAACTTAATTGCAAAGTTGACGAGGATAGTGTTATTGATAGAGTTCTTCAATCACTGCCACCAAGCTATAAAGGCTTCGTGATGAACTATAATATGCAAGGGATGCAAAAGACAATTCCCGAGCTCTTCGCTATGCTCAAAGCTGCGGAGGTATAAATCAAAAAGGAGCATCAAGTGTTGATGGTTAACAAGACCACTAGTTTCAAGAAAAATGGCAAGGGAAAGAAGGGGAACTTCAAGAAGAATAGCAAGACAGTTGCTACTCCCACGAAGAAACCCAAGTCTGGAGCCAAGCCTGAAACTGAGTGCTTCTACTGCAAGGAGACTGTACACTGGAAGCGAAACGGCCCCAAGTATTTGGCGGATAAGAAGGATGGCAAGGTGAACAAAGGTATATGTGATATACATGTTATTGATGTGTACCTTACTAATGCTCGTAGTAGTACCTGGGTATTTGATACCGGTTTGGTTGCTAATATTTGTAACTCGAAACAGGGACTACGGATTAAATGAAGATTGGCTGAGGAGGAGGTGACGATGCGCGTGGGAAATTGTTCCAAAGTCGATGTGATCGCCGTAGGCACGCTACCTCTACATCTACCTTCGGGATTAGTTCTATACCTGAATAATTGTTATTTGGTGCCAGCGTTAAGCTTGAACATTATATCTGGATCTTGTTTGTTGCGAGACGGTTATTCATTTAAATCAGAGAATAATTGTTGTTCTATTTTTATGAATAATATCTAATATGGTCATGCACCCTTGAAGAGTGGTCTACTCTTGTTGGATCTCGATTGTAGTGATACACATATTCATAATATTGAAGCCAGAAGATGCAAGGTTAATAATGATAGTGAAACTTATTTGTGGCACTACCGTTTAGGTCATATTGGTGTAAAGCGCATGAAGAAACTCCATAGTGCCGGAACAATGGAGCGAGCAACAGATTTGTTGGAAATCATACATACAGATGTATGTGGACCGATGAGTGTTGAAACTCGCGGCGGGTATTGTTATTTTCTGACCTTCACTGATGATTTGAGCAGATATGGGTATATCTACTTGATGAAACACAAGTCTGAAACATTTGAAAAGTTCAAAAAATTTCAGAGTGAAGTAGAGAATCATCGTAATAAGAAAATAAAGTTTCTTTGATCTGATCGTGGTGGTGAATATTTGAGTTACGAGTTTGGTCTTCATTTGAAACAATGTGGAATGGTTTCACAACTCACGCCACCCAGAACACCACAGCGTAATGGTGTGTCCAAACATCGTAACCGTACTTTATTAGATATGGTGTGGTCTATGATGTCTCTTACCGATTTACCACTATCGTTTTGGGGTTATGCTTTAAAGACAGCTGCATTCACGTTAAATAGGGCACCATCTAAATCTGTTGAGACGACGCCTTATGAACTGTGGTTTGGCAAGAAGCCAAAGTTGTCGTTTCTTAAAATTTGGGGCTGCGATACTTATGTGAAAAAGCTTCAACCTGATAAGCTCGAACCCAAGTCGGAGAAATGTGTCTTCATAGGATACCCAAAAGAGACTGTTGGATACACCTTCTATCACAGATCCGAAGGCAAGATATTCGTTGCTAAGAATGGATCCTTTCTAGAGAAGGAGTTTCTCTCGAAAGAAGTGAGTGGGAGGAAAGTACAACTTGATGAGGTAATTGTACCTTCTCCCAATTTGGAAAGTAATACATCACATAAACTAGTTCCAGTGATTCCTACACCAATTAGTGAGGAAGCTAATGATGATGATCATGAAACTTCAGATCAAGTTTCTGCTGAACTTCGTAGATCAACCAGAGTTCGTTCCCACCAAAGTGGTACGGCAACCCAGTTCTGGAAGTCATGTTACTAGACCATGATGAACCTACGAACTATGAGGAAGCGATGACGAGCCCAGATTCCGCGAAATGGCTTGAGGCCATGAAATCTGAGATGGGATCCATGTATGAGAACAAAGTGTGGACTTTGGTTGACTTGCCCGATGATCGGCAAGCCATCGAAAATAAATGGATCTTCAAGAGGAAGACGGACGCTGGCGGTAATGTTACTGTTTACAAAGCTCGACTTGTTGCGAAAGGGTTTCGACAAGTTCAAGGAGTTGGCTACGATGAGACTTTCTCACCCGTAGATTGCCGCATTTTTAAATCTTCAACATTTTATGAACATTTTATGAATTCCGAATCATGTTAGCAATTGTCGCATTTTATGATTATGAAATCTGACAAATGGATGTCAAAACTGCATTCCTGAATGGATACCTCAAAGAAGAGTTGTATATGATGCAACCAGAAGGTTTTGTCGATCCTAAAGGTGCTACAAAGTGTGCAAGCTCCAGCGATCCATCTATGGACTGGTGCAAGCATCTCGGAGTTGGAATATACGCTTTGATGAGGTGATCAAAGCATATTATGAACATTTAAAAAGTTGTGAGTTGAAGATTTATTTTAGAAATCATAAAATGTTCTCGTGAATTAAAAAAATGGCAAAGTAGTCATAAAATGTTAAAGATTTTTAAAATTGTTTGGATATTACAAAAATTCGCGATTTCAAAACAAATGTTTTTTAAAAAGTGATTGTGAATTCAAACAGATATGTAAATAACAAACAAAATGAACCATTGCTTAGATAGAGCTCTTTTAAGGGATACGTAGAGGTTATTTTATGATTTTATTTAGTCCATCCGCATCGGTTAAAAACTGATTTTTGTGTTCTATACAATGCTTGGCCATAGAAAAATTAACACAATTTCCTATGTGTTAGTTTCTGTAAGCTATATAAAAATGACTAAATGTTTAATTTGCCTCTATACATAGCTATGTTTATTCTGGTACTATAATTGTACTAGTCATGAAAACACAGTGATGCTAGGTCAAGATGAGGCACATCATATATCCGTCTAGCTCACATAGGGTTCATCAATGCAGCTTGCTTAGCTAAACAATATTTCATTGTGGCGCCTCACTAAATCAAGTCCTGATAAGACCATCACATTCTCAGTTTTTGAAATGACTTCTTAATGGTACCTTATCTCATCGTGACATGAATCAGACATAGTTTATGAAATGACATTTCAAAAGTCATTATCTCATCCTGACATAGTTTGATTGTTTTTCCCCGTTGCAACGCACGGGCATATTTTCTAGTAAAACTGATAAAAAGAAAATAAATTAAGAAACCTTTTATTTTTTTGAAAAATGAGCTGTAGAAATTTTAATACATGTATGGGCAAACGTGTTAGCTAATATGAGTTCATTTTCATTTTAAAATGTTGCTAGTGTATATTAATTA
>LR738714.1:733897198-733907436 GCA_902687465.1 Secale cereale | reverse complement strand
CCCCCCCCAAAATAATAATAATTAATACAATAGGTACTTAGTCTTCTAAGACAATAATAATAAATTAGTACATTTTACAGGGGCAATAGTTTATTTATGGGTTGGGAAATAGGTAGGAAAATAGTTAATTTTTCTTTCTACCTGTCCAGTCGCGGGATGTATCAGTTTTTTTTATTGAGAAAGCGTGATGCATCAGCTGAACGTCGGGGCTAGTTAAGATAGACTTTCGGTCAGGAGGTAAGCCTTTCTGGCCCATATCAATGTGCACGCTGGTGGTGCGTAAGAAGGCACGGCACTGCCGTGCACAGCGGCACGGTAGAGGAGTCGGTTCCGCCACAGAGCCGCTGCCCTGTGGTCCTCAGCGCGTGGTATGGTCCCATGCATCACACAGCTGTAGCAAGGGCATCTCCAACCCCATCCCAACCCTTGGGCATGCATTCGAAATGTGGAAGTCATTCAACGTGGATGGACCTGTATTGGTGCATGAAGCGATCCAAACTTGTTTTCTCCCACAAACCAAAGATAAATCAGGAGCTTTTCGGGATTCTGGACCGCTCCTAAGCCCGCTTCTCGCCATCTTAGCCCACCAAAACCCCTCCTCCTGCGATCGCACGTGTTACTGCCCGAAACATTCAGCTAGTCAGCCCCCGCATTCATGCCCGACCAGAGCGAATGTGACTGCTCACTGGCGTCGCTCGAGAGGGCGCCGCCCGTGTCGCTTCCCTGTGCAGGCAACTGTCGTCCATGATGACCGTCCGTCCGTCCATCTGGCGCCCGCATTGATGGCACACGGTTGCTGAGGCGTCTCCCTCGATGTTACCAGTTCGTCCCTCTGCCGCCCGTCGGTGTTATATAAACCGCTGCCCCGGTGCCCCAGCCATAGCCACAGTCATCCCTCTCTGCACCATGATGTCTACTACACAACCTTCTTCTTGTAGACGTTGTTGAGCCTCCAAGTGTAGAGGTTTGTAGGACAGTAGCAAATTTTCGTCAAGTTAATGACCTAATGTTTATCAATCCGTGGGAGGCGTAGGATGAAGATGGTCTCTCTCAAACAACCCTGCAACCAAATAACAAAGAGTCTCTTGTGTCCCCAACACACCCAATACAAGGGTAAATTGTATAGGTGCACTAGTTCGGCGAAGAGATGGTGATACAAGTGCAATATGGATGGTAGATATAGGTTTTTGTAATAAAAATTATATAAAAACAGCAAGGTAGCAAGTGGTAAACGTGAGCATAAACGGTATTGCAATGATAGAAAGCATGACCTAGGGTTCATAATTTCACTAGTGCAAGTTCTCTCAACAAGGATAACATAATTGGATCATATTACTAGCCCTCAACATGCAACAAAGAGTCACTCCAAAATAACTAATAGCGGACAACAAACGAAGAGATTATGGTAGGTGTCGGGGATATACCCCGCGGCGTAACCCGGCCGGAAGTATAACCCGGCCGGACTTGGCAGTTTACTTGACGGTTTACACTTGGTGATTCACTGGCGATCCATCATAACCAGACGGTTTACAAGCAACCTGCCTGAATAATACCACTCACTGGTAACCCGGCTGGCGGATCACGGATGACAAGGGCCAAGGCCCAGAAGGCCGGTTCACGTTATGGTGGGCCGGTTTATGAAGAAAGCACAAGGAATATTCTACTACAAAGGAAGCAAGACTATGACTCCTTGTAATAAAGCAATCATAATCCTACTAGGACTAGTCATGTAACCCGCCCCTTCAACATATATAAGGAGGGGCAGGGCTCCCCAAAGAGGGACAAGTTCTCACAAGTTTCTAGGGCTAGACACCAAGAGCCGGTTTACCGTCGACACCATGAGGGTCATAATGAGATCTAGCCTGAGATAGCATGTAGGGCTATTACCGGATGATGTTTCCCGGGACTCGAAGCTGTCTAAATCCTTGTCTTGCATTGCGTCTCTCGATTCCATTCAACCCCTCTCAAGCTACTACATAGATGCGCGGCCTCACGACTAAGTCCTTACCCTAGGACATCTGCCGTGACAATTCCACGACAGTTGGCGCCCACCATGGGGCCTGCGCACGGTGGTGTTGAGTCTTGAAGGGATCACTCTCAAGGATCGGGAAACACGCGATTGGCCGGTTGAAGAAGAGCCGGCATGAGACAATCACACCGGATTTGTTTTGGATCTGGAAGTATAAGATTTGAGTTGAGAAGAAATTAGGGTTGCATGGTGTGAAAAGTTGTGACCCGATGATCCATCGGAGCCGGATTGATTTTTTCCTCGTGAGATGGATGGAAGTTTCCCGCTGCAAAAAACTTTACATGTCGTCGCCGAGTCGCGGCAGATCGCATCTTTGCTTCTTGTTTTTGGAAGGAAATTCCTGAGATACGTGGGCTAAAGCAAAGAGTTTTCTACGTCAAAGCACTCTCACTTCGAAGGAGAGCCGGCCTCAATTCGGACTCGTCCATCGTCCGAGCTTGCGTCCTCGCTTCGAAGCGTTCGATTCCGCCACCGTTCTAAATCGCCCGGAGCCGCCCCGCGGGCCCGTCTATCTTCACCTCTGTTACAGCCATCCGAGCCGCCTGGTGGAGTGGACTGCCCCCGTCTCTGCGCCCATGGACCTCCGTTCCATGCCGCCGTGGTCTTGCCTTGCTTGTAAGACGCCGCTCCGTTGCAAGTGCCTCGTGATGATCCTTTGATTTGAGTTGCAGAAGTGCCCCGAAAAAATCATTTACTACATGCAGGTCTGTTTTTCACAGATTATGTCCTGTTTTGCCTTTCCTTCGTTTTGCAAACCTTGAGCTTGCTTTTTCTTTGCAAAAACCTTTTGGCAATCTTGAGAAACAGTAGACCTTCAAGAATATCCTTATTTCCAGCAAGGAACAATTATTTGATTATGGGTACTAACCTCGCTAATCAGATTATGATGAGTTATGTATGAAGGGAGTTTTCAAGTGTGCGAGGGAAGATGATAAAAAGATTCAGGAGTGTCAAACGCTCAAGCTTGGGGATGCCCCCATGCACCCCCAAGAAATATTCAAGAAGACTCAAGCGTCTAAGCTTGGGGATGCCCCCGTGCATCCCCTTCTCCATCAACATTATCAGTTCATCTTTCGTTCCACTATATTTTTATCACTTCATGTGTTATGTGCTATGCTTGGAGCGTCTTGCTTTTAGTTTCCTTTTTAGTTTTCTTTAGCTTTGCTTGCTGTTCATAACGAGCTGGAACTCAGCTTTCTTTGTGTGGGAGAGAAACACGCTCCACTTCAACCTAGAACATAACATAGAATTTTCATGTCTATCCTTGCTGTGTGTGTTCTTTGTCTTTCAATACCTACTATCATGTTCAGCACTTAGTTTCCATGCTTATCTTTTTAAAGAGCTTTTGTTTAGTTGGTCGCTGGAACTCTCTTTAGTTATCATGCTTATCTTGTTAAGAGAGTTGGCTTCTGTTGCACTGGTTGATATGTCTATGATAAAAATGCTATGTGCATAATGTTGCTTAGTAGTTCATGTTTTCTTATGGTTAGTCTCAAATAGCTGGGGGGTTCCCAATGTGTTATTGGAGTACCAACATGATTTGTTTGCCTATGATGTGGTATGGTTTAGTGATATCTTCCTCCGAGAATTTATTTTGATTGACTTGGCATATGCTCACGCATATTTAAGACTGTAAAGAAAGTCTATCAAGCCTTGATGATCTTTTATTTCTGAGTAGCGATATAACTTCCATGCCTGATTCAATGTTGCTTTGTCGCTCTGCATGATTATGACCGTCATTGCTCTTTTAGTTGGTCGCTCCCAGTCTTTTGCTAACCTCCACCTGTACTAAGCGGACTGACTGCTTGTGCATCCAAAATCTTGTAAACCAGTTATGCCATATGAGTCCACCATACCTTCCTATACATGGTATTTACCTGCCATTCCTAACGAAGACTTTCATGTACCATCTCGAAATTATTCAAAAAAAAAAAAGCACTTCTCTTTTGTGCCTCTGTTTTAGTTCATGAGGAAGTAGTAGTTAATTCATGATCTTTTTAAGTTGGACAAGTTTCACCCCGGGATTGCATGTCTAATGTGCAAACCCATAATACGAGAAGGAACTGGCATAGAGTGCGCCCGGCTCATTAAAAAAATAATACAACAAACAAACCCTCCTTCACGCTTTGTTCATGAGAAATCAGAAAACTTTGGCAGTGATAAACAAAGGAGATTAAGAGGATGTGATCGTCCTCATTCGGGAGCCGTTCCTCGAAACTTGTCCAACTGAAGAAGTAATTGAGTTATCTGCTAGCATTCGTTGACAAAACATGCATATCCAAAAAAATAATTATTACCTCTGTTTTTAAAACCAAGAGCTCTGGTACATGTTTAGTTTTTGTTTCCGACCACGGGTTTTCAACCTTGCCATCAAAAGCCACGGTTCAAGAGTCTCCACCTTCTTTAAAGCACCAACTACTAAGAGCATGATTGTCATTCTGAGTGTAATGTGCACTGTCCCAAAGTACCATTGTCTTTTGCATGATTATGATATCGTTTATTCTGAAATCATTGTATCTAGCCGTCACTTAAACCTTGGAGGTGCCCCTGCATTTATGTTTTGCTTCACTATAGGGGGCAAGCGAGGTACCACTTTATCATATTTGCACACCATGCTCACTACAAATCTATTTGATGTTTCAGTATCATATTGTAAAACTTTCAGTTCTTTGTGATTTTCTCATGAGGCAACTTAATTACTACAGATTCATTGTCTCAGTAAGCTTTTGTCATGTGACTGTGAAAAGTCCTTATATGGTTAATAGCATGTCACCACAGAAATTATGCTTGTTATCATTTACTTACTCGAGGACGAGCAGGAATTAAGCTTGGGGATGTTGATACGTCCAAAACGTATCTATAATTTTTGCTTGCTCCATGCCTCTTTTGTGTGATATTGCTATGTTATTTATGCACTTCCATACACTTTTGATCATATTTGGAGACTAACCTATTAACTCAGTGCACCCCAGTGCCAGTTTCTATTTTCTGCTGTTTTTGTATTTCAGGTTTTCCCATTACGTAAACTGCCAGAAAAATTTCGGGAAAAATATATAAAAAATCAGCGTTCCGGAAGCTTCCATGCGGCGAAAGTAGGGCTGGAGGGGGGCCACCAGGCCTCCAGGCGGCCAGGGGGCGCGCCCCCCCTAGGCCGCGCCGCCAGGGCGCCTGGGCCCCCCAGGCACCCTCTGACGCCCCCCTTTGGCATATATTTACATCGCGTCCCGAAACCCTCGAGGACGGAACCCTTTTTCGCGATCTCCTCTCTGTTCCGCCGCCGCCGCGCTTCCAAGATCGGGAGCACCAGGAGAACTCTTCCCGGCACCCTGCCGGAGGGGAGGATCACCACCGGGAGCCTCTCCACCACCATGGACGCCTCCCGGATGAGTTGTGAGTAGTCTCCCTTGGACCATGGGTCCATGACCAGTAGCTATGTGATGTTCTCCTCCCCTTTTTGTTCTTCACTAATTAGACCTCGTGAGCTGCCCTACATGATCGAGGCACATATGTAATCCTTATGTTGTTGCTATGATGAGTTTGCTGGGATCCGATGGATTATGAGATTATGTTTGAGTAATATATTTGATTTACCTCTTTTATATTTATGTTCTTGAGTAATTCTTGCATGTTCTCCATTGCTATTTATTGCTTTGGCCGAGTAGTAGGTAGTAACTCCAAGAGGGAACGTTATGCTTGATTGTGGGATCATGCCCCTCGATGACTAGCTTGAGTGACAGAAACATGAGTCTAGCTGGGGATGTGCTGTTGCCACAAGGGGGAAAACAATGGTGCTTGTGCTTGCGGGTGCAAGGATTGTTTACTTTACGCAAAGTTCTTTTAATGCAGTTGTCTGTTGCTTTGAGTTTACACTATGGGTGGGACTCGCAACTTAATACCAGCGAGATGTTCTGGATAGATATCTCAAGGTGGATGATTAGTAGTAGATGCAGATGGATTTCGGTCTACTTACCTTGGCGTACCGCCCATGCTTTTGAGCCTCTACCTTTCTTGCAACATAGTTAGCATTGGTTTGCGCACATAATCCTGTCAATTGCCCAGCTGTAATTCGTTTACATCACATAGCTGTTTTATCGTCTTTTGGGAGAGAGACATCACTAGTGAACATCATGTGACCCCGGTCCATATTACCATCACTGATCACATCTGCTATTTACTTTCAGTTCTTACTTACTAGTTGCAGTCATACCTATCACTATTATCTCTTGCGTTTGATCCTTTGTAAACGACAAGGCCGGAGGGATTGACAACCTCTCTGTACTCGTTGGGAGCAAAATTATTTGTATCTGTGTGCAGGTCCAGTTGATTGCTAAATATCTGGCGCCGTTAGCAGTTGACACCTTCTTGTTGAACCTTGGAGTCTCAGGGGAATTCGATCCTTGGTATCTTTTCCAAGGGAAAACTACCGCTACACTGCATCTCAAACCTTCCACTTGGGGTAACCAACGAGGGGAGAGAAGCCATCAAGCAAAGTTTTCTGGCGCCGTCGCCGGGGACTCCAGTCTTCAAGATAGGGGAGTTGCATGCTATCTTTTACCTTTGCTCTTTAGTCTTGTTAGTTTACCTTTCAGTTTTTGCTTTAGTATCCTTTATCAAAAATCACAAAAATAGTTATCTTGCTTGCTTGCTGCTATGGGTTCCACCGAGAACACCAAGTTGTGTGACTTCACTAGTCATAACAATGATGACTTTATCTGCACGCCTATCACTACACCTAGGGAATATAAAATTCCAATTTCCTCTCAAGAAAGGGATGGAACACTTCCCTAGAAAGAAGATTAAGTTACCTTATGAGTCCGTTATACGGGCTAGCTATTCTTTTACTCTTGATAAAACTCTATCTCTTTGCATTATGCCTAGCTTAAAGGCATAAAAGAAAGCGCTTTTGGGAGGCAGCCCACAATGAATAAAATTTTTATTTTGCTTTTGTTGTGTCTTGATGTTGTTACTATAGTAGCATCATCATTGTATCTTTACTTTTCAACTTTGTGCCAAGTGTAGCCTCTGATTGCAAGAAAGTTCAAAAGTTGTGACGTGCTGTCCAGGAAACAGATTCTGTCCTTGGACAGAAAATTCGTATAAAATCAGCTGATGATCTTCTTAGTCTGAATTTTTTCGACAGCGTTCTCTATACAATTGTCTTTCGGGCGTCTGTTCTGAGTTTTTTCATTTGAGTTGCAGAAGTGCCCCGAAAAAATCATTTACTACCTGCTGGTCTGTTTTTCACAGATTCTGTCCTGTTTTGCCTTTCCTTCGTTTTGCAAACCTTGAGCTTGCTTTTTCTTTGCAAAAACCTTTTGAAATCTTGAGAAACAGTAGACCTTCAAGAATATCCTTATTTCCAGCAAGGAACAATTATTTTATTATGGGTACTAACCTCGCTAATCAGATTATGATGAGTTATGTATGAAGGGAGTTTTCAAGTGTGCGAGGGAACATGATAAAAAGATTCAGGAGTGTCAAACGCTCAAGCTTGGGGATGCCCCCATGCACCCCCAAGAAATATTCAAGAAGACTCAAGCGTCTAAGCTTGGGGATGCCCCCGTGCATCCCCTTCTCCATCAACATTATCAGTTCGTCTTTCGTTCCACTATATTTTTATCACTTCATGTGTTATGTGCTATGCTTGGAGCGTCTAGCTTTTAGTTTCCTTTCTAGTTTTCTTTAGCTTTGCTTGCTGTTCATAACGAGTTGGAACTCAGCTTTCTTTGTGTGAGAGAGAAACACGCTCCACTTGAACCTAGAACATAACATAGAATTTTCATGTCTATCCTTGCTGTGTGTGTTCTTTGTCTTTCAATAGCTACTATCATGTTCAGCTCTTAGTTTCCATGCTTATCTTTTTAAAGAGCTTTTGTTTAGTTGGTCGCTGGAACTCTCTTTAGTTATCATGCTTATCTTGTTAAGAGAGTTGGCTTCTGTTGCACTGGTTGACATGTCTATGATAAAAATGCTATGTGCATAATGTTGCTTAGTAGTTCATGTTTTCTTATGGTTAGTCTCAAATAGCTGGGGGGGTTCCCAATGTGTTATTGGAGTACTAACATGATTTGTTTGCCTATGATGTGGTATGGTTTAGTGATATCTTCCTCCGAGAATTTATTTTGATTGACTTGGCATATGCTCACGCATATTTAAGACTGTAAAGAAAGTCTATCAAGCCTTGATGATCTTTTATTTCTGAGTAGCGATATAACTTCCATGCCTGATTCAATGTTGCTTTGTCGCTCTGCATGATTATGACCGTCATTGCTCTTCTAGTTGGTCGCTCCCAGTCTTTTGCTAACCTCCACCTGTACTAAGCAGACTAACTGCTTGTGCATCCAAAATCTTTTAAACCAGTTATGCCATATGAGTCCACCATACCTTCCTATACATGGTATTTACCTGCCATTCCTAACGAAGACTTTCATGTACCATCTCGAAATTATTCAAAAAAAAAGCATTTCTCTTTTGTGCCTCTATTTTAGTCATGAGGAAGTAGTAGTTAATTCATGATCTTGTTGAGTTGGACAAGCTTCACCCCGGGATTGCATGTCTAATGTGCAAACCCATAATACGAGAAGGAACTGGCATAGAGTGCGCCCGGCTCATTAAAAAAATAATACAACAAACAAACCTTCCTTCACGCTTTGTTCATGAGAAATCAGAAAACTTTGGCAGTGATAAACAAACGAGATTAAGAGGATGTGATCGTCCTCATTCGGGAGCCGTTCCTTGAAACTTTTCCAGCTCAAGAAGTAATTGAGTTATCTGGTAGCATTCGTTGACGAAACATGCATATCCAAAAAAATAATTATTACCTCTGTTTTTAAAACCAAGAGCTCTGGTACATGTTTAGTTTTTGTTTCCGACCACGGGTTTTCAACCTTGCCATCAAAAGCCACGGTTCGAGAGTCTCCACCTTCTTTAAAGCACCAACTACTGAGAGCATGATTGTCATTCTGAGTGTAATGTGCATTGTCCCAAAGTACCATTGTCTTTTGCATGATTATGATATCGTTTATTCTGAAATCATTGTATCTAGTCGTCACTTAAACCTTGGAGGTGCCCCTGCATTTATGTTTTGCTTCACTATAGGGGGCAAGCGAGGTACCACTTTATCATATTTGAACACCATGCTCACTACAAATCTATTTGATGTTTCAGTATCATATTGTAAAACTTTCAGTTCTTTGTGATTTTCTCATGAGGCAACTTAATTACTACAGATTCATTGTCTCAGTAAGCTTTTGTCATGTGACTGTGAAAAGTCCTTATATGGTTAATAGCATGTCACCACAGAAATTATGCTTGTTATCATTTACCTACTCGAGGACGAGCAGGAATTAAGCTTGGGGATGTTGATAAGTCCAAAACGTATCTATAATTTCTGCTTGCTCCATGCCTCTTTTGTGTGATATTGCTATGTTATTATGCACTTCCATACACTTTTGATCATATTTGGACTAACTCATTAACTCAGTGCACCCTAGTGCCAGTTTCTGTTTTCTGCTGTTTTTGTATTTCAGGTTTTCCCATTACGTAAACTGCCAGAAAAATTCCGGGAAAAATATATAAAAAATCAGCGTTCCGGAAGCTTCCATGCAGCCAAAGTAGGGCTGGAGGGGGGCCACCAGGCCTCCAGGCGGCCAGGGGGCGCGCCCACCCCCCCTAGGCCGCGCCGCCAGGGCGCCTGGGCCCCCCAGGCACAATCTCACGCCCCCCTTTGGCATATATTTACACCGCGTCCCGAAACCCTCGAGGACGGAACCCTTTTTCGCGATCTCCTCTCTGTTCCACCGCCGCGCTTCCAAGATCGGGAGCACCAGGAGAACTCTTCCCGGCACCCTGCCGGAGGGGAGGATCACCACCGGGAGCCTCTCCACCACCATGGACGCCTCCCGGATGAGTTGTGAGTAGTCTCCCTTGAACCATGGGTCCATGATACGTCCAAAACGTATCTATAATTTCTGCTTGCTCCATGTCACTTTTGGGTGATATTGCTATGATATTCATACACTTCCATACACTTTTGATCATATTTGGACTAACTTACTAATCCAGTGCACCCCAGTGCCAGTTTCTGTTTTCGGCTGTTTTTGTATTTCAGGTTTTCACGTTTCGAGAACTGCCCAGAAAAATCCAGAAAAATTATATAAAAAATCAGCAAACCGGAAACAACACTGCGTCCGAAGGGCAGCCTGGGGGG
>LR738714.1:733844764-733897122 GCA_902687465.1 Secale cereale | reverse complement strand
CCCCCCCCTGGGCCGCGCCTGGGCCCCCCGAGGCTCCCCCGGTGCCCTACTTTGGCATATATTTAAAGGGTTCCCCATAACCCTCAGAACAAGACTTCTTTTCGCGATCCCATCTCTGTTCCGCCGCCGCCGCTTCCAAGATCGGGAGCACCAGGAGAACTCTTCCCGGCACCCTGCCGGAGGGGAGGATCACCACCGGGAGCTTCTCCACCACCATGGACGCCTCCCGGATGACTCGTGAGTAGTCTCCCTTGGACCATGAGTCCATGACCAGTAGCTATGTGATGTCCTCCTCCCGTTCTTGTGCTTCACTAATTAGTCCTCGTGAGCTGCCCTACATGATCGAGGCACCTATGTAATCCTTATGATGTTGCTATGTTGAGTTTGCTGGGATCCGATGGATTATGAGATTATGTTCAGATTGATCTTGAGTAATATATTTGATTCACCTCTTTTATATTTTAGTTCATAAGTAATTCTTGCATGTTCTCCGTTGTTATTTATTGCTTTGGCCGAGTAATAGGTAGTGACTCCAAGCGGGAACGTTATGCTCGATTGTGGGTTCATGCCCCTCGATAACTAGCTTGAGTGACAGAAACATGAGTCTAGGGGATGTGCTGTTGCCAAAAGGGGGAAAACAACGGTGCTTGTGCCCGCGGGTGCAAGGATTGTTTACTTTACGCAAAGTTCTTTTAATGCAGTTGTCTGTTGCATTGAGTTTACACTATGGGTGGGACTCGCAACTTAATACCAGCGAGATGTTCTGGATAGATATCTCAAGGTGGATGAGTAGTAGTAGATGCAGATGGATTTCGGTCTACTTACTTTGGCGTACCGCCCATGCTTTGAACCTCAACCTTTCTTGCAATGTAGTCAGCATTGGTTTGCGTTCGTGGTCTTGTCAATTGCCCAGCTGTAATTTGTTACCTCACATAGTTGTTTTATCGTCTTTTGGGAGAGAGACATCACTAGTGAACATCATGAGACTCGGATCCATATTACCATCATTGATCACATCCACTATTTACTTTTCGCTATTTTATTTACTATTGCAAAATACTATCTATCACTACTATCATATTGCTTTTAACCCTTTGTGAACTACAAGGCCGGAGAGATGGACAACCTCTCTGTACTCGTTGGGAGCAAAGTTATTTGTAGCAGTTGACACCTACCTGTTGAACCTAGGAGTCTCTGGGGATTCGATCCTTGGCATCTTTGCTAGGGGAAAACACTTCTACTTACTGCATCTTACACCTTCCACTTGGGGTAACCAACGAGGGGTTCGAGGCCCATCAAGGAGTATTTTCTGGCGCCGTTGCCGGGGACTCCACTCTTCAGGATAGGGGAGTTGCATGCTATCTTTTACCTTTGCTTTTTAGTCTTGTTAGTTTACCTTTCAGTTTTCTTTATGTCTTTTCACTAGTTGTCCTTATGGACAACCCTATTATTGGATCGCTGATTGCGGGAAGACGCCCCACACCTGTGGTGGTTGATCCTCCCCCTACTAAAATTGTGCCTTATAAAATACCAGCTGGTATTATCAATTATGTTTTGGCTAATCGTTACGCAGGAGATAGACATCCCGGTGAACACTTGCTATATCTGTCACAACTATGTTCATTATTTAAGCTTGCAGGTGTATCGAGGGAGTTTGTTATGAGGAAATTGTTTGTCATATCACTTATAGATAGAGCTTCAGATTGGTATGGGCTTCTCGATAACTCACACTTGCTGGACTGGCAGGAGCTTATGTCTCTCTTTTATACTAAGTTTTATCCTCTTCATGATGCTTATGTGGAGAGTAAGAGTACCTATTTGCATGTGGATCATGGTAACAATGCTTTATGTGATTTTTATATTGTTGAGTTTATTCGTGATCCCACTGAAAATTATTATGAGAAGGGAACATATGCTTATAGATATTTCAATAATATTAAGTTCCCTCTCTTTATGTTGAAAGTTTTGAAGCTGCACTTGTTTTGTCTTCCTATGCTTATTGCTTTGTGCTTCAATGAATTATTCTATTGCAATATTCCTATGCATAGGAAGCATGCTAGGCTTAAATGTGTTTGGTATTTGCTTCCTGATGCTCTCTTTTTGTTCTTCAGCTCTTATTCTTACGAGAGCATCATTAAAGTCTTATGCCTAGCTTAAAGGCATAAAAGAAAGCGCTTTTGGGAGGCAGCCCACATGAATAATTTTTTTGCTTTTGTTGTGTCTTGATGTTGTTTACTGCTGTAGCATCATCATTGTATCTTTGCTTTTCATATTTGTGCCAAGTATAGCCTCTGATTGCTAGAAAGTTCAAAAGTTGTGAGGTGTTGTCCAGGAAACAGATTATGTCCTTGGATAGAAAAATTCGTATAAAATCACCAGATCATCTTTTTGGTCTGAATGTTTTTGACAGCGTTTTCTATATAATTTTCTTTCGTGCGTCAGTTCTGAGTTTTTTGATTTGAGTTGCAGAAGTATCCCGAACAGGTCAATTACTGCCTGCTGTTCTGTTTTTCACAGATTCTGTCCTGTTTTGCCTTACCTTCACTTTGCAAATTAAGAACTTGCTTTTTCTTTGCAAAAACCTTTTGGCAATCTTGAGAAACAGTAGAACTTCAAGAATATCCTTATTTCCAGCAAGGTATAATTATTTTATTAAGGGTACTAACCTCGCTAATCAGATTATGATGAGTTATGTATGAAGGGAGTTTTCAAGTGTGTGAGGGAAGATGATAAAAAGATTCAGGAGTGTCAAGCGCTCAAGCTTGGGGATGCCCCCGTGCACCCCCAAGAAATATTCAAGGAGACTCAAGCGTCTAAGCTTGGGGATGCCCCCCGTGCATCCCCTTCTCCATCAACATTATCAGTTCGTCTTTCGTTCCGCTATATTTTTATCACTTCATGTGTTATGTGCTATGCTTGGAGCGTCTTGCTTTTAGCTTTCATTTTAGTTTTTCATAACGAGTCGGAACCCAGCATTCCTTTATGTGGGAGAGAAACACGCTCCACCTCTACCTAGAACATTACATAGAATTTTCATGTCTATCTATGTTGTGTGTGTTCTTTGTCTTTTAAATAGCTACTATCATACTCTGCTCTTAGTATTCATGCTTATCTTTTCAAGAGCTTTTATTTAGTTGGTTGCTTGAACTCTCTTTAATTACCATGCTCACCTTATTAAGAGAGTTTGCTTCCGTTGCATGGGTTAATGTGTCTATGATAAAGATGCTACTTTCATGATGGTGCTTAGTAGTTCAGGTTTTCTTATGGTTAATCTCGAATAGCTGGGGGGTTCCCAATGTGTTATTGGAGTACCAACTTGGTTTGTTTGCCTATGATGTGGTATGGTTTAGTAATATCTTCCTTCGAGAATTTATTTTGATTGACTTGGCGTATGCTCACGCATATTCAAGACTGTAAAGAAAGTCTGTCAAGCCTTGATGATCTTTTGTTTCTGAGTAGCGATATAACTACCATGCCTGATTCAATATTGCTTTGTCGCTCTGCATGATTATGACCGTCATGGCTCTCTTAGTTGGTTGCTCCCAGTCTTTTGCTAACCTACACCTGTACTAAGCAAACTAACCATGCAATACATAGCTCATGGGAAAGTAGCCTAAAAACTATTGTGGTAAAGAATATGTTGCCTATGTATCTTATTTCTTATGAGTTGCTTGCTGAGCGGTAACCATGTTTCTGGGGACGTCATCAACTGTCACACTTTTGTTGAATATCATGTGAGTTGCTATGCATGTTCGTCTTGTCTGAAGTAAGGGTGATTTACCGTGGGTTGAATTAATATGCATATTGTTAGAGAAGAACATTGGGCCGCCAACCAAAGCCATGCATCATGGTGGAAGTTTTAGCTTGGACCTTAATCCTCAATCTCTCACGAGAATATGCTTATGCATTAAAGAGGAGTCCATCATCTATTTTCTATGTTGTCCCGGTATGGATGTCCTCAAGTTGAGATCTATCAAAAATGAGAAATCAAATGCGATCTATCTCCTTGGACCTTTGTACAGGTGGCATAGAGGTACCCCTTTGTGACACTTGGTTAAAACATATGCAATGCAATGATAACCCATGGGGATCCGAGCTAATTAGGACAAGGAGCGAGCACTATTGGTATTCGATGCATGAGGCTTGCAACTTATAAGATGTTTTATGCATAACACATATGAAGTACTACTACCGTTGACACAATTGCTTCCATGTTTCAAAATAAAAAGCTCTAGCACTTCAAGCACCAACTACTGAGAGCATGATTGTCATTCTGAGTGTAATGTGCATTGTCCCAAAGTAGCATTGTCTTTTGCATGATTGTGATATCGTTTATCCTGAAATGATTGTATCTAGTCATCACTTAAACCTTGAAGGTGCCCCTGCATTTATGTTTTGCATCACTAAAGGGGCAAGCTAGATATCACTTGATCATATTTGCACATCATGTTCATTGCAAATCTTTTTGATGTTTGAGTTTCATATTGTAAAACTTTCAGTCATTTGTGATTTTCTCTTGAGACAACTTAGTTACTTTAGAATCATTGTCTCAGTAAGCTTTTGTCATATGACTATGACAAAGTCCTATATGGTTAATAGCATGTCACCACAGAAATTATTCTTGTTATCATTTACCTACTCGAGGACGAGCAGGAATTAAGCTTGGGGATGTTGATACGTCCAAAACGTATCTATAATTTCTGCTTGCTCCATGCCACTTTTGGGTGATATTGCTATGATATTCATACACTTCCATACACTTTTGATCATATTTGGACTAACTTACTAATCCAGTGCACCCCAGTGCCAGTTTCTGTTTTCGACTGTTTTTGTATTTCAGGTTTTCACGTTTCGAGAACTGCCCAGAAAAATCCAGGAAAATTATATAAAAAATCAGCGAACCAGAAACAACACTGCGTCCGAAGGGCAGCCTGGGGGGGGGCCAGAGGGGCTCCAGGCGCCCTGTGGGCGCACCCCCCCTGGGCCGCGCCGGGGGGGCGCCTGGGCCCCCCGAGGCTCCCCTGGTGCCCTACTTTGGCATATATTTAAAGGGTTCCCCGTAACCCTCAGAACAGGACTTCTTTTCGCGATCCCATCTCTGTTCCGCCGCCACTGCCGCTTCCAAGATCGGGAGCACCAAGAGAACTCTTCCCGGCACCCTGCCGGAGGGGTGGATCACCACCGGGAGCTTCTCCACCACCATGGACGCCCCCCGGATGACTCGTGAGTAGTCTCCCTTGGACCATGAGTCCATGACCAGTAGCTATGTGATGTTCTCCTCCCGTTCTTGTGCTTCACTAATTAGTCCTCGTGAGCTACCCTACATGATCGAGGCACCTATGTAATCCTTATGCTGTTGCTATGTTGAGTTTGCTGGGATCCGATGGATTATGAGATTATGTTCAGATTGATCTTGAGATATATTTGATTCACCTCTTTTATATTTTAGTTCGTAAGTAATTCTTGCATGTTCTCCGTTGTTATTTATTGCTTTGGCCGAGTAATAGGTAGTGACTCCAAGAGGGAACGTTATGCTCGATTGTGGGTTCATGCCCCTCGATGACTAGCTTGAGTGACAGAAACATGAGTCTAGGGGATGTGTTGTTGCCACAAGGGGGAAAACAACGGTGCTTGTGCCCGCGGGGTGCAAGGATTGTTTACTTTACGCAAAGTTCTTTTAATGCAGTTGTCTGTTGCATTGAGTTTACACTATGGGTGGGACTCGCAACTTAATACCAGCGAGATGTTCTGGATAGATATCTCAAGGTGGATGATTAGTAGTAGATGCAGATGGATTTCGGTCTACTTACTTTGGCGTACCGTCCATGCTTTGAACCTCAACCTTTCTTGCAATGTAGTCAGCATTGGTTTGCGTTCGTGGTCCTGTCAATTGCCCAGCTGTAATTTGTTACCTCACATAGTTGTTTTATCGTCTTTTGGGAGAGAGACATCACTAGTGAACATCATGAGACTCCGGTCCATATTACCATCATTGATCACATCCACTATTTACTTTTCGCTATTTTATTTACTATTGCAAAATACTATCTATCACTACTATCATATTGCTTTTAACCCTTTGTGAACTACAAGGCCGGAGAGATTGACAACCTCTCTGTACTCGTTGGGAGCAAAGTTATTTGTATCTGTGTGCAAGTCCACGTTGATTGCTAATTGCGCCGTTAGCAGTTGACACCTACCTGTTGAACCTAGGAGTCTCCGGGGATTCGATCCTTGGCATCTTTGCTATGGGAAAACACTTCTACTTACTGCATCTTACACCTTCCACTTGGGGTAACCAACGAGGGGTTCGAGGCCCATCAAGGAGTATTTTCTGGCGCCGTTGCCGGGGACTCCACTCTTCAGGATAGGGGAGTTGCATGCTATCTTTTACCTTTGCTTTTTAGTCTTGTTAGTTTACCTTTCAGTTTTCTTTATGTCTTTTCACTAGTTGTCCTTATGGACAACCCTATTATTGGATCGCTGATTGCGGGAAGACGCCCCACACCTTTGGTGGTTGATCCTCCCCCTACTGAAATTGTGCCTTATAAAATACCAGCTGGTATTATCAATTATGTTTTGGCTAATCGTTACGCAGGAGACAGACATCCCGATGAACACTTGCTATATCTGTCACAACTATGTTCATTATTTAAGCTTGCAGGTGTACCGAGGGAGTTTGTTATGAGGAAATTGTTTGTCGTATCACTTATAGATAAAGCTTCAGATTGGTATGGGCTTCTCGATAACTCACACTTGCTGGACTGGCAGGAGCTTATGTCTCTCTTTTATACTAAGTTTTATCCTCTTCATGATGCTTATGTGGAGAGTAAGAGTACCTATTTGCATGTGGATCATGGTAACAATGCTTTATGTGATTTTTATATTGTTGAGTTTAATCGTGATCCCACTGAAAATTATTATGAGAAGGGAACATATGCTTATAGATATTTCAATAATATTAAGTTCCCTCTCTTTATGTTGAAAGTTTTGAAGCTGCACTTGTTTTGTCTTCCTATGCTTAGAATTGACTTCTAGAACGTATAATTGTCTAAAAAGGGCCAATATACATACACTATTGGACCTTTTGAGTAAGACTGAAGAAGATCTTCTGAGAATTGACAGTTTCTTATTGCTTTGTGCTTCAATGAATTATTCTATTGCAATATTCCTATGCATAGGAAGCATGTTAGGCTTAAATGTGTATGGTATTTGCTTCCCGATGCTCTCTTTTTGTTCTTCAGCTCTTATTCTTACGAGAGCATCATTAAAGTCTTATGCCTAGCTTAAAGGCATAAAAGAAAGCGCTTTTGGGAGGCAGCCCACATGAATAAATTTTTTGCTTTTGTTGTGTCTTGATGTTGTTTACTGCTGTAGCATCATCATTGTATCTTTGCTTTTCATATTTGTGCCAAGTATAGCCTCTGATTGCTAGAAAGTTCAAAAGTTGTGAGGTGCTGTCCAGGAAACAGATTCTGTCCTTGGATAGAAAAATTCGTATAAAATCACCAGATCATCTTTTTGGTCTGAATTTTTTGGACAGCGTTCTCTATATAATTGTCTTTCGTGCGTCAGTTCTGAGTTTTTTTTATTTGAGTTGCAGAAGTATCCCGAACAGGTCAATTACTGCCTGCTGTTCTGTTTTTCACAGATTCTGTTCTGTTTTGCCTTACGTTCACTTTGCAAATTAAGAACTTGCTTTTTCTTTGCAAAAACCTTTTGGCAAATCTTGAGAAACAGTAGAACTTCAAGAATATCCTTATTTCCAGCAAGGTATAATTATTTTATTAAGGGTACTAACCTCGCTAATCAGATTATGATGAGTTATGTATGAAGGGAGTTTTCAAGTGTGCGAGGGAAGATGATAAAAAGATTCAGGAGTGTCAAGCGCTCAAGCTTGGGGATGCCCCCGTGCACCCCCAAGAAATATTCAAGGAGACTCAAGCGTCTAAGCTTGGGGATGCCCCCCGTGCATCCCCTTCTCCATCAACATTATCAGTTCGTCTTTCGTTCCGCTATATTTTTATCACTTCATGTGTTATGTGCTATGCTTGGAGCGTCTTGCTTTTAGCTTTCTTTTTAGTTTTTCATAACGAGTCGGAACCCAGCATTCCTTTATGTGGGAGAGAAACACGCTCCACCTCTACCTAGAACATTACATAGAATTTTCATGTCTATCTATGTTGTGTGTGTTCTTTGTCTTTTAAATAGCTACTATCATACTCTGCTCTTAGTATTCATGCTTATCTTTTCAAGAGCTTTTATTTAGTTGGTTGCTTGAACTCTCTTTAATTACCATGCTCACCTTATTAAGAGAGTTTGCTTCCGTTGCATGGGTTAATGTGTCTATGATAAAGATGCTACTTTCATGATGGTGCTTAGTAGTTCAGGTTTTCTTATGGTTAATCTCGAATAGCTGGGGGGTTCCCAATGTGTTATTGGAGTACCAACTTGGTTTGTTTGCCTATGATTGTTGGGGAACGTAGTATTTTAAAATTTTCCTACGATCACGCAAGATCTATCTACCAGATACATAGCAACGAGAGGGAAGAGTGTGTCTACGTACCCTCGTAGACCGGAAGCGGAAGCGTCAAGTGACGCGGTTGATGTAGTCGAACTTCTTCGCGATTCAACCGATCAAGCACCGAACGTACGGCACCTCCGTGTTCAGCACACGTTCAGCTTGATGACGTCCCACGAGCTCTTGATCCAGTTGAGCTTCACGGGAGAGTTTCGTCAGCACGACGGCGTGGTGACGGATATGATGTATTCACCAGCGCAGGGCTTCGCCTAAGCACCGCGACGGTATGACCGAGGTGTGTTTCAGTGGAGGGGGGCACCGCACACGGCTGGAACAATTCAACTTGCGTGTCTTTGGGTGCCCCCCCTGCCCCCGTATATAAAGGAGCAAGGGGGGAGGCCGGCCGGCTCCTCTATGGTGCGGCTAGGGTGCAATCCTACTAGGAATAGGATTGCAATCCTATTCCTAGTAGGAATCACCAAAGAAGGAAGAGAGGGAAAGGAAAAGAGGGAGAGGTGGTGGCCCCCAATCCTAGTCCAACTAGGAACCCTAGGTGGGGCGCCGACCAGCCCTATGGGCTGCCTCTCTCTTTCCCTTAAGGCCCACTATGGACCATCCCCCCTCGTAGGGGGTTCCGGTAACCCCCTCCGGCAATCCCGTTAAATCCGAAACTTTTCCGGAACACTTCCGGTGTCCGAATATAGTCGTCCAATATATCAATCTTTATGTCTCGGACATTCCGAGACTCCTCGTCATGTCCGTGATCTCATCCGGGACTCCGAACTACCTTCGGTACATCAAAACTCATAAACTCATAATACCGATCGTCATCAAATGGTAAGCGTGCGGACCCTATGGGTTCGAGAACTATGTAGACATGACCGAGACTCATCTCCGGTCAATAACCAATAGCGGAACCTGGATGTTCATATTGGCTCCTACATATTCTACGAAGATCTTTATCGGTCAAACCGCATAACAAGATACGTTGTTCCTTTTGTCATCGGTATGTTACTTGCCCGAGATTCGATCGTCGGTATCTCTATACCTAGTTTAATCTCGTTACTGGCAAGTCTCTTTACTCGTTCCGTAACACATCATCTTGTGACCAACTCATTAGTCTTTTGCTTGCAAGGCTTATTGTGATGTGTGTTACCGAGAGGGCCCAGAGATACCTCTCCGACACTCGGAGTGACAAATCCTAATCTTGATCTATGCCAACACCACAAATACTTTCGGAGACACCTGTAGAGCATCTTTATGATCACCCAGTTACATTGTGACGTTTGATAGCACACAAGGTGTTCCTACGGGTATTCGGGAGTTGCATAATCGCATAGTCATAGGAACATGTATAAGTCATGAAGAAAGCAATAGCAGTAAAACTAAACGATCATAGTGCTATGCTAACGGATGGGTCTAGTCCATCACATCATTCTCCTAATGATGTGATCCCGTTGATCAAATGACAACTCATGTCTATGGCTAGGAAACATAACCATCTTTGATCAATGAGCTAGTCTAGTAGAGGCATACTACGGACACTCTATTTTGTCTATGTATTCACACATGTACTAAGTTTCCGGTTAATACAATTCTAGCATGAATAAAAGATATTTATCATGATATAAGGAAATATAAATAACAACTTTATTATTGCCTCTAGGGCATATTTCCTTCAGTCTCCCACTTGCACTAGAGTCGATAATCTAGCTCACATCGCCATGTGATTTAATACCGATAGTTCACATCGTTATGTGAATAACACCCACAGTTCACATCACCATGTGACCAACACCCAAAGGGTTTACTAGAGTCAATAATCTAGTTCACATCGCTATGTGATTTAATACCCAAGAGTAATAAGGTGTGATCATATTTTGCTTGTGAGAGAAGTTTAGTCAACAGGTCTGTCACATTTAGATCCGTATGTATTTCGCAAATTTCTATGTCTACAATGCTCTGCATGGAGCTACTCTAGCTAATTGCTCCCACTTTCAATACGCATCCAGATTGATACTTAGAGTCATCTGGCTTTAGTGTCAAAGCTTGCATCGGCGTAACCCTTTACGACGAACTCTTTATCACCTCTATAATCGAGAAATATTTCCTTAGTCATCCAATTACTAAGGATAATTTTGACCGTTGTACAGTGATCTACTCCTGGATCACTATTGTACCTCCCTGTCAAACTCATGGCAAGGTACACAACGTGTTTTGTACACAGCATGGCATACTTTATAGAACCTATGGCTGAGGCATAGGGAATGACTTTTCATTCTCTCTATATTTTTCTGCCGTGGTCTGGCTTTGAGTCTTACTCAACTTCACACCTTACAAGTCAGGCAAGAACTTCTTCTTTGACTGATCCATTTTGAACTACTTCAAAATCTTATCAAGGTATGTACTCATCGAAAGTCTTATCAAGCGTCTTGATCTATCTCTATAGATCTTGATGCCCAATATGTAAGCAGCTTCACCAAGGTCTTTCTTTGAAAAACTCCTTTCAAATACTCCTTTATGCTTTCCAGAAATTTTACATCATTTCCGATCGACAATATGTCATGCACATATACTTATCAGAAAGGTTGTAGTGCTCCCACTCACTTCTTGTAAATACAGGCTTCACCGCAAGTCTGTATAAATCTATATGCTTTGATCAACTTATCAAAGTGTATATTCCAACTCCGAGATGCTTGCACCAGTCCATAGATGGATCGCTGGAGCTTGCACATTTTGTTAGCACCTTTTTGGATCGACAAAACCTTCTGGTTGCATCATATACAACTCTTCTTTGAGATATCCATTCAGGAATGCAATTTTGACATCCATTTGCCAGATTTCATAATCATAAAATGCGGCAATTGCTAACATGATTCGGACAGACTTAAGCATCGCTATAGGTGAGAAAGTCTCATCGTAGTCAACTCCTTGAACTTGTCGAAACCCTTTCGCAACAAGTCGAGCTTTGTAAACAGTAACATTACCGTCTGCGTCGGTCTTCCTCTTGAAGATCCATTTATTTTTGATGGCCTGCCGATCATCGGCAAGTCAACCAAAGTCCACACTTTGTTCTCATATATGGATGCCATCTCAGATTTCATGGTCTCAAGCCATTTTGCGGAATGTGGGCTCATCATCGCTTCCTCATAGTTCGTAGGTTCATCATGGTCTAGTAACATGACTTCCAGAACTGGGTTGCCGTACCACTCTGGTGCGGAACTAACTCTGGTCGATCTACGAAGTTCAGCAGAAACTTGATCTGAAGTTTCATGATCATCATCATTAGCTTCCTCACTAATTGGTGTATGAATCACTGGAACGAGTTTCTGTGATGTACTACCTTTCCAATTCGGGAGAAGGTACAATTACCTCATCAAGTTCTACTTTCCTCCCACTCACTTCTTTCGAGAGAAACTCCTTCTCTAGAAAGGATCCACTCTTAGCAACAAAGACCTTGCCTTCGGATCTGTGATAGAAGGTGTCGGTGTACTAAGATAGGGGTACCTTAGTACCCCAACTTGTGCACGGGCAGTGGCAGCTTCCCGTGGCAGGGTCTACCACGTGCTTGCCGGAAACCTCTCTGGTCCTTATTAAGCCATTCAAAAACAAAGTATACAAGTCAGAGGATCAAGACCCCGGCAAGTGGAGCTTGCCGGGAAGGCCGTCCCTGGCACAAGACTATAGCATTAACACAAGCCCCTGGCAAGAGGAGCTTGCCAGGAAGACCAGAAGACTGCATCTCAGAAGACATGCCTCGGCGCAGCATGCGCCCCGGCAGGGCCCGGGGAGCGGCAAGCTTCGGGGCCCGGCAAGGTCAAGGCCCCGGCAAGGTGCTTGCCGGGGAGAGTTACGCTGTGTGCCCAGGCTCCAGCTCATCGACCCACGCGTCGCCCTGGGGCCGTTCCAGGGACGCGTGGCGGATGGCTGTGCAGCCTGGGGGACACGGTGGCACTCCACGGTGACGAAGCTACCACCGTGGCGAACGGAGACGCACGGGCGGGCGCTTTTGGGGTCGACGGCGACGGGCATTTAATGCTCTTGTCCCCCACTGTCAAAGTAGGTGATGACCACTGTTCATCCACTGTTCACGCACTGTTCCCGCACTATTACAACTACCACCAAAGTTACGTTTTTGCCCTTCTTCTACGTTGACACCTGTCGGTGACCCCTTGAGCTATAAAAGGAGGCCCATGCACAACGTAGAAAGGGTTCGAACCTAGACAGCTCTTTCGCTCGGTGTAGCTAGTTCTTCAAGCTCCCGAGCCCACAAACTCAATACAATCTAAGCAGGAGTAGGGTTTTACGCGTCCGTCGCGGCCCGAACCTGGGTAAACTGCCCGCGTGCTCTCCTCGATCTGCTCTTTGTGCTCCCTCCGCTCCCTTACCGCAACGTACAAGGGGCTCCGGTCCCATAGGTGTTCGCGGTGGACAGTTTCCCCCGACATCTTTGGCGCGCCAGGTAGGGGGCGTCGAGGTTGTGCGAACCTGATCCGGCGTTCACACGGGCGCATTCTTCATCAACCTCTCCAGCTTCATCAACTCCAGCGACAACAGCATGGCCCCGAAGAAGAAAGCCTCGGAGGTCGGAGGCCCGTCTGCGTCTGTTCCACCGCCACCAGAACCAACGGTGGGTGGAGGAGACGCCGGCGGAAGGGTGGTCGCCGGCGAGGAAACTCGCGGCACCACCAAATCCAAGGATAAGACGGACGACCGAGCCTCGGTGTCCGTAGATGCACCACGTCCGTCTCAGCAGACGACAACCCAGCAGCGCCGTGGTACGGGAGGTACCATTCGCTTGCTGGGGCAAGGGCAAGCCGGAGGTTCGCGGGATGCTCCGGGCCACCGTCCTGGCACGAGCAAGGCGCGGTCGCCGGGGCGGGAACATGCTCCTTCTAACCCCGTTAGGAGTCCGAGCATATCCCGCTCCTCGCACCGCTCGCCCCCGCTCCCCTCCTCTCCAGCAGAAGCACTCGCAAGAGCGCAACTTCTCCTCGACTTCCCTCCAGCGGCAGACAAAGCCGAAGACTGGAGGGCGACGATACAAAGCCTCATCGCCTTCGCCAACAACGACACGCCGCAGCAGCCGGCGACCTCGCGGCCACGGCAAGTCGAGAAGACGAAGGCCGACGGCGACAAGACCGCCGGGGGTGCGACCACCGTGCACTCCCCGCCGCGGAAGCAGAAGACGCCTCCCCGCCGGATTAACGTCGACGACGACTCCACGGCGTCGTCGGATCCGCGGGCTCGTCGGGACCAGCGCCAAGTCCTTGACGACCGGCGACAAGAAGATACTTGGACAACAATCGAGCGCCGCCGAGAAGCTCGGCGACAATCAGATCAGCGCGCCGGGACCGCTGTCGACACACACGCGCCCGGTGAACCAGGCGACTTGCCGTACGCGGCAGGGTGCCCTGCATTCACCCGCGAGCTGTGGCGTGTCCAGTGGCCCAGCGTGAAAAACTTCAGGCCCGACGTACCGGAGAAGTACGACGGCAAGACGCACCCCTCGGAGTTCCTCAGCATATACACCATCGCGGTGCAGGCTGCCGGGGGGCGCGACGAGAAGATACTGGCGAACTACTTCCCGCTGGTGCTTAAGCCGAACGTTCGTTCTTGGCTTATGCACTTGCCGGAAGGCTCTATTTCTTCGTGGGCAGATCTGTGCCACCAATTTGTTGGCGCCTTCACAGGCGGCCACAAACCCCATGGCCAGGAGAGTGATCTCCACATCTTGGCCCAGAAGGAAGGAGAGCCCCTGCGCAAGTACATCCAACGATTCAGCCGCGTGCAACACAATATCCCTGACGTCCACCTTGCCGCGGTTATCAGCGCGTTCCACCAGAACGTGTGTAACCGCCGCATGCGTGAGGAAATGGCCATGACCAAGATACGGGATGTCAGCGAGCTCTATGCTCTGGCTGACAAGTGCACGCGCGCCGAAGAGGGGAGGAGACTCCCCGGGGAGGATGCTGGCGCAGGGGGAAGCGACAGTGAGGATGCCGCCCCGGCAAAGAAGAACCGGCGGCGGAACAACAGAAAGAAGAAGAGCAAGGAAGTGCTGGTCGTCGAGAAGTCCGGCAAGGAGGCTCCCGCCAAGACAGCACAGGCCGGCGGCTCCGGCAAGGAGCCTGCCCCTGTAGCGGCAGCCGACAAGCAGGACGGCTCCGACAAGCAATATTGCAAGATCCACCGCACCAAGGGTCACGACCTTTCCAACTGCAAGTGCGTCGAGTACCTCGTAGAGCAGCAGAAAGCTGAATACGAGCAGCGCGACAAGGAGAAGGCCCAAGGTGGCGGAGGAGAGCCAAGCAAGAAGCGGCCATTCAATGGCCGGGGAGTAAACCCGGGCAAACGTCGGGCCGGGCCGGGTTTCGGGCCGGGCTTGTGAAAGCCCGAACTTCATTTCTCAAGCCCGAGCCCGGCCCGAAGCCCGAAATACTCCCTGTCTTCGAGCCCGAGCCCGGCCCGAAATCAAGCCCGAAGCCCGAAAGCCCGGCCCGAATGCTGTTTTTTAGTACGCGCATGTGCAAGCCCGGCCCGAAGCCCGAAAGCCCGGCCCGAAATATCGAAAAATTGAAGCCCGAGCCCGGCCCGAACTATCTTTTGGGCTGCAAAACAAAGCCCGAGCCCGGCCCGAATGTAAGCCCGGCCCGGCCCGGCCCGGGTTTTTGGGCCGGGCTCGGGCCGGGTCGTCGGGCCGGGCTGTCCATGCCCGGGTCTACCGGGGAGGACGCCGCGGCAAGGCCAAGCAGCGGCAAGGTGATCGACCTCCCCGGGGCCGCGACAAAGATGAAGAGGAAGAGGACGACGACGACATGGAGGAAGGTGATAACAGCGAGCAGGAGTTCCAAAAGGCCACAGAAGTGCTGTGCGTCGACGGAGGCGCCTCTCTGCACACTTCCCACCGCCAACTCAAGCAGTGGGTGCGTGAAGTGAACGCAGCAGAGCCGCCCGTTGAGTCGCGCAGGCTGCTGAAGTGGTCCAGCACGCCCATCATTTTTGATCTTGAGGATCACCCTGACCGCACTACTGCGGTCGGGTGCTTGCCGATGTTGGTCTCACCAACCATCCGCAACCTCAAGGTCACCAAAATGTTGGTTGACGGCGGGGCCGGCCTGAACTTGATCTCCTCAGCTGTGATCAAGAAACTCCAGATCCCAGATGGTGAGCTCGAAGAAACCGGTTCGTTCCAAGGAATAAACCCGGGAAGGAGCAAGCCCAAGGGGAAGATCACTCTGCCAGTGACCTTTGGCGGGGAGCTCAACTTCAGGACAGAGAGGATAACCTTTGATGTTGCCGATATCCCATTGCCATACAATGGGATACTTGGACGTCCTGCCCTCGCCAAGTTCATGGCAGCTTCCCACTACGCCTACAATGTACTCAAGATGCCGGGGCCGATAAGCGTCATCTCTGTCCAAGGCGACAAGAAGGACGCGCTTATCTGCGCCGACAAGATATACCGGGATGCAGCAGCCGCAGCGGAGAGCGATACCGGGATGCAGCAGCCGCAGCGGAGAGCGATACCGGGATGCAGCAGCCGCAGCGGAGAGCGATACCGGGATGCAGCAGCCGCAGCCGTAGCGAATAAGACCAAGACCAAGTCCGGCAAGTGCTCTGGGGCCCACTCCGGCAAACGCACCTCTTCGGAGTGCTGCGCTGCCGTCGAGGACGTTCCATCGAGCTCCACCGGCAAGTGCAAGAAGGGGATGGCCGCTCCACCGGCAACCAAGAAGGTGTCCGCCAAGGAGGACGGCACTGGTGGTACCTTCACCATCAGTGCTACCCTTGACAGCAAATAGGAAAGCGCGCTCGTTGCCTTCCTGCGGGTGAATGTCGATGTGTTTGCGTGGTGACCATCTGACATCCCCGGTGTTCCCAAGAAGGTAATTGAGCACAAGCTTGTTGTTTGTCCTCATGCGCGGCCCGTCAAGCAGAAGGTCAGGAAGCAAGCCGTGGAGCGCCAAGAATTCATTGCCGAAGAGATCAAGAAACTAGAAGCAGCAGGCCTGGTTAGAGGCGTGATCCATCCCACGTGGTTAGCAAATCCAGTCGTCGTGCGTAAGGCCAACGGGAAGTGGAGACTGTGTATAGACTTCACCGATGTGAATAAAGCATGTCCCAAGGATCCATTTCCCTTGCCGCGCATTGACCAGATTGTTGACTCCACCGCCGGATGTGAGCTGCTCTCTTTTCTTGATGCATATTCAGGCTACCACCAGATTTTCATGGCCAAGGAAGACGAAGAGAAGACTGCATTTATCACTCCATGCGGAACTTATTGCTTCATATGCATGCCCTTTGGATTGAAGAATGCAGGCTCGACCTTTGCAAGGGTGGTGCACACTGCTTTTGAGCCACAGATCCACAGAAACGTAGAAGCCTACATGGATGACATAGTGGTGAAGAGCAAGAGCAGAGATACCCTGATTCAAGATTTGGAAGAAACATTTGCAAATCTGCGCAAGATCCAGCTCAAGTTGAATCCCGAGAAGTGCGTCTTTGGAGTCCCCTCCGGCAAGCTTCTCGGGTTCTTTGTGTCCCAAAGGGGGATTGAAGCTAATTCCGACAAGATAAAAGCCATCGAGCAGATCGAAGCCCCGAAGCGCGTCAAGGACGTAAGGAGACTTGCAGGTTGTGTAGCTGCCCTCAGTAGGTTCATTTCGAAGTCTGCAGAATGCGCCCTACCTTTCTTCAAAATCCTGAAGAAGGCAGGTCCTATGAAATGGACTCCAGAAGCGGAGGCGGCGCTGCAAGACTTGAAACGACACCTATCCTCCACTCCAATACTTGTCGCACCTAGGCCACAAGAGAAGTTGCTGCTGTACTTAGCGGCAACCAATCAAGTGGTTAGTGCTGCGTTGGTAGCGGAGAGGGAGGCAGAGGAAGAGTCTACACCTCCGGCAAGCGAATCCAGCGACAAGCAAGGGGCTGCTCCGACAAGCTCTGGCCCCGACAAGGACAACTTTGCGCAGGAGCAAGGAGAAGTGCGGAAGAAGATGGTGCAGCGCCCAGTGTATTTTGTGAGTTCCCTCTTGCAGGGGGCTAGATCAAGCTACTCCGGGGTGCAGAAGTTGCTTTTTGGCCTCCTCATGGCCTCAAGAAAGCTGCGCCATTACTTCCAAGCACATGAGATAACAGTGGTCACTCGCTTTCCGTTGAAGAGGATATTGCAAAATCCAGAAGCAACAGGCAGGATCGTTGAGTGGGCACTGGAGCTATCGAGCTTTGGTCTCAAGTTTGAGAGTACTTCAACTATCCAGAGCCGAGCTTTGGCAGAATTCATAGCTGAATGGACCCCAACGCCCGATGAAGAAGTTCCAGAGACAAGTGTACCCGTACAAGAAGCGACAAGTGAATGGGTAATGTACTTCGATGGTGCCTTTTCGCTGCAAGGCGCCGGTGCCGGCGTCGTACTCATAGCGCCCACCGGAGAGCACCTCAAGTATGTTATCCAGATGCACTTTCCCAGGGAGCAAGCGACAAACAATACTGCTGAGTATGAAGGCTTGCTTGCCGGCCTCAGGATTGCGGCCGAACTTGGGATTAAGAAGCTGATTGTGCGGGGAGACTCTCAGTTGGTGGTCCGACAAGTTAACAAGAGTTACCAGAGCCCTTTGATGGAAGCTTATGTACATGAAGTGAGGAAGCTTGAAGAACACTTTGAAGGTCTGCAAGTGGAGCACGTTCCAAGAGCTCAGAATGAAATTGCAGATGGCCTTTCAAAGTGTGCTGCGATGAAGTTACCTGTGGAACCAGGAACCTTCCTGCTCAAGCTGACTCAACCATCCGTTACACCATCAGTTGGGCAAAGTAAGAAGAGAAATTTGGTCTCCGGCGATTACTTGCCGGCGGATCTTCCCGAAGCCGCCGCCAAGGTTCCCAAGATCAACGACCAGAACGCTGAGGAACAGTTTGCTCCTGCAGATCCTAGGGTCCGTACAGTTGAAGCAAGCGTTCCCGACAAGCCTCGCCCCGGCGAGCTTGCCGAGGGACCATCAGCTCCGGCAGAACCAGAGGTTCTTGCCGTAGAATCTGGGGTTCCCGCAGCAGCCCTCATGCCTTTAGTCCTTGCCGTTGAGCCTCGGGCTCCGGCATGGGCGCAGCAGATTGTCCGTTTTCTGCAAACTGGAGAACTTCCCGACGACCCAGAAGAGATAGAGAAAATAACCAGGCAGTCAAGTATGTACCAGTTCGTTGACAACGAATTGTACAGAAGAAGACTCAATGGTGTCAGGTTGAAGTGCATTTCCTGAGAAGATGGACAGAAGCTGTTGGCAGAGATACATGGAGGCATATGTGGCCACCACATTGGCGCAAGGGCACTTGCCGGGAAGGCGTTCCGGCAAGGGTTCTTCTGGCTAGAAGCCCTCCAAGATGCAACTGCGCAAGTAACCAAGTGTGAAGCGTGCCAGTTCCATGCCAAGCAAATTCATCAGCCAGCTCAAGCTCTCCAGACGATCCCTTTGTCCTGGCCCTTCTCGGTCTGGGGGCTCGATATCCTCGGCCCCTTCCCCCGTGCTGTCGGGGACTTTGAGTACTTGTACGTTGCAATCGACAAGTTCACAAAGTGGCCAGAAGTGGAACCGGTGAGAAAGGTGACAGCACAGTCAGCGGTCAGGTTCTTCAGGTCGATTGTTTGCCGTTTCGGAATCCCTAACAGGATCATCACCGACAACGGTACACAATTTACTAGTCGCACCTTCATGCAGTACGTCCAGACCTTGGCGCCAAGGTCTGCTTCGCTTCTGTTGCTCACCCGAGGAGCAACGGTCAAGCGGAGAGGGCAAATGCTGAAGTGCTGCGCGGACTCAAGACAAGGACCTTTGACAGGCTGCGCAAGTGCGGAAGAAACTGGATAGAGGAGTTGCCGGTGGCTCTTTGGTCAATCAGAACGACACCAAATCGAGCCACCGGACAGACATCCTTTGCTCTAGTCTATGGACCAGAGGCAGTTCTCCCCACGGAACTCGTATACGGATCTCCTCGAGTGCTCGCTTATGATGAGCTCGAGCAAGAGCAACTGCGACAAGATGATGCATTGCTCCTCGAGGAGGAACGTCTCCAGGCTGCTGTACGAGCTGCTCGATACCAGAAAGTCTTGCGCCGCTATCATAGCCGCAAGGTTAAGGCCAGGAGTCTCGAGGAAGGCGACCTTGTTCTTCGGCGTGTTCAGTCCGCCAAGAATTCAAACAAGTTGACGCCGAAGTGGGAAGGCCCTTATCGGGTGAGACAAGTAACAAGGCACGGCGCTGTCCGCCTTGAGACCGAAGAAGGCTTACCGGTGAGCAACTCATAGAACATAGAGCATCTTCGCAAGTTTCACCCATAAGGCGCGGTTGCCGTGATCCGCTCCGGCAACCACCTTTTGTACAAGCCTTGCCGCTGTTGCATGTAATCCTTTGTACAAAGCCGGGCGCAGATCCCGTGCGTCAGTAAAGCTTTTTGTATTTTGCACTATTTGCCTTTCCCAAGCTTTTCTTCGCTATTTGCATGCATTGTTTAGCATCATGTGCAACACACGTACCCGGTAAGCATTAAACACGCCGAAAGGCCCTATACTTGTTCTCCCTCCTCTTTTTCTTTCCCTCTTAAGCAGAAGGAATGTTCCTCGCGCACAAGTTTGCCGGGGGGAAGGATGAACCAAGTGCTTGAAAGGATGAACCAAGTGCTGTTCAAGAAAGAGAAGCCTTGTCGGGGAAACAAGCAATATATGAAAGCTAAGTTGCCAGAATTTGAGCAGTTCAAATTTTTAAATTTTAGTTATCTTCCTTGAACAACCACACTTTGTATGGAAAACCTGTGCGCGGAGGAACCTACCCGTGGCTAGCCGCACCCTTACCTTGTTTTCGAGTACGCTCAACGGCTTAAGTGAGCTGCGACAAGTGTCGCGCCCTTACTTCGTTTTTGAGTTCGCTCAGCAAGCTAAGTGCGTTGCGACTAGCTGCGGCAAGGTTGCTTGCCGGTAAGGCCTTTGCCAGCAGGCTGCTCAGAGTCCAGCACTCAGTGCTCGCGGCAAGGGTCCCTTGCCGGCGAGTTCCCTAGAAGCGTAGGGTTAAAAGCATATAAAGTAAAGGACCAAAGCAAGGGAGATAACATTGCACTGATTGCTCAAAATAAGATAATATATTACAAGGGATAACTTGTTGCAATCACTAATAGATTCATGTCCATGGCACACTTTGCAGCAGCAAGGGAAATAAAAAGAAAGAGGCCTAATCTACGCGGTCGCCTTCACGCCTGGAGATCTTGTTCACCTTGGCGATGATGTGGGCGACCTGTGCCTTCAGGGCCTCCTGATCTGCGTCGGCCGGCAAGCTGCGGAGGACGTTGACGAGATTAATACCAGGATTGCGGTAAACAATCTTGGTCAAGACGCGCTCCAGGGTCCCCGCGCAGAGCTGGCGCGACTCCTCGGCCAGCTGCGCGGGGAGCTTCTGCTGCAGACGTGCGAGCGCCGGCGCGATCCCCCTGAAGAAAAGACTGAGCTTGGCACTGTGGGGAAATTTGGATCCGGAGAGTATATGAGGTGTTCCACCCTCAGCGCCATCAGTTCCTTGTCGATGTTGCCAGCAGAAGCCACCAGATCTTTAGTCCATATTTCGATGGTCCGGCGGAAGTTGTTAGCTGAAGCGGCAGCGCTCTCCACCAGGCCTCGCTCCTTGCGGAGCTCGTCCTTCAGCTTGGTTTCGTGGTCCCGGACGGCGTCGAGTGAATCTTTCAACGTAGAGACCTTTAACTCCAGATCAGCAATTGAGTCCTTGGCGGCTTTGAGCTCGTCACCCTGCTTGGAGAGGCGTACCTGGAGTTCAGAGTTGGTATGGGCGTCTTTCTCGCGCTCTATATTAAGCGCGGTGACCCTCTCCGTGCTCGCCTTCAGGTACCCCTCCAACTGCACCACCTTAGCTTCAAGGTCCTTCTTGGCGGTCTCCGCGGTGGCCGCGGCGGCTTTCGCTTCCTTCAACTCTCCGCCAAGGGCCTGCTCCCGGGCGGTAAGGTCGTCCTCGTGAGCGTCGAGGTCGACCTTCCGCTGATTGAGCGCTCCTTCTCGCTGGGACAACGCTTCACCGACCAGACGCTGCTGCTCCTCGGCCTCAGCCTTCTCCAGGAGGAACTCCTGCTGCTCTCCGGCAAGCCTCTCGCGCTCCTCTGCCAAGTCGCGGAGAGCCACCTGGTTGGCGGCGCGGAGCTCTGCGGCGCGTTTCTCCAAGTCTGCCGCAGCCTTGGCGGTGAGGGCTTCCCGAGACTCAAGTTTCGCCTGCCTGGCCCGGTAAAGGGCCAGGAGCCGGTGAAGCAGTTTCTCCTCCTCGGGCTCATCGCTCCCGCCAGGCGCTTCAACGATCTTCAACCCCGCGGAGGCGAGGACCTCTCCATCAAAGGTCTCTCCCTCCCCGGGGGCTCGCGACGAAGACCCCCACGGCACTTGTATGAAGACGCCATTGGGGGCCTCAAGATAGAAGCCCGACTGCTCCTTGCCGGCGGAGGGTCGGCGGCCGGCGCAGCGCTCGACGCTCCTGCCGCCTCCGGGCCGGCAGTGTGGCCGCCGTCCCCCTCCCCGGCCGCTGCGTCTGCGGTCGGGGCAGTCTCCTCCGCGGCAGGCTCGTCGGCCCCTGCCATGTCCTCGACGACAGTGGCATTGCCGGCGTCGCCTTGCGCGCCCTCCTCCTCGACGATGACCTCCGTCTCCATCCGCTCCGAGGGAGGAGGATCTAACGGAAGAAGAAAAGAAAAAGATCAAGCAAATATCCAAAAAAGACAAGTCCAAGAAGACGAAGCTATAAAACTTACCTTCGCGGACTTCCTCGAAAACCGGCTCCCTCGCCGGGGAGTCCTCCCTTGGCGGGGTGGCCACCCTCGTCGGGCTGCTCGCCCTTGGCGGGGAGTCCGCTCTTGGCGGGGTGCCCGTCCTCGTCGGAACGTTCTCCCTCGCCGGGGAGTCTGCCCTTGGCGGGGAGGGCGGAACCTGTGGCTCGCCGGAAGCAGTCTCCGGGCGCTCCTGCGGCTGCGGCTCCGCCTCTGCACAAGACAAGCAAGACAAACAGAGCAACAAAACGTTAGTATCAAGCAAAGACCTCATGTGCGCCCGACGAGCGGAAAGATCAAGCCCAGACTTACGCTGGGGGCTGCGCTGGGGGCTGCTCCTCGGAGCAGCGCTTGGGTCCGGCAAGTTCGTCGCCGGCGCGTCCCCTGTCGCCGCAACGGGCGAGTCGTCCTCGACCTCGACCACGGGGACCTTGGCCCTCTTCGCCATCCGCTGAGTCAGGGTCCTGCAGGCAAATCAAGAAACAAGATCAGAATCATCAACGAAAGAATCAAGACAGAATTGAAGAAGCTATAAAATACAAGTGCTTACTCCTGTTCCTCGTCGTCGTCGTCGCTCACGTGCCGTTAGGGAGGGACGCGGCGGATGCGGAAGGGAAATTACGGCTCGCCGTGGGCCGCGCGTGCCCGTGCACTGTTTTGGGCCTTGCCCAACAGCGCTCGGCACCGTGTGTGGCCCAGGCCCGGGGGCTCCTGTCGGTGTACTAAGATAGGGGTACCTTAGTACCCCAACTTGTGCACGGGCAGTGGCAGCTTCCCGTGGCAGGGTCTACCACGTGCTTGCCGGAAACCTCTCTGGTCCTTATTAAGCCATTCAAAAACAAAGTATATAAGTCAGAGGATCGAGACCCCGGCAAGTGGAGCTTGCCGGGAAGGCCGTCCCAGGCACAAGACTATAGCATTAACACAAGCCCCTGGCAAGAGGAGCTTGCCAGGAAGACCAGAAGACTGCATCTCAGAAGACATGCCTCGGCGCAGCATGCGCCCCGGCAGGGCCCGGGGAGCGGCAAGCTTCGGGGCCCGGCAAGGTCAAGGCCCCGGCAAGGTGCTTGCCGGGGAGAGTTACGCTGTGTGCCCACGCTCCAGCTCATCGACCCACGCGTCGCCCTGGGGCCGTTCCAGGGACGCGTGGCGGATGGCTGTGCAGCCTGGGGGACACGGTGGCACTCCACGGTGACGAAGCTACCACCGTGGCGAACGGAGACGCACGGGCGGGCGCTTTTGGGGTCGACGGCGACGGGCATTTAATGCTCTTGTCCCCCACTGTCAAAGTAGGTGATGACCACTGTTCATCCACTGTTCACGCACTGTTCCCGCACTATTACAACTACCACCAAAGTTACGTTTTTGCCCTTCTTCTACGTTGACACCTGTCGGTGACCCCTTGAGCTATAAAAGGAGGCCCATGCACAACGTAGAAAGGGTTCGGAACCTAGACAGCTCTTTCGCTCGGTGTAGCTAGTTCTTCAAGCTCCCGAGCCCACAAACTCAATACAATCTAAGCAGGAGTAGGGTTTTACGCGTCCGTCGCGGCCCGAACCTGGGTAAACTGCCCACGTGCTCTCCTCGATCTGCTCTTTGTGCTCCCTCCGCTCCCTTACCGCAACGTACAAGGGGCTCCGGTCCCATAGGTGTTCGCGGTGGACAGTTTCCCCTGACAGAAGGTGTACCCAACAGTTTCTTTTGGGTATCCTATGAAGATTTACTTCTCCGATTTGGGTTCGAGCTTATCATGTTGAAACTTTTTCACATAAGCATCGCAGTCCCAAACTTAAAGAAACGAAAACTTTGGTTTCTTGCCAAACCACAGTTCATAAGGTGCCGTATCAACGGATATAGATGGTGCCCTATTTAACGTGAATGTAGCTGTCTCTAATGCATAACCCCAAAAGCGATAGTGGTAGATCGGTAAGAGACATCATCGATCGTACCATATCCAATAAAGTACGGTTACGACGTTCAGACACACCATTATGCTGTGGTGTTCCAGGTGGCGTTAGTTGTGAAACTATTCCACATTGTTTCAAATGAAGACCAAACTCGTAACTCAAATATTCTCCTCCACGATCAGATCGTAGAAACTTTATTTTCTTGTTACGATGATTCTCTACTTCACTCTGAAATTCTTTGAACTTTTCAAATGTTTCAGACTTGTGCTTCATTAAGTAGATATACCCATATCTGCTTAAATCATCAGTGAAGGTCAGAAAATAATGATACCCGCCGCGAGCTTCAACACTTATTGGCCCACATACATCAGTATGTATGATTTCCAACAAATCTGTTGCTCGCTCCATAGTTCCGGAGAACGGAGTTTTTGTCATCTTGCCCATGAGGCATGGTTCGCAAGCACCAAGTGATTCATAATCAAGTGATTCCAAAAGTCCATTACTATGGAGTTTCTTCATGCGTTTTACACCAATATGACCTAAACGGCAGTGCCACAAATAAGTTGCACTATCATTATTAACCTTGCATATTTTGGCTTCAATATTATGAATATGTGTATCACCACGATCGAGATCCAATAAACCATTTTCATTGGGTGTATGACCATAGAAGGTTTTATTCATGTAAACAGAACAACAATTATTCTCTAACTTACATAAATAACCATATTGCAATAAACATGATCAAATCATATTCATGCTCAACGCCAAATAACACTTATTTAGGTTCAACACTAATCCCGAAAGTATAGGGAGTGTGCGATGATGATCATATCAATCTACACATCGTCACTTCATCCTTTAACTAGTTTCTGTTCATTATGCAACTCCCATTTCGAGTTACTACTCTTTAGCAACTGAACCAATATCAAATACCGAGGGGTTGCTATGAACACTAGTAAAATACACATCAATAATCTGTATATCAAATATACCTTTGTTCACTTTGCCATCCTTCTTATCCGCCAAGTATCTAGGGCAGTTCCACTTCCAGTGACCATTTCCTTTGCAGTAGACGCACTTAGTTTCAAGCTTGAGTTTAGCTTTTGGGTTTCTTCATGGGAGTGACAACTTGCTTGTCATTCTTCTTGAAGTTCCCCTTCTATCCCTTTGCCCTTTTCTTGAAACAAGTGGTCTTATTAACCATCAACACTTGATGCTCTTTCTTGATTTCTACCTCCGCCGATTTCAGCATCGCGAAGAGATCGGGAATTAACTTCGTCATCCCTTGCATATTATAGTTCATCACGAAGTTCTACTAACTCGGTGATAGTGACTAGAGAACTTTGTCAATTACTATCTTATCTGGAAGATTAACTCCCACTTGATTCAAGCAATTGTACTACCCAGACAATCTGAGCACATGCTCACTGGTTGAGCTATTCTCCTCCATCTTGTAGGCAAAGTACTGTCAGAGGTCTTATACCTCTCGACACGGGCATAAGTATGAAATACTAATTTCAACTCTTGGAACATCTCATATGCTCCGTGGCATTTCAAAACGTTTTTGAAGTCCCGGTTATAAGCCGTAAAGCATGGTGTACTAAATTATCAAGTAGTCATCATATCGAGCTTTTGTCAAAACGTTCATAATGTCTACATCTGCTCCTGCAATAGGTCTGTCATCTAGCGGTGCATCAAGGACATAATTCTTCTGTGCAGCAATGAGGATAATCCTCAGATCACGGAACAATTCCGCATCATTGCTACTAACATCTTTCAACTTGGTTTTCTCTAGGAACATATGAAAAATAAACGGGGAGCAACATCGCGAGCTATTGATCTACAACATAGATATGCTAATACTACCAGGACTAACTTCATGATAAATTAAAGTTCAATTTAATCATATTACTTAAGAACTCCCACTTAGATAGACATCCCTCCGGTCATCTAAATGATCACGTGATCCAAATCAACTAAACCATGTCCGATCATCACGTGAGATGGAGTAGTTTCAATGGTGAACATCTTATGTTGATCATATCTACTATATGATTCACGCTCGACCTTTCGGTCTCCAGTGTTCCGAGGCCATATCTATATATGCTAGGCTCGTCAAGTTTAACCCGAGTATTCTGCGTGTGCAAAACTGGCTTACACCCGTTGTATTTGAACGTAGAGCTTATCACACCCGATCATCACGTGGTGTCTCGGCACGACGAACTTTCGCAACGGTGCATACTCAGGGAGAACACTTATACCTTGAAATTTAGTAAGGGATCATCTTATAATGCTACCGTCGTTCTAAGCAAAATAAGAAGCATAATAAGATAAACATCACATGCAATCAAAATATGTGACATGATATGGCCATCATCATCTTGTGCTTTTGATCTCCATCTTCAAAGCACCTTCATGATCACCTTCGTCACCGGCGTGACACCTTGATCTCCATCGTAGCATCGTTGTCGTCTCGCCAACTATTGCTTCTACGACTATCGCTACCGCTTAGTGATAAAGTAAAGCAATTACATGGCGATTGCATTTCATACAATAAAGCGACAACCATATGGCTCCTGCCAGTTGCCGATAACTTTTACAAAACATGATCATCTCATACAAAACCGTATAACTCATCATGTCTTGACCATATCACATCACAACATGCCCTACAAAAACAAGTTAGACGTCCTCTACTTTGTTGTTGCAAGTTTTACGTGGCTGCTACGGGCTTAGCAAGAACCGTTCTTACCTACGCATACAAAACCACAACGATGTTTCGTCAAGTATGTGCTGTTTTAACCTTCACAAGGACCGGGCGTAGCCACACTTGATTCAGCTAAAGTGAGAGAGACAGACACCCGCCAGTCACCTTTAAGGAACGAGTGCTCGTAACGGTGAAACCAGTCTCGCGTAAGCGTACGCGTAATGTCGGTCCGGGCCGCTTCATCTCACAATACCGCCGAAGCAAAGTATGACATGCTGGTAAGCAGTATGACTAGTATCGCCCACAACTCATTGTGTTCTACTCGTGCATATCATCTACGCATAGACCTGGCTCTAATACCACTGTTGGGGAACGTAGTATTTTAAAATTTTCCTACGATCACGCAAGATCTATCTACCAGATGCATAGCAACGAGAGGGAAGAGTGTGTCTACGTACCCTCGTAGACCGGAAGCGGAAGCGTCAAGTGACGCGGTTGATGTAGTCGAACTTCTTCGCGATTCAACCGATCAAGCACCGAACGTACGGCACCTCCGCGTTCAGCACACGTTCAGCTTGATGACGTCCCACGAGCTCTTGATCTAGTTGAGCTTCACGGGAGAGTTTCGTCAGCACGACGGCGTGGTGACGGATATGATGTATTCACCGGCGCAGGGCTTCGCCTAAGCACCGCGACGATATGACTGAGGTGTGTTTCTGTGGAGGGGGGCACCGCACACGGCTGGAACAATTCAACTTGTGTGTCTTTGGGTGCCCCCCTGCCCCCGTATATAAAGGAGCAAGGGGGGAGGCCGGCCGGCTCCTCTATGGTGCGGCTAGGGTGCAATCCTACTAGGAATAGGATTGCAATCCTATTCCTAGTAGGAATCACCAAAGATGGAAGAGAGGGAAAGGAAAAGAGGGAGAGGTGGCGCCCCCCAATCCTAGTCCAACTAGGAACCCTAGGTGGGGCGCCGGCCAGCCCTATGGGCTGCCTCTCTCTTTCCCTTAAGGCCCACTATGGACCATCCCCCCTCGTAGGGGGTTCCGGTAACCCCCTCCGGCAATCCCGTTAAATCCGAAACTTTTCCGGAACACTTCCGGTGTCCGAATATAGTCGTCCAATATATCAATCTTTATGTCTCGGACATTCCGAGACTCCTCGTCATGTCCGTGATCTCATCCGGGACTCCGAACTACCTTCGGTACATCAAAACTCATAAACTCATAATACCGATTGTCATCAAACGTTAAGCGTGCAGACCCTACGGGTTCGAGAACTATGTAGACATGACCGAGACTCATCTCCGGTCAATAACCAATAGCGGAACCTGGATGTTCATATTGGCTCCTACATATTCTACGAAGATCTTTATCGGTCAAACCGCATAACAACATACGTTGTTCCTTTTGTCATCGGTATGTTACTTGCCCGAGATTCGATCGTCGGTATCTCTATACCTAGTTTAATCTCGTTACTGGCAAGTCTCTTTACTCATTCCGTAACACATCATCTCGTGACCAACTCATTAGTCTTTTGCTTGCAAGGCTTATTGTGATGTGTGTTACCGAGAGGGCCCAGAGATACCTCTCCGACACTCGGAGTGACAAATCCTAATCTTGATCTATGCCAACACCACGAATACTTTCGGAGACACCTGTAGAGCATCTTTATGATCACCCAGTTACGTTGTGACGTTTGATAGCACACAAGGTGTTCCTACGGTATTCGGGAGTTGCATAATCTCACAGTCATAGGAACATGTATAAGTCATGAAGAAAGCAATAGCAGTAAAACTAAACGATCATAGTGCTATGCTAACGGATGGGTCTAGTCCATCACATCATTCTCCTAATGATGTTATCCCGTTGATCAAATGACAACTCATGTCTATGGCTAGGAAACATAACCATCTCTGATCAATGAGCTAGTCTAGTAGAGGCATACTAGGGACACTCTGTTTTGTCTATCTATTCACACATGTACTAAGTTTCCGGTTAATACAATTCTAGCATGAATAAAAGACATTTATCATGATATAAGGAAATATAAATAACAACTTTATTATTGCCTCTAGGGCATATTTCCTTCAATGATGTGGTATGGTTTAGTAATATCTTCCTTCGAGAATTTATTTTGATTGACTTGGCGTATGCTCACACATATTCAAGACTGTAAAGAAAGTCTGTCAAGCCTTGATGATCTCTTGTTTCTGAGTAGCGATATAACTACCATGCCTGATTAATATTGCTTTGTCGCTCTGCATGGTTATGACCGTCATGGCTCTCTTAGTTGGTTGCTCCCAGTATTTTGCTAACCTACACCTGTACTAAGCAAACTAACCATGCAAGACATAGCTCATGGGAAAGTAGCCTAAAAACTATTGTGGTAAAGAATATGTTGCCTATGTATCTTATTTCTTATGAGTTGCTCGCTGAGCGGTAACCATGTTTCTGGGGACGCCATCAACTGTCACACTTTTGTTGAATATCATGTGAGTTGCTATGCATGTTCGTCTTGTCTGAAGTAAGGGTGATTTACCGTGGGTTGAATTAATATGCATATTGTTAGAGAAGAACATTGGGCCGCCAACCAAAGCCATGCATCATGGTGGAAGTTTTAGCTTGGACCTTAATCCTCAATCTCTCACGAGAATATGCTTATGCATTAAAGAGGAGTCCATCATCTATTTTCTATGTTGTCCCGGTATGGATGTCCTCAAGTTGAGATCTATCAAAAACGAGAAATCAAATGCGATCTATCTCCTTGGACCTTTGTACAGGTGGCATAGAGGTACCCCTTTGTGACACTTGGTTGAAACATATGCAATGCAATGATAACCCATGGGGATCCGAGCTAATTAGGACAAGGAGCGAGCACTATTGGTATTCGATGCATGAGGCTCGCAACTTATAGGATGTTTTATGCATGACACATATGAAGTACTACTACCGTTGACACAATTGCTTCCATGTTTTTAAAATAAAAAGCTCTAGCACTTAACCTTTCTTTTACCTTTATGTTGAAGCACCAACTACTGAGAGCATGATTGTCATTCTGAGTGTAATGTGCATTGTCCCAAAGTAGCATTGTCTTTTGCATGATTGTGATATCGTTTATTCTGAAATGATTGTATCTAGTCATCACTTAAACCTTGAAGGTGCCCCTGCATTTATGTTTTGCATCACTAAAGGGGGCAAGCTAGATATCACTTTATCATATTTGCACATCATGTTCATTGCAAATATTTTTGATGTTTCAGTTTCATGTTGTAAAACTTTCAGTCATTTGTGATTTTCTCTTGAGGCAACTTAATTACTTTAGAATCATTGTCTCAGTAAGCTTTTGTCATATGACTATGAGAAAGTCCTATATGGTTAATAGCATGTCACCACAGAAATTATTCTTGTTATCATTTACCTACTCGAGGACGAGCAGGAATTAAGCTTGGGGATGTTGATACGTCCAAAACGTATCTATAATTTCTGCTTGCTCCATGCCACTTTTGGGTGATATTGCTATAATATTCATACACTTCCATACACTTTTGATCATATTTGGACTAACTTACTAATCCAGTGCACCCCAGTGCCAGTTTCTGTTTTCGGCTGTTTTTGTATTTCAGGTTTTCACGTTTCGAGAACTGCCCAGAAAAATCCAGAAAAATTATATAAAAAATCAGCGAACCGGAAACAACACTGCGTCCGAAGGGCAGCCTGGGGGGCCACAGGGGCTCCAGGCGCCCTGTGGGCGCCCCCCCCCCCCCCCTGGGCCGCGCCGGGGGGCGCCTGGGCCCCCCGAGGCTCCCCCGGTGCCCTACTTTGGCATATATTTAAAGGGTTCCCCGTAACCCTCAGAACATGACTTCTTTTCGCGATCCCATCTCTGTTCCGCCGCCGCCGCCGCTTCCAAGATCGGGAGCACTAGGAGTACTCTTCCCGGCACCCTGCCGGAAGGGAGGATCACCACCGGGAGCTTCTCCACCACCATGGACGCCTCCCGGATGACTCGTGAGTAGTCTCCCTTGGACCATGAGTCCATGACCAGTAGCTATGTGATGTTCTCCTCCCGTTCTTGTGCTTCACTAATTAGTCCTCGTGAGCTGCCCTACATGATCGAGGCACCTATGTAATCCTTATGATGTTGCTATGTTGAGTTTGCTGGGATCCGCTGGATTATGAGATTATGTTCAGATTGATCTTGAGTAATATATTTGATTCACCTCTTTTATATTTTAGTTCATAAGTAATTCTTGCATGTTCTCCGTTGTTATTTATTGCTTTGGCCGAGTAATAGGTAGTGACTCCAAGAGGGAACGTTATGCTCAATTGTGGGTTCATGCCCCTCGATGACTAGCATGAGTGACAGAAACATGAGTCTAGGGGATGTGCTGTTGCCACAAGGGGGAAAACAACGGTGCTTGTGCCCGCGGGTGCAAGGATTGTTTACTTTACGCAAAGTTCTTTTAATGCAGTTGTCTGTTGCATTGAGTTTACACTATGGGTGGGACTCGCAACTTAATACCAGCGAGATGTTCTGGATAGATATCTCAAGGTGGATGATTAGTAGTAGATGCAGATGGATTTCGGTCTACTTACTTTGGCGTACCGCCCATGCTTTGAACCTCAACCTTTCTTGCAATGTAGTCAGCATTGGTTTGCGTTCGTGGTCCTGTCAATTGCCCAGCTGTAATTTTTTACCTCACATAGCTGTTTTATCGTCTTTTGGGAGAGAGACATCACTAGTGAACATCATGAGACTCCGGTCCATATTACCATCATTGATCACATCCACTATTTACTTTTCGCTATTTTATTTACTATTGCAAAATACTATCTATCACTACTATCATATTGCTTTTAACCCTTTGTGAACTACAAGGCCGGAGAGATTGACAACCTCTTTGTACTCGTTGGGAGCAAAGTTATTTGTATCTGTGTGCATGTCCACGTTGATTGCTAATTGCGCCGTTAGCAGTTGACACCTACCTGTTGAACCTAGGAGTCTCTGGGGATTCGATCCTTGGCATCTTTGCTAGGGGAAAACACTTCTACTTACTGCATCTTACACCTTCCACTTGGGGTAACCAACGAGGGGTTCGAGGCCCATCAGTCCATGACCAGTAGCTATGTGATGTTCTCCTCCCCTTTTTGTTCTTCACTAATTAGACCTCGTGAGCTGCCCTACATGATCGAGGCACATATGTAATCCTTATGCTGTTGCTATGATGAGTTTGCTAGGATCCGATGGATTATGATATTATGTTCAGATTGTGTTTGAGTAATATATTTGATTTACCTCTTTTATATTTATGTTCTTGAGTAATTCTTGCATGTTCTTCGTTGCTATTTATTGCTTTGGCCAAGTAGTAGGTAGTAACTCCAAGAGGGAACGTTATGCTTGATTGTGGGTTCATGCCCGTCGATGACTAGCTTGAGTGACAGAAACATGAGTCTAGGGGATGTGTTGTTGCCACAAGGGGGAAAACAACGGTGCTTGTGCTTGCGGGTGCAAGGATTGTTTACTTTACGCAAAGTTCTTTTAATGCAGTTGTCTGTTGCTTTGAGTTTACACTATGGGTGGGACTCGCAACTTAATACCAGCGAGATGTTCTGGATAGATATCTCAAGGTGGATGATTAGTAGTAGATGCAGATGGATTTCGGTCTACTTACCTTGGCGTACCGCCCATGCTTTTGAGCCTCTACCTTTCTTGCAACATAGTTAGCATTGGTTTGCGCACATAACCCTGTCAATTGCCCAGCTGTAATTCGTTTACCTCACATAGCTATTTTATCGTCTTTTGGGAGAGAGACATCACTAGTGAACATCATGTGACCCCGGTCCATATTACCATCACTGATCACATTCGCTATTTACTTTTAGTTCTTACTTACTAGTTGCAGTCATACCTAACACTATTATCTCTTGCGTTTGATCCTTTGTAAACGACAAGGCCGGAGGGATTGACAACCTCTCTGTACTCGTTGGGAGCAAAGTTATTTGTATCTGTGTGCAGGTCCAGTTGATTGCTAAATATCTGGCGCCGTTAGCAGTTGACACCTTCTTGTTGAACCTTGGAGTCTCAGGGGAATTCGATCCTTGGTATCTTTGCCAAGGGAAAACTACCGCTACACTGCATCTCAAACCTTCCACTTGGGGTAACCAACGAGGGGCGAGAAGCCATCACTCCTCCCAGTGCCTCCCGGCGTCCCATGCCGTGGGCCACTGGCCTAACCGGGTGCGAGCCTCCTCCCGCTGCGATCCCCCTGGTGTCAACTCTTCGTCGTGCGCCACCTGCGTTGCCGGCACCTTCCGGGAGGCGGAGAGCGCGTGCCCTTACGGCAGGAAGATGCTCGTCGTGGCCGGCAACTGCACTCTCCGGCTCGGCCCTGGCAATTTTTCTAGATCTCTCGACTTGGGTGAGGGTGGGTTCGCTGGCATCTCTTCTCTAGAAGTGTACAAGGCAGAATAGTCCCGGATCAAAGAAACATCCGCTGAGGATCACCAAAGTGACACTATGAAGTCGATTTAGAGCTTGCGCCAGTATTATCTTATCTCGAGCCACGCTGACTTCCGGACAGGCGTGCAGGCTAAATCCCTGCGGTCCGGCATATTTAATGAGCCGGGTTGACGGACGGACACTGTTGAAGATCATAAAGTCCAGATACATCAGGTGAAATCCATCCAATCCATTTTTATTAGCACATATTGTTTTCATCAAAGAACAATTACTCTGCCTTGCGATATTTTTTGATGCAGGACAATTGTTCACTGCAAGAGTAATGGTCATATAACCGTGCCATCAAGCCCGACGAATATATAAGCCGCCGTTCGGCAAACCGGTTTGCGTCAACCCGCTGTCCGCTCTGCCTTACAACGCCATGGACGATTCGTCCGTCCGCCCTCGCGGCCGGTTCACACGTCCGCACCGGTTTACAATGTCGCGGCCGATTCATTTGTCTGCTCCTACGGCGGATTCACCCATGATTGATTTCCGCTTCACCATGGTGATCATCAACTCTGCGACAGATAAATACTGGCTTAACATATCAGGCCGGCTGAAAATGATAATTCCGGTTTAAAATTCAGTTCAAGGGAAAGATGCCTCCCACGAAGCTTTGAAGCTCTCCAGATCCGGTTTAAGAATCTCCGGTTCAAGGAAGAATAAATCTCTCGCAAGCTCGAGTTCTCTGGAAAAATTAAAGGGACCAAAGAGAGTCTGTTGCAAGAGCACAGCTCGAACATAGCACCCCTAGTAAACCAGGGGATCAGCCATTTTCTTCAAATATAAAGGTCTTATGGGAGTTCACTCAGGTGATATCCATCTAAAGTTTACTTCTCTTGATATATATCATTTTCATCAAAGAAGAACACGATGCTTTGATTAGTTTATTTTGCTATGCAGGACAATTCTATAAGGGACCAAACAGGACTTGCCATACAAGCGCAACTCTCTCATAGGTACCCTACCTCCACGGTCACTAGGGGGCTACGGATCGAATTCGAATCATAGCTTAATCCCTTTTGGTCCGGTAATGTGATCGTATTTCAAATAATTGCTCCTTGGATTACATCCATTGATTGGCAAAATAAATCATTGCTCCTTGGATTACATCCATTGATTGGCAAAATAAATCATTGCTCCTTGGATTACATCCATTGATTGGCAAAATAAATCATTGCTCCTTGGATTACATCCATTGATTGGCAAAATAAATCATTGCTCCTTGGATTACATCCATTGATTGGCAAAATGAATCATTGCTCCTTGGATAACATCCATTGATTGGCAAAATAAATCATTGCTCCTTGGATTACATCCATTGATTGGCAAAATAAATCATTGCTCCTTGGATTACATCCATTGATTGGCAAAATAAATCATTGCTCCTTGGATTACATACATTCATGGCAAAATGAATCATAGCTCCTTGGATTACGTCCATTGATTGGCAAAATGAATCATAGCTCCTTGGATTGCATCCATTGATTGGCAAAATTTCCGGTTTACTGATCAAATTCGAATCAGAAGCCTCGATTTGGAGCCTGGCAGCTCGCAAAAAGCCTCGACTACATGGTCTTATTTGCAACAATGCTTTGTTATTTTTTTTGATTTTTCAAAGTTTTTCGTGGGTAACCAAGTTTTTGATCCGGAACTGGGCAACTTTAAAGTTGACCACATATCTACAAAGCAAAAGTATGGATCATGAATACCAGCATAAGTTCAAAGTCTCGGTCATAAACACCAGCATGATTTAAACCGGTGTTCATTTTAACCCAGATCAGTCATCAGGCAAAAACCAAACAAGAGAGCCAAGAGCCTCATCAGTGCGTGCGCTTTCAATTATTCCTACCGGATTAAGGTCGACAAGCACACTTAATCACAGGACATCTTTTAGCATTGTTCATACAAACACAGATAATGACCGGTGTTTATTAAATCGGCCTGGCTTTGAATATAAGTCGCCAGTATGAGACAAGATAATGACCGGTGTTTATTAACCCGGCCTGGTTTTGTTTATAAACCGGCAATCAATGATAATCTCCAATGTTCAAATTTTGGGTTATCATCCTTACTACACTGGCTTGGTAAAACCAACAGTATGATCAAATATCACTGGAACTAGTCTTCAAATTGGGTTATATTCTTCAAATATTATGATTGAGGTTTTCAAAGTCGCTTTAAGCGCAATGTATATTATTTCATCGATGCAAGTGATTTATTTTACAAAGGAATAGTCCCGAGTCGTTGCAGGCTTACAACCCGGCACTTGGGGGCTACATTATTTAAATTGAGATTACATCAAATACACAAGTCTCATGTCGCTGCAAGCATGCACCATGACACTTGGGGGCTAATGCAAAGTCATTTTTTGCTCACCTTATTGAAGACCCGACTCATGACATCATATTGAGCCGGCCCTTGGGGGCTACCAATCGCTCCTGTCAACAATTCAAGGTACACAAGTATTAATCCATTATATTGAAGGGTCCACTGCTCAGTTGGTAAAGCACAAAGCTCTTAACCTTGTGGACGTGGGTTCAAACCCCACGATGGAAGTTACATTATATAATGTTATTTTCAATGATTATATCTACAAAGTCCCTGCTCATTATTGCATAATGACCCGGCACTTGGGGGCTACATAATATGGAATATTCAGTTTCATAGTGATTGGGATGAACAATCTGGATTTCTTCAAGATTGCAATTTTTATATTGAAACAAGCCTTAAGCTATCACTATGTTCTCCTCTTAAGACTTGGGGCTACAGGTAATATGCATATAAAGAAGAAACATCTTCAAATTCTCAATCTTGGGTAAGTCCGGAAGATTAATTGTGTGACCCGGCGTTGGCAACAATTATAACCCGGCATCTATAAACAATCATGACCCGGAATTATCAGTTTTTTTATAAACCGGCAATGATGGTAATCATAAACCGGCATCTTCAAGCCGGCTGGATATCAATTGAATATTTCAAGACCAATATTTTTGTTAAGTCAGAACATTGAAGGCCAAGTCAAATTGATTCTTGATTTACAATATTTCTTATGCAAGCAAATTGATTATGAAGCTGGAGTATTGACCCGGAGTTTTCAGAAGAAGTGCCTGGATTTTTTGCATTGATAATGTTGGAAAATGTCTGCTAAGGAGATTTGGTATGAGGTCATGGATACATATCAAGGAGAAAATGAGAAGGATTTAAAGATGATCCGGTGCCGGTTTACAAGAAATTCTTAACCCGGAACACAACCTGTCAGATTTGTTCTTGCGTTTATTATGCAGCATAAGTTTACCATGGATAAATTCAAGCTAAACTGGGGGCTAATGTCGGGGATATACCCCGCGGCGTAACCCGGCCGGAGGTATAACCCGGCCGGACTCGGCAGTTTACTTGACGGTTTACACTTGGTGATTCACTGGCGATCCATCATAACCAGACGGTTTACAAGCAACCTGCCTGAATAATACCACTCACTGGTAACCCGGCTGGCGGATCACGGATGACAAGGGCCAAGGCCCAGAAGGCCGGTTCACGTTATGGTGGGCCGGTTTATGAAGAAAGCACAATGAATATTCTCCTACAAAGTAAGCAAGACTAGGACTCCTTGTAATAAAGCAATCCTAATCCTACTAGGACTAGTCATGTAACCCGCCCCTTCAACATATATAAGGAGGGGAAGGGCTCCCCAAAGAGGTACAAGTTCTCACAAGTTTCTAGGGCTAGACACCAAGAGCCGGTTTACCGGCGACACCATGAGGGTCATAATGAGATCTAGCCTCAAACAGCATGTAGGGCTATTACCGGATGATGTTTCCCGGGGCCCGAAGCTGTCTAAATCCTTGTCTTGCATTGCGTCTCTCGATTCCATTCAACCCCTCTCAAGCTACTACATTGATGCATAGCCTCACGACTAAGTCCTTACCCTAGGACATCTGCCGTGACAATTCCACGACAGTAGGGTACGAAACCACCTCAAAGTTATTCTTTCTGAACGATCTATTCAAGAGTCGGTAGTAACGTTCAGTCTATCATAGAGTTCGTACTAGAATAACACCTTAAGACACAAATCAACCAAAATCCTAATGTCACCTAGATACTCCATTGTCACCTCAAGTATCTGTGGGATTGATTATACGATATGAATCACACAATCTCAGAAACATCTATATTCAACCAACACATAGAACTGAAAGAGTGCCCCAAAGTTTCTACCGGAAAGTCAAGACGAAAATGTGTGCCAACCCCTATGCATAGATTCCCAAGGTCACGGAACCCACAAGTTGATCACCAAAACATACATCAAATGGATCACATGATATCCCATTGTCACCACAGATAAACACGTGCAAGACATACATCAAGTGTTCTCAAATCCTTAAAGACTCAATCCGATAAGATAACTTCAAAGGGAAAACTCAATCCATTACAAGAGAGTAGAGGGGGAGAAGCATCATAAGATCCAACTATAATAGCAAAGCTCGCGATACATCAAGATCGTGCCATCTCAAGAACACGAGAGAGAGATCAAACACATAGCTACTGATACATACCCTCACCCCCAAGGGTGGACTACTCCCTCCTCATCATGGAGAGCGCAGGGATGATGAAGATGGCCATCGATGAGGGTTCCCCCCTCCGGCAGGGTGCCAGAACGGGGTCTAGGTTGGTTTTCGGTGGCTACAGAGGCTTTCGGCGGCAGAACTCACGATCTAGGTTATTTTCCGGAGGTTTCTGTATATATAGGAGGTGTTGGCGTCGGGACCAAGCAAAGGGGGGCTACGGGCTGTCCACGAGGCAGGGGGCGCGCCCAGTAGGAAGGGCGCGCCCCCCACCCTAGTGGGCAGCCCGTGGGTCCTCTCATCCCCCTCCGGCACTCTGTGGGCTTCTTCTGGTCCAAAAATGATCTCTGTTGATTTTCAGGTCAATTGGGCTCCGTTTGATATTCCTTTTCTGCGAAACCCTAAAACAGGAGAAAAACAGAAACTGACACTGGGCTCTGGGTCAATAGGTTAGTCCCAAAAATAATATAAAAGTGTATAATAAAGCCCATAAAACATCCTAGAAGGATAATATAATAGCATGGAACAATAAAAAATTATAGATACGTTGGACACGTATCAACATCCCCAAGCTTAATTCCTGCTCGTCCTCGAGTAGGTAAATGATAAAAATTGATTTTTTGATGTGGAATGCTAACAATCATAATTTTCAATGTAATTCTCTTAATTGTGGCATGAATGTTCAGATCTGAAAGATACAAGACAAAAGTCTATATTGACATAAGAAATAATAATACTTCAAGCATACTAAGAAAACAATCATGTCTTCTCAAAATACTATGGCTAAAGAAAGTTATCCCTACAAAATCATATGGTCTGGCTATGCTCCCTCTTCATCACACAAAATATTCATATCATGCACAACCCCGATTTCAGCCAAGCACTTGTTTTCATACTCTTTTTTTCAAACCTTTCAACTTTTACGCAATACATGAGTGTGAGCCATGGACATAGCACTATGGGCGAATAGTGAGGTGGTTGTGGAGAAGACAAAAAGGAGGGAGATAGTCTCACATCGACTAGGCGTATCAACGGGCTATGGAGATACCCATCAATAGATATCAATGTGAGTGAGTAGGGATTTGTCAGGCCCAAGATGCGATTCTATCCCGATCACGTGACACTTACGTGATTGGGGCACAACCGCATTTCGGGCGCTTAGCAAGATGGATATCATTACATCGTACCATTACATACATACATGGGGGATACAACAATACATACAAGTCTCATGAATACAACAACATCAATACAAGACATTCGACCACGGATGCAAACATGCAAAGCACAAAGACATCCATCTGCTATCCCAGGCTGCCGACCCGGAACCTAACACAAGACTGAAGAAAAAGAAGAAGAAGAACTCCAACACAAGGAACAACGCTCTCACGTTAAGACATCGGAACCTGTACCTGCAACTGTTGTCGTAGAATCCGCGAGCCACGAGGACTCAGCAATCCCATAACCATGGGTAACAAGACTATCAAAGCTTAATGGGTAGGAAGAGGTAAACTGGTGAGGTTGCAGCAGCGGCTAAGCAATATGTATGGTGGCTAACTTACGAGTACAAGAATAAGATGAGCATCTACGCAAACGGTCGCAAACTAGTAATGATCGCTAAAGATCCTGAACTACCTACGGGTCAAACATAACCCCACCGTGTTCTCTTCTCAAAGTGAAAAGAGACAGTCACGATCACTCACACAGTTGTGTGTTTTATCTCGGATCCTCTGACAAGTTTTCTACAACCGGACATTAACAAATTCCAATCTGCCACATAACCGCGGTGTCGGTGTACTAAAGTAGGGATACCTTAGTATCCCGACTTGTGCACGGGCAGTAGCAGCGTCCCGTGGCAGGGCTTGCCACGCGCCCGCCAAAACCCACTCTGGTTCCTTTGGAGCCATTCAAGAACAAAGTATTCAAGTTAAAGAAACAAGACCCCGACAAGAGGAGCTTGCCGAGAAGGCCGCTCCAGGCTCAAGACCACCCCTTTGTCACAAGACCCTGGCAAGAGGAGCCTGCCAGGAAGGCCAAATATGGCATTTCAGGAGACTTGCCGTGGCGCATCGCGCGCCCCGGCAAGACCCGGAGAGCGACAAGCTCCCGGGCGCGACAAGTTAACAACCGTGGCAAGGTGCGAGCCGCGGCAAGCTTCCACTACGTGCCCGCGCTCCAGCTCATCCAGCCACGCGTCGCCCTGGGGCCCGTCCAGGTGCACGTGGCGGAAGGCTGTGTAGCCTGGGGTACACGGTGGCGAGCTGCGATGACGAGGCCACCATCGTGGCGGACGGAGACGCCCTGACGGACGCTTTTTGCACTGTTTGGGGCGACGACGACGGGTATTCAATGCCCTTGTCCCCCACCGTCAGGGTTAGGTAGAGAGCACTGTACATACACTGTTACAACTACCACCACTTTTATGTTTTTGCCCTCATCTGCGTTGCCACCTGTCGGTGACCCCTTCGACCTATAAAAGGAGGCCCATGCGCAACGTAGAGGGGGTTCCGCGGTTCCAATCTTCGATCACTCGCACGCTCGGTGTAGCTAGCGATAAGTACTGTAGCTCTTCTCGCTCCCGAGCCAAGAACACAATACAAACCAAGGCAGGAGTAGGGTTTTACGCATCCGTGCGGCCCGAACCTGGGTAAACTGCTCGCGTGCTCGCCTCGATCCGCTCTTCGTGCACCCTCCGCTCCCTTGCCGTACCGAAAAGGGGCTCCGGTCCCATAGGTGTTCGTGGGCGATCAGTTTCCCCGACATCTTTGGCGCGCCAGGTAGGGGGCGTCGAGATGGTGCGAACCTGATCCGGCGTTCACGCGGGCAAGATCTTCAGCAACTTCATCAATTTCGTTAACTTCGCCGACTACATCAACATGCCGCCGAAGAAGAAAGCTTTAGAGGTAGTAGGCCCGTCCGCGTCGATCCCGCCGCCACCAGAGCCAACGGTCGGTGGGGTAGACGCTGGCGGAAGGTCGGACGCCGGCAAGGAAACTCACGGCGCCGCCAAGTCCAAGGACAAGACGGACGACCGAGCGCACTCCAAGACCTCGGCGTCCGTGCACGCACCACGCCCGTCTCCGGAGGTGCTGGACCGGCAGCGACGTGGTACACAAGGTACCATCCGCTTGCTGGGCCAAGGTCAAGTTGGCAGGTCGCGGGACGCTCAAGGCCAACGCGCTGGCACGAGCAAGGCGCGGTCGCCGGGACGAGACGTTGCTCCTTCTAACGCTATTAGAAGTCCGAGCATATCTCGCTCCTCGCACCGCTCGCCACCGCTCCCCTCCACTCCAGCAGAAGCTCTAGCCCGAGCTCAGCTGCTCCTCGACTTCCCTCCAGCGGCAGACAAGGCCGACGACTGGAGGGCCACCATCCAAAGCCTCATCGCCTTCGCCAATAACGACACTCCGCAGCAGCCGACGACGTCGCGGCCGCGGCAAGTTAGCCAGGCGCGGGCTGATGGCGACAAGACCGCCGGGGGTGCAACCATCGTGCACTCCCCGCCCCGGAGGCCGAAATCGCCGACTCGCCGGATCAACATCGACGACGATTCCACGGCGTCGTTGGATCCACGAGCTCGCCGCGATCAACGCCAAGTCCTCGACGACAGACGACAAGAAGACGCTCGAACTCGCATCGAGCGTCGAAGAGAAGTGCGGCGGCAATCCGACCAGCGCGATGGGCCCGCTGTCGACATGCACGTGCCCGGAGAACCAGGCGACTTGCCGTACGCGGCAGGCTGTCCTGCGTTCACCCGTGAGCTGCGGCAAGTCCAGTGGCCCAGCATGAAGAACTTCAAGCCCGACGTACCCGAGAAGTACGACGGCAAAACTCATCCGTCGGAGTTCCTTAGCATCTACACCATTGCGGTGCAGGCTGCCGGGGGACGAGACGAGAAGATACTAGCGAACTACTTCCCGCTTGTGCTCAAGCCAAACGTCAGATCTTGGCTCATGCACTTGCCGGAGAACTCTATTTCTTCTTGGGCTGACCTGTGCCATCAGTTTGTCGGCGCCTTCACAGGTGGCCACAAGCCCCATGGACAGGAGAGTGACCTTCATATACTCGCCCAGAAGGAAGGAGAGTCCCTGCGAAAGTACATCCAGAGATTCAGCCGCGTCCAGCACAACATCCCGGACGTCGACCCTGCCGCGGTTATCAGCGCGTTCCATCAGAACGTGCGTAACCGCAGGATGAGGGAGGAGATGGCGATGTGCAAGATCCGAGACGTAAGCGAGCTTTATGCCCTGGCCGACAAGTGTGCGCGCGCTGAAGAGGGGAGGAGACTCCCCGGAGAGGATACTGGAGCAGGGGGAACAGATAGTGAGGATGCCGCCCTGGCAAGGAAGAACCGGCGGCGGAACAACAAGAAAAACAAGAACAAGGAAGTACTGGTCGTTGAGCAGTTCGGCAAGGAGGCTGGCGCCAAGAAAGCTCAGGCTGGTGGCTCCGGCAAGGAAGCTGCCACTGTAGCGGCCGCCGACAAGCAGGATGGCTCCGACAAGCAGTACTGCAAGATTCACCGCACCAAGGGCCATGATCTCCAGAACTGCAAAAGGGTCGAGTACCTCGTCGAGCAGCAGAAGACTGAGTACGAGCGACGCGACAAGGAGAAGGCCCAAGGAGGTGGTGGGGAGTCCGGCAAGAAGCAGCCGTTCAATGGCCGGGGAGGACGCCGCGGCAAGGCCAAGCAGCGGCAAGGAGATAGACCTCCCCGCGGCCGCGACAAGGACGAAGACGAAGACGACGATGAAGACATAGATGACGGAGACAACAGCGAGCATGAGTTCCAGAAGGCCACCGAAGTTATGTGCGTCGATGGAGGTGCCTCTCTGCATACTTCCCACCGCCAACTCAAACAATGGGTGCGGGAAGTTAATGCAGCAGAGCCACCCGTCGAGTCGCGCAAACTCCTGAAGTGGTCCAGCACGCCCATCATCTTCGACATTGAGGACCACCCTGACCGCACAACTGCGGTCGGGTGTTTGCCGATGTTGGTTTCACCAACCATCCGCAACCTCAAGGTCACCAAGATGCTGGTTGACGGCAGGGCCGGCCTCAACCTGATCTCCTCTCCTGTGGTTCGGAAGCTACAGATCCCCGACAGCGAGCTCGAGGAGATCGGCACGTTCCAAGGAATCAACCCAGGAGGAGCAAGCCGAAGGGGAAGATCACGCTGCCAGTAACCTTTGGGGGAGAGCTGAATTTCAGGACTGAGAGGATTACCTTCGACGTTTCCGATATCCCATTGCCATATAATGGGATACTTGGCCGTCCGGCGCTCGCCAAGTTCATGGCAGCCTCTCATTACGCCTACAACATACTCAAGATGCCAGGCCCGATAAGCATTATCTCTGTCCCCGGTGACAAGAAGGACGCGCTTATCTGCGCCGACAAGATTTACCGGGACGCAGCAGCCGCAACAGATAGCAAGACACTTGCCGCTGAAGCTCCCGGGGGGAAGAACAAGACCAAGTCCGGCAAGAGCTCTGGGGCCCACTTCGGCAAACGCACCTCCTCGGAGTGTTGCGCTGCCGTCGAGGACGCACCATCGAGCTCCACCGGCAAGTGCAAGAAGGGAATGGCAGCTCCATCTGCAACCAAGGAGGTGTCCGCCAAGGAGGACGGCACTGGTGGTACTTTCACCATCAGTGCCACGCTCGATCCTAAATAGGAAAGCGCGCTCGTTGCTTTCCTGCGGGCGAATGTCGACGTGTTTGCATGGCAACCGTCTGACATCCCCGGTGTTCCCAGGAAAGTGATTGAGCACAAGCTTGTCGTTTGTCCTCACGCGCGGCCCGTCAAGCAGAAGGTCAGGAAGCAAGCGGTGGAGCGCCAAGAGTTTATTGCCGAAGAAATCAAGAAGCTGGAAGCGGCAGGCCTTGTTAGAGGTGTACTTCATCCCACGTGGCTGGCCAACCCTGTTGTCGTGCGCAAAGCAAATGGGAAGTGGAGGCTTTGTATAGACTTCATTGATGTGAATAAAGCTTGTCCCAAAGATCCATTTCCCTTGCCGCACATTGACCAGATCGTTGACTCCACGGCTGGATGTGAGTTGCTTTCGTTTCTTGATGCATACTCCGGATACCACCAGATATTTATGGCCGAAGAAGATGAAGAGAAGACCGCATTCATTAATCCATGTGGCACTTATTGCTTCATACGCATGCCCTTTGGATTGAAGAATGCAGGTTCAACATTTGCAAGGGTAGTCCACACTGCTTTTGAGCCACAGATACACAGGAATGTAGAAGCTTACATGGATGATATAGTGGTCAAGAGCAAGGACAAGGATACCCTGATTCAAGACCTAGATGAAACTTTTGCGAATCTGCGCATGATACAACTCAAGCTTAACCCCGAGAAGTGCGTGTTCGGAGTCCCCTCCGGCAAGCTTCTCGGGTTCTTTGTATCCCAAAGGGGGATTGAAGCCAATCCCGACAAGATCAAAGCCATTGAGCAGATCGAAGCTCCAAAGCGCGTCAAGGATGTACGAAGGCTTGCCGGTTGTGTGACTGCTCTCAGCGGGTTCATTTCTAAGTCTGCAGAACGCGCCCTGCCGTTTTTCAAAATCTTGAAAAAGGCAGGTCCAATGAAATGGACTCCGGAAGCGGAAGCAGCGCTGCAAGACTTGAAAAGGTACCTGTCCTCCACTCCAATACTTGTCGCACCTAGGCCACAAGAGAAGTTGCTGCTGTACTTGGCGGCAACCAATCAAGTGGTTAGTGCTGCATTGGTAGCGGAAAGGGAGACAGAGGAGGAGCCCACAGCCCCGGCAAGCACATCCAGCGACAAGCAGGGGGCTTCCCCGACAAGCTCTGGCCCCGACAAGGATGAGTCTGCGCAGATGCAAGAAGAGGTGCGGAAGAAGATGGTGCAGCGCCCAGTCTATTTTGTCAGCTCCCTCTTGCAGGGGCTAGGTCAAGATACTCTGGGGTGCAGAAGCTGCTTTTCGGCCTCCTCATGGCATCGAGAAAGCTGCGCCACTACTTCCAAGCACATGAGATAACGGTGGTCACTCGCTTTCCGCTGAAAAGGATATTGCAAAATCCAGAAGCAACAGGCAGGATTGTCGAGTGGGCACTGGAGCTGTCAAGCTTTGGTCTCAAGTTTGAAAGTACTTCTACTATCTAGAGCAGAGCATTGGCAGAGTTCATAGCTGAATGGACACCGACGCCATATGAAGAAATTCCGGAGACAAGCATCCCCGTCAACGAAGCGAGCAAAGAATGGATAATGTACTTCGATGGTGCCTTCTCGCTGCAAGGCGCCGGCGCTGGCGTGCTGCTTGTCGCGCCCACCGGCGAGCACCTCAAGTACGTCGTCCAGATGCACTTTCCCAAGGAGCAAGCAACGAATAATACTGCAGAGTATGAAGGTTTGCTTGCCGGCCTCAGAATCGTAGCAGAGCTTGGGATCAAGAAGCTGATTGTGCGGGGTGATTCGCAGTTGGTTGTCCGCCAAGTGAACAAGAGCTACCAGAGTCCGTTGATGGAAGCTTACGTCGATGAAGTGTGAAAGCTTGAAGAGCACTTTGAAGGCCTACAGATGGAGCATGTTCCAAGAGCTCAAAATGACATCGCACACGGCCTGTCAAAGTGTGCTGCACTAAAGCTACCTGTGGAACCAGGGATTTTCGTGCTCAAGCTCACTCAACCATCCGTTACACCATCAGTTGAGCAAAGCAAGAAGAGAAAGTTGCTCTCCGGTGACTACTTGCCGGCAGAACTTCCCGAAGCCGCCGCCAACAAAGTCCCCAAGGTCAACGACAAAGTTGCTGAGGAACAGTCTGCTCCTGCAGATCCTAGGGTTTGTACAGTTGAAGCAGGCGTTCCCGACATGTTTTGCCCCGGCAAGCTTGCCGGGGAACGTCCAGCTCCGGCCGAACCACAAGTTCTTGCCGTAGAAGCTGACGTTCCCGCAGCAGCAATGATGCCTTTAGTCCTTGTTGTTGAGCCTCAGGCTCCGGCATGGGTGCAGCAAATCGTCTGTTTTCTTCAAACTGGAGAACTTCCCGAAGAGCCAGAAGAAGCAGAAAGAATAACCCGGCAGTCAAGTATGTATCAGTTCGTTGGCAACGGACTGTACAGAAGAAGACTCAACGGTGTTAGACTGAAGTGCATTCCCCGGTAAGATGGGCAAAAGCTGTTGGCAGAGATACATGGAGGCATATGTGGCCACCACATTGGCGCAAGAGCACTTGCCGGCAAGGCGTTCCGGCAAGGTTTCTTTTGGCCAGAAGCCCTCCAGGATGCAACTGCACAAGTAACCAAGTGTGAAGCGTGCCAGTTCCATGCCAAGCAAATACATCAGCCAGCTCAAGCTCTCCAGATGATCCCTTTGTCCTGGCCATTTTCGGTCTGGGGGCTCGACATCCTCGGCCCTTTTCCCCGTGCAGCCGGGGGCTTCGAGTACTTGTACGTCGCCATCGACAAGTTCACGAAGTGGCCGGAAGTGGAACCAGTGAGAAAGGTGACCGCACAATCAGCAATCAAGTTCTTCAGGTCAATTGTTTGTCGTTTCGGAATCCCCAACAGGATCATCACCGACAATGGCACACAATTCACAAGTCGCACCTTCATGCAATATGTCCAAGACCTTGGCGCCAAGGTCTGCTTCGCTTCTGTTACTCACCCGAGGAGCAATGGTCAAGCGGAGAGGGCAAACGCAGAAGTGTTGCGCGGACTCAAGACAAGAACTTTCGACAGGCTGCACAAATGCGGAAGAAACTGGATTGAGGAGTTACCGGCGGCTCTTTGGTCAATCAGGACGACACCAAATCGAGCCACTGGACAGACACCCTTTGCTCTTGTATATGGAGCAGAGGCAGTTCTCCCCACGGAACTCGTATACGGATCGCCTCGAGTGCTCGCTTACGATGAGCTCGAGCAAGAGCAGCTGCGGCAAGATGACGCACTGCTCCTCGAGGAGGACCGTCTTCAGGCTGTTGTACGAGCTGCTCGATACCAGCAAGCTTTTCGCCGCTACCATAGCCGCAAAGTTAGGGCCAGGAGTCTCGAGGAAGGCGACCTTGTTCTTCGGCACGTTCAGTCCGCCAAGAATTCCAACAAGTTGACGCCGAAGTGGGAAGGCCCTTATCGGGTAAGACAAGTCACAAGGCCCGGCGCTGTCCGCCTTGAGACCAAAGAGGGCTTACCGGTGAGCAACTCCTGGAACATTGAGCACCTTCGCAAGTTTTACCCATAAGGCGCGGTTGCCGTGATCCGCTCCGGCAACCACCTTTTGTACAAGTCTTGCCGCTGTTGCATGTAAACCTTTGTACAAAGCCGGGCGCAGACCCCGTGCATCAGTAAAACTTATGTGCCTCGCACAACTTGTCGTTTCATGCTTTCATATTTTTCTCGCATGTACTATCTGACACTTTGTGCAGCACGCACCCCCGGTAAGCAATAACGAGCCCCAAGGCTCCATATCTATGCCTCCTCCCTTTTTCTTTTTCTCTCAAGCAGAAGAAGTTTTTCCTCGCGCACAAGTTTGCCGGGGGGGAAGGAGACAGTGGTATGGACCAAGTGCCGTTCAAGAAAGCTTCGCCTTGCCAGGAAGCAAACAACACAAAAGCTAAGTTGCCAAAGTTTGAGCATTCAAATTTTTAAATTTTTAGGGTTATCTTCCTTGAACGACCACACTTTGTATGGAAAACCTGTGCGCGGAGGAACCTACTCGTGGCTAGACGCGCCCTTACTTTGTTTCGAGCACGCTCAACGGCTTAAGTGTGCTGCGACAAGTGTCGCGCCCTTACTTCGTTTTCGAGTTCGCTCAACAACCTAAGTGTGCTGCGACTAGCTACGGCAAGGTTTCTTGCCGGTAGCGGCGTTGCCAGCAGGCTGCTGAAGTTCCGCACTCAGCGCTCGCGGCAAGGGTCCCTTTGCCGGCAAGTTCCCTAAAAGCGTAGGGTAAAAGCATACAAAGTAAAGAAGTCGAGTAAAGGAGATAACATTGCATCAACTACCCAAAATAGAGTTATGATACAAAATGACTTGTCGCTGTTCTAACAAACTATTGTCCACAACGTGATTGGCAGCGACAAAGGAAGTAAAAAGGAGAACAGCCTAGTCCGCACGGTCGCCGTCGACTCTCTTGATCTTGCCCACCTTGGCCACGATGGGGGCGACAAGGGCCTTCAGCGCTTCCTGGTCGGCGTCGGGCGGCAAGGTCCTGAGGACGTTGTCGAGGTTGAGCCCTGGGTTGCGGTAGACTATCTTTACCAACACCCTCTCCATGACTCCCTTGCACAGCCTGCGCGCCTCGTTCGCCAGCTGCGTGGGGATCCTTTCCCGGAGCTGCTCGAGGCCAGCGCCACTCTCCTGAAGAACAAGCTTAGCTTGGCGCTGTGAGGGAGGTTCGCGTCGGGGGAGTACCCGAGGTGCTCCGTCCCCAGCCCCGCCAACTCCCTGTCGATGTTTGCGGCAGCGGCGACAAGCCCCTCGGTCCATTGCTCCACCGTCTGCCTGAAGTTGTTTTGGGTGAGGGCGGCGCTGTCCAACAGTGCCCTCTCAGCCCTGAGGTCCTCCTTCAGCTTCGTCTCCCAATTCCTGGCGCTGTCAAGTGATGCGGTGAGGGTGGACAGCTTCAACTCCAAGTCTGCAACAGAATCCTTGGCGATGGCGAGCTCCTTGCCCTTGTCGGAGAGACGGACCTGCAGCTCCGAGTGGCTGTGGGCGTCTTTCTCCCTCTCCAATGTGAGCGCAGCGACCTTCTCCCCGCTCGTCTTCAAGTTGATCTCCAATTGTGCCACCCTCGCCTCCAAGTCTCTCTTGGCGGTCTCTGCAGCTGCAGCGGCGTCCCTCGCTTCCTGTAGAGCCCCGCCAAGGGACTATTCGCGCGCGGCAAGGTCGTCCTCGTGGCTATCGAGATCGACCTTCCGCTGCGTCAGCTCACCTTCCCGCCGAGACAGCTCTTCGGCGGTGAGCCGTTGCTGCTCTTCTGCTTCGGCCTTTTCAAGTAAGAACGCCTGATGCGCCTCGGCGAGCTCCTCCCGCTCCTCCGCCAAGGATCGGAGGGCCGCCTGGTTGGCGGCCCGGAGCTCTTCGGCACGCTTCTCCAAGTTGACGCCCGCCTTGGCAGCCAGAGCCAATCGGGACTCCAGCTTGGCCTGCCTGGCGCGGTACAGGGCCAGGAGCCTCCGCAGAAGCTGCTCCTCCTCGGGCTCGCTACTACTGCCGGGCGCGTCGACAAACTTCAGCCCGGCGGAGGGGAGGACTTCCCCATCGAAGACCTCTCACTCCGCGGGCGCCCTTGACGAAGATGCCCACGGGAGCTGAATGAAGACCCCGTTTCCAGCCTCCAAATAGGCGCCAGTTCCGGCCGCGGCAGCCGCAGGGTCGGCGGTCGGCGCAGCGTCGGACGCTCCTGTGGCCTCAGGGCCGTCAGTGCAACCGCCGGTCCCCTCCTCAGCTGCCGTGTCGGCGGCCCTGGCTGCCTCTTCGATGGCAGGCTCGTCGGTACCGATCGCCTCTTCGGTGGCCGCGGCATCACCAGTGTTGCCGCGCGCGGCCTCCTCGGTGGCGGCCTCCGTCTCCATAGGCTCTGGAGCGGACGAGTCTGAAGACAAGAAAAGAAGAAGAAAGAAGAATGTAATTGTCAAGCAAATATCCAAAAAAGAGAAATCCAAGAGAAAAAAGTCCAAGGGTTACCTGCGCGGGCCTCTTCTTCGACGGGGTTCCTTGCCGGAGAGTTCTCCCTCGGCGGCGTGGTGGTGGCCCCCGCCGGTGGAGGGCCGCTGGCGCCTTCCCTTGGCGGAGTGCCCACCCTTGGCGGGGTACTCGCCCTTGGCGGGGTACCCGCCCTTGGCGGAGTATTCTCCCTCGCCGGGGAGCTCTTCCTTGACGGAGAGGTTGAGACGTGCGGTTCGTCGGGAGCAGTCTCTTGGCGCTCCTGAGGCTGCGGTTCTGCTTCTGCACAAGTCAACGAACAAACACAACATTAACAAGGATGAAAAGTCCGCGCGCGCCCAACAAGCGGAGAGTGGTCAGAAGACTTACGCTGGGGGCTGCTCTGCGGAGCAGCTGGCTGGTCTGGCAAGCCTGTCGCAGGCGCATCCCCCGCTGCTGCAACGGGCTCATCCTCAAGGTCGAACACTGGGATCTTGGCCCTCTTCGCCGCCCTTTGGGCCAGGGTCCTGGAGGACAGAAAAAATCAGAGTCAGATGAAGGAAGTTCAGGACAAAAGCAAATCGAAAGAAACAAGAGTTGCCAGTACTTACTCTTCCTCCTCCTCGTCGGAACTGAGCACGGAGAAGTCAAAATCCACCTCGTGCGTCCCGGCGCGAGGAGCTGGAGGAGTAGGCGCCCTCGGCTGCTTGGCGGGAGCAGGGGCGGTGGTCTAAGAAGACCCCGCTCCAGTTGTCCTCGAGGCACGAGGGGCGGCAGGAGCGTTAGCCCCAGTCCGGGAAGACCCTCCTCCAGCCGTTGCTGAAGCGCGGGGCACTCCCTTGGCGGCCTTTCCCGCCGCGGTGGCGCGTGTCGGACGGCGCTGCTGCTGCTGACCCGCCGGCTGCCCCGCCGCGTCTGCAGCTTTGCGGGGGCGTCTTCTCGCTGGAGCCGAAGGACTTGCCGGTGGCAGTGAACTCCCCGAGGACTAAGAAGAAGAATCAAGGTTCAGAGACCCGCCCGAGTCTTCGGCAGAATCGCTTGATTCAGCGCCCTGCTCGGCGGGCTCGCTCGAATATGTGCCTTGCCCGGTGGCCTCGCTCGTCCCAGCAGGTTCCCCGGCAGGCTTTATCAGTTTGAGGAGCTCTTCCTCCTCGGCCCGACTTACCGCCTCCGCTGCATCCGCCTCCTCCGGAGTATATCCGAACTCGCCCGCGGCCGCGGCTACCGCTGCCTCCTCGAACCTGGTGGCAATATAAGCCATCTCCTGATCGGTGGTGTCGCGGGTGAGGCCCCTCTTCTCGTCGGGATCGATTGGCAGCTCCACCAAGTTGTCGAAGAACGTTTGCACGGCTTCGTCAGAAGGCGCTGATGGGCCTCAAACCCCTCGTTGGTTACCCCAAGTGGAAGGTGTAAGATGCAGAGTTGTGGAAGTGTTTTCCCTTAGCAAAGATGCCAAGGATCGAATCCCTAGCGACTCCTAGGTTCAACAAGTAGGTATCAACTACTACGGCGCCAGATAGTAGCAATCAACGTGGACCTGCACACAGATACAAATAACTTTGCTCCCAATGAGTACAGAGAGGTTGTCAATCCCTCCGGCCTTGTAGTTCACAAAGGATTAAAAGCAATGATAGTAGTGATAGATAATGTTTTGCAATAGTAAATAATAACAAAAAGTAAATAGCGGATGTGATCAATGATGGTAATATGGACCGGAGTCTCATGATGTTCACTAGTGATGTCTCTCTCCCAAAAGACGATAAAACAGCTATGTGAGGTAAACGAATTACAGCTGGGCAATTGACAGGACCACGAACGCAAACCAGTGCTGACTACATTGCAAGAAAGGTTGAGGTTCAAAGCATGGGCGGTACGCCAAAGTAAGTAGACCGAAATCCATCAATATCTACTACTAATCATCCACCTTGAGATATCTATCCAGAACATCTCGCTGGTACTAAGTTGCGAGTCCCACCCATAGTGTAAACTCAATGCAACAGACAACTGCATTAAAAGAACTTTGCGTAAAGTAAACAATCCTTGCACCCGCGGGCACAAGCACCGTTGTTTCCCCCCTTGTGGCAACAGCACATCCCCTAGACTCATCTTTCTGTCACTCAAGCTAGTCATCGAGGGGCATGAACCCACAATCGAGCATAACGTTCCCTCTTGGAGTCACTACCTACTACTCGGCCAAAGCAGCAAATACATATGAACAAAAATATAAAAGAGGTAGATCAAATATATTACTCAAGATCAATCTGAACATAATCTCGTAATCCATCGGATCCCAGCAAACTCAACATAGCAACAGCATAAGGATTACATAGGTGCCTCGATCATGTAGGGCAGCTCACGAGGACTAATTAGTGAAGCACAAGAATGGGAGGAGAACATCACATAGCTACTGGTCATGGACTCATGGTCCAAGGGAGACTACTCACGAGTCATCCGGGAGGCGTTCATGGTGGTGGAGAAGCTCCCGGTGGTGATCCTCCCCTCCGGCAGGGTGCCGGGAAGAGTTCTCCTGGTGCTCCCGATCTTGGAAGCGGCGGCGCCGGCGGAACAGAGATGGGATCGCGAAAAGAGTTCCTGTTCTGAGGGTTTCGGAGGACGCTTTAAATATATGCCAAAGGGGGGCATCGAGGAAGCTTCGGGGGGCCCAGGCGCCCCCCCGGCGCGGCCCAGGGGGGGCGCCGCCAGGGCGCCTGGAGCCCTGGTACCCCCCCCCCC
>LR738714.1:733824150-733839684 GCA_902687465.1 Secale cereale | reverse complement strand
CCCCCGGCTGTCCTTCGGACGCAAGGTTGTTTCCGAAACGCTGATTTTTTATATAATTTTTCTGGATTTTTCCTGGCAGTTCTCGTAACGTGAAAACCTGAAATACAAAAACAGCCGAAAACAGAAACTGGCACTGGGGTGCACTGGATTAGTAAGTTAGTCCAAATATGATCAAAAGTGTATGGAAGTGTATGAATATCATAGCAATATCACCCAAAAGTGGCATGGAGCAAGCAAAAATTATAGATACGTTTTGGACGTATAGGCGCCAGCCAAGTAGGGTCAATCCCATGGGAGTCACACCATGGCATCGCCGCGCGGATAGCACTGAGCGACGAATTGTTGCATAGTGGAACTACGCCTCGCGGCAATGCAAACCACTCTGGATGTTTGGAGTCGTGCTTGAATAGTTCACGGAGCATCCCTTTGAGCTCCAGGACAGTGAAATTGTAGTTGAGGCCAGGGCGCGGCCTCATACAGTCTGCCGCGTTACCAAACTCCCAAGCAGGCCTCTTCCTCTCCTGCAAGGGAGCGATGCGGCGGCGAAGGAAATCTGCTCCGACAGCACCTACAGTGAGCTTGGCTTGCCGGAGGCGAAGAATCCTAGTGATGGCTATCTTCAGCTTCTCGTCCTCAGGGGCCAGGTCACTCCAGTCATTGCTGCGCACTATTGCAACTTGGCGCGGGGAAGTGAACTGCTGGGGTTCATCCTCCATGATCCAGCACCAGTTGGCCCTCCACTCCTCCCACTTGCCGCGGAGTTCTCCTGTCAAGTATGCCTCTTTCTTATGAAGCCTAAATATCCAAGAAATCCCGCCGGACAGAGGAGACCCAGACTCGACTCGAGGCGTGAAATAATGGCGGAAGAGGGCTACGTTGGGGTACACTCCGACAAAGTTCTCGCACAGATGTGCGAAAACAGCCATGGTCAAGACGGCGTTTGGGGTGAAATCAAGGAGATGAAACCCGTAGGTATTCATAATATCGCAGAAGAATTCGGAGTATGGTGGGCAGAGTCCGCAATGGAAGAACAGAGCGAAATAGGCGTACCCTCCCGGAAACATGTCGCAGGCCTCGGCGGGGAGTACCCTGGTGCGCGGGTGCGCTTTTGTCTCCCTCAACCAGAAGAGGTAGAAGGAGTCCTTCAGCTCCCTCGCGCCGAGCCTCGGCGGGAAGACCACCATCTTCTTCCGCATTGCTGCTAGCTTCAGCGCCCTGGCAGTCTTCGCAGGTTTCGCTTTGTCGCCCTTCGGGGCCATGGCGGGGACGGCGAGGGAAGTCGACGGCGCTGGGGAGGCTGGCGGCGGCGGAGGAAGGGCGGAGCGCTGCTCTCTTTCAACCTTCGGGGAGGAGGGGAGCAGCGGGGGTTTCTGGAGGTTGAAGAAGCAATGAACGAATGGAAGGAACTGCCCCTGTTTCCCCTGCTTTTAAGGGGGGGAGGGGGACATTCCGCATTTTCTCCATTAAAGAAACAGGCCACGATCTCTCCCACGACGCCGCAATCGACGCGTGCCGTTAGGGAGGGGCGCGGCGGATACGGAGTGGGATGCGGCGCACCGTGGGCCGTGTATGCCCGTGCACTGTTTTGGGCCTGGCCCAACAGCGCTCGGCACCGTGTGTGGCCCAGGCCCGGGGGCTTCTGTCGGTGTACTAACGTAGGGGTACCTTAGTATCCCGACTTGTGCACGGGCAGTAGCAGCGTCCCGTGGTAGGGCTTGCCACGCGCCCGCCAAAACCCACTCTGGTTCCTTTGGAGCCATTCAAGAACAAAGTATTCAAGTTAAAGGAACAAGACCCCTGCAATAGGAGCTTGCCGAGAAGGCCGCTCCAGGCTCAAGACCACCCCTTTGTCACAAGACCCTGGCAAGAGGAGCCTGCCAGGAAGGCCAAACATGGCATTTCAGGAGACTTGCCGTGGCGCATCGCGCGCCCCGGCAAGACCCGGAGAGCGACAAGCTCCCAGGCGCGACAAGTTAAAAACCGCGGCAAGGTGCGAGCCGCGGCAATCTTCCACTACGTGCCCGCGCTCCAGCTCATCCAGCCACGCGTCACCCTGGGGCCCGTCCAGGTGCACGTGGTGGAAGGCTGTGCAGCCTGGGGTACACGGTGGCGAGCTGCGATGACGAGGCCACCATCGTGGCGGATGGAGACGCCCTGACGGGCGCTTTTTGCACTGTTTGGGGCGACGGCAACGGGCATTCAATGCCCTTGTCCCCCACCGTCAGGGTTAGGTACAGAGCACTGTACATACACTGTTACAACTACCACCACTTTTACGTTTTTGCCCTCATCTGCGTTGCCACCTGTCGGTGACCCCTTCGACCTATAAAAGGAGGCCCATGCGCAACGTAGAGGGGGTTCCGCGGTTCCAATCTTCGATCACTCGCACGCTCGGTGTAGCTAGCGATAAGTACTGTAGCTCTTCTCGCTCCCGAGCCAAGAACACAATACAAACCAAGGCAGGAGTAGGGTTTTATGCATCCGTGCGGCCCGAACCTGGGTAAACTGCTCGCGTGCTCGCCTCGATCCGCTCTTCGTGCACCCTCCGCTCCCTTGCCGTACCGAAAAGGGGCTCCGGTCCCATAGGTGTTCGTGGGCGATCAGTTTCCCCGACACGCGAGCACGGCTTTTGAAAGATCATAACCCTGCAGGGGTGTCCCAACTTAGCCCATCACAAGCTCTCACGATCAGCTGAAGTAATAATAATTATTACCCCTTATCTTAGGGAAATCCGATCAGGCTCGGTATCCCGGTGCACAAGACATTTCGACAATGGTAAAACAAGTCCAGCAAGACCTCCCGGCGTGCCGACACCCTGATAGTAGCCGCGCGTATCTCGTCTCAGGACACGACCGGATGGGCGATCCTACAGGTAAAACCAATCCTCGAGTTTCCTGGTGGTGGCCCCGCATAACCCCCGTTTGTGACCAACACCATCAGCACTGGCCCGCCTGTTATGTAGAATTAAGAACCCGAGGACATGACCCCCGATGCAATTAATTAATTAAGTTTTATTATGAGGCAAATTAAAACCAAAGTTGGGTCTTGCTGGAGGAGTTTTATTCAAAGACGAAGTGTCAAGGGGTCCCCATATACCCAACCGTGTAAGGAACGCAAAATCAAGGAACATAATGCCGGTTTATCGGCGCCTAAGGTGGCATGACTGGAACAAAACACCGAGCAAAAGGCCAAGCCTTCCACCCATGCCCAGTATATAGGTGTGTTAATATATATAAGACATATCGTGATATACCAACAACAAGTTCCAACATGGAACGATCTTCATCTTCACCTGCAACTAACAACGCTATAAGAGGGGCTGAGCAAGCGGGTAACATAGCCAAACAATGGTTTGCTAGGAAGGTGTCAAAGGTTAGAGGTTTCATGGCAACAAGGAGAGGGGCTGACAATAATGATGGGTAGCACGACATATAACGATAGCATCGAGACAACTAAGCATGGCAATGATAGTAAAGGTATCCAAGGGTATGGTCATCTTGCCTAAGATCCCGCAAGGAAGAAGAACGGATCCATGAAGAAGACGAAGAAGAAGTCTTGAAGACGAAGCACGCGAAGTCGAACGAATCCTCATGATCGCAACGGAACAAGCACTAACGAGAAGAAGCAAGCAATATGGTAAACACACAATACAAGAACATGACAATATGCTCAACCAAGTATGATGCAAGACAAGTCTATATATGATGCAATACATGGCAAGGCAGGAAGCACTAAAAAACAACACAAGAACATGACAATATGCTCAACCAAGTAGGATGCAAGACAAGTATATATATGATGCAAAACAGGGCAAGGCAGGAAGCACTCAAAACAACACAAGTCAACAAGTTTAAATGAGACCGGAAACTACATATAACAAATCCGGTAAGTCCTCATATGCATAGTTTGAAATTAGTCCAGATCTGAACAAACCTTAAGTTAAAGTTGTTAAATCGCAGGTTAACATGCACCATGATGATCTACACGAAATTCTAGTCAAGTTTCATATAAAGTTTGTTTAGTTCGGAGCTACGGTCTAGAAGATATGATCAAAACAAGACAAGCATGGCAACGGTGCAAGATGCACCCAAACATCAAGTAAACACACTCCAAACATGAAAACAACATGATATTATTATTCTACATGCAAAATCACACAAGTTTCATATAGGGCACACTCAAAACGGAGCAACGGGCTAAAAGATACACATGAAACAAGATATAACAACAAGCTGAAGTTAACAGCCACATAGCAACTTGGGAGCAAGATATATATAAGCTACAACACCGAAACATGATATCAAGAAGCATGGATGTGAAGTAGACATGTTACTTAACAAGTAGGAACTTAGAACACACCCAAAAGCTTGCTGGAACACATTTAAACAAGCATGGCAAGTTGCAATAAAATATTCCAGACTTAGCCAAAATATGGGAAGGCAAAAACATCATCACGATGCTGCCTTCGGAGGCACAAAACAACAAGCATATCAACTCTAATAAGAACATAAAGAGCATGGACATGTAGTAGACATATCCTACAGCAAACAACTCCATTGGAGCATCTCCATAGGAGGCATGGATCAATAGCAACAAGCTACACCAAATTGAACATGCTGATAAAATCCTGACAGGTATAATTTATAGCAACTTGAGACCAAGAAATAAATAGGCTACAGCAGGTCATATATGCAAGTAAGAGCATGGATGGATAGACAATAACATGGACAACAAGACATGATCATGGGCCACTCCAAAACAAGCATGGATTTGAGTAGGGCATCAAGCAAACATAGCATCAGGATATAACAGATTCCAGACTTAGTAAAAGTATAAAACAGTAACAACAACATGGCATGTTTACAAGCATGTTTAAGTCACCTCAAGGCATATCATGGAAAGAGGTTTGCACCACAGCAAAGAACATATAATGGTGCTTCTAAAGCATCTAGACATGTGGCATGAGGACAAACACATCAATAGCAAAGAGCAATTGAAATCAGCATCTCATAACAAGTTTCAGCACATAACAGCCAAATGCACTTTTGCAACAGAGATTAACATGGCAATATGGACTCAAACAAGCATGCTACAGCAACCATCATGTAGTACACTTCATAATGAACATTTTGACATATCATATGCATCATTTGGATAAACATGCACCAAGTTATCATATATCAAACATGGCAACAGAATAACAAGCCATAGCAGTTTATAACAAGTAGCACTCTTGCAACAGAGATTAGGGCATCTAGATGAAGTCAAACAAGCATGGCACAATGGAACAAAGTGTAGAGCATATCACCACGGTCATTTTGACATATCATTTGCATCTTTTGGATCACCACGCAAAAAGTTAAAGCCACATGAACATAGCAACTTAATATGCATCATTTTAGGACTTAGACAAAAACTGGACCGAAAACTGAGCGCAATTTACTATAAGACGCACGGGGCGGGGAAAAGGGCCGGCAGGGTCCTCACCAGAGTGGGCCGAGCCCAAGACGCGGAGGGGAGCGGCCTGGCTGGAGATGGGCCGAGGGGCTGGACGCTGGGCCCCGGACTTGCCCGGCTGTGGCCCGGAGGGAAGAGGCACCCATGCGGTCGGTCGGGCTGGCGCTCGTCCCTGGCGGGACGATGTCGCAGCGGCGGCGGCCATGGCCGGCACCGGCGACGGGGAGGGCCAGGGAGGTCGGGGCCGACCAGATCCGGCGGCCCCTTGCCGGATCGAGCCGGGGCATATCCCCCACGGCGGCGGCATCGGAGCTCCAGGGCGGCGGCGTTCTTCGGCGGCGAGGAGTCGAGGCGGCGGCGGTGCAGCTCCGGCGGGCGGCGGCTCGCCGGCCGGAGGCGAGTGGGACGGCGGCGGTGCGGTGGCTGGGGTGGCGGAGTGAGGCCGGCGGCGGGGCTGACGATCGGGAGGAGGCGAGCGGAGCGGCGGCGGTGAGCTCGGGCCCGCGCGGGCCCCGGATGGGATCCGCGGGCCACGGCGGTGGGAGGTGGCGGCTGGCCACGTGGCGGCACGGGAGTGGCTGCGGCCGGCGGCTGGGGTGACGTGGTAGGCCCGGATTGGCTGAAGCGACGTGGACAGCGGGCGGACATGTCCGGCTGCTCCGCGGACATCTCCGGGGGCGCGGGGAGGAGGATTTTAGGGTTTCATCTGCGCGAAAATGGAGGGGGGCACATATTTATAGGTAGAGGGAGCTAGGAGTGTCCAAATGAGGAGCCGTTCGTGGCCACGCGATCGTGATCGAACGGCCAAGAGCATGGAGGGGTTAGAATGGGCTTGGTGGGTTGTGTGAAAGGGGTGCTGGGCCAAAAGAGAAGAGGCTTCCGGCGGTTAACACGCTTAACCGTTGGGCTATCAAACGAGCTCCAAATGCGATGAAATTTGGCAGGTGGCCTGTCTACACTATAATAAGACCACATGCCAAGTTTCAACCCATTCCGAGAATATTTTCCGGCCACTCATAAAATAAATATACGGAGGCGCCGCGGGCGCGTGCAAGTGCGTCTCGGCTCAAAACGGATGCAAGTTTTGAAAACATGTTGATGCAACACACACGATGACATGGCAAGATGAAACACGCAAGCAGATGACATGGCAACGGCAACGAATAACTGGCTGTCACCTGACGCACCAGTCTCGGGGTGTCACAGGATTGCCATGCAACGGATGCACTAGAGCTAAATATGTGTGAAAGCTCAACAAAAGAAACTAGTGGGTGTGCATCCTACTTGCTTGCTCATGAAGACCAAGGGCATTTGAGGAAGCCCATCATTGGAATATACAAGCCAAGTTCTATAATGAAAATTCCCACTAGTATATGAAAGTGACTAAATATGAGACTCTCTGTCATGAAGAACATGACACTACTTTGAAGCACAAGTGTGGAAAAAGATAGTAGCAATTGTCCCTTCTCTCTTTTCTCTCATTTTTTGGAGGGGCTTTCTCTCTCTCTCTCTCTCTCTCTCTCTCTCTCTCTCTCTCTCTCTCTCTCTCTCTCTCTCTCTCTCTCTTTTAGCCCCTCTCTATTTTTTTGGGCCATCTTTTTTTAAATTTGGCCTATATCTTTTTTTGTTTCCTCACACGGGACAATGCTCTAATAATGAAGATCATCACACTTTTATTTACTTACAACTCAAAGATTACAACTCGAAGCTAGAACAAAATATGACTCTATATGAATGCCTCCGACGGTGTACCGGGATATGCAATGAGACAAGAGTGACATGTATGAAAAATTATGCATGGTGGCTTTGCCACAAATACGATGTCAACTACATGATCATGCATGGCAATATGACAATATGAAGCGTGTCATATGAACGGAACGATGGAAAGTTGCATGTCAATATATCTCGAAATGGCTATGGAAATGCCATGATAGGTAGGTATGGTGGCTGTTTTGAGGAAGATATATGGTGGTTGTTTTGAGGAAGGATATATAGTGGGTGTATGGTACCGGCGAAAGTTGCGCGGTACAAGAGAGGCTAGCAATGGTGGAAGGGTGAGAGTGCGTAATATCCATGGACTCAACATTAGTCATAAGAACTCATATACTTATTGCAAAAATTTACGAGTCATCAAAACAAAGCAATCAACGCATGCTCCTAGGGGGGGGGAGGTTGGTAGGAGTTAACCATCGTGCGCCCCCGACCTCCACACAAAGGATGACACTCTACAAATACCTCATGCTCCAACTTCGTCACATAGCGGTTCACCATACGTGCATGCTACGGGAATCACTAACTTTAACACAAGTATTCCTCAATTTCATAATAACTCCACTAGCATGACTCTAATATCACTTTCCTCATATCTCAAAACAATTATCAAGCATCCAACTTCTCATCATATTCAATACACTAGGTATAATTTTTTTTACTACATTCACCTTGGATGCCTATCATGTTAAGGCTAGCTATATAGCCAAAGCACATTACCATGCTGTTCTAATAGACTCTCAAAAGGATATAAGTGAAGCATGAGAGATCAACAATTTCTATAAAATAAAACCACCGCCGTGCTCTAAAAGATGTAAGTGAAGCACTAGAGCAAACAACAAACTACTCCGAAAGATATAAGTGAAGATCAATGAGTAGTTGAATAATTATGTAACTATGTGAAGACACATATTATGTAACATTTAAGACTTCAGATCTTGGGATATTATTCAAACAGCAAGCAAAACAAACCAAAATAAATTGACGCTTCAAGCAAAACACATATTATGTGGTGAATAAAAATATAGCTCCGAGTATCGTTACCGATAGATGAAGACGAAAGAGGGGATGCCCCCCAAGCTTAGGCTTTTGGTTGTCCTTGAACTTTACCTTGGGGTGCCTTGGGCATCCCCAAGCTTAGGCTCTTGCCACTCTTTGTTCCATAGTCCATCAAAGCAAAACTCAAAACTTGAAAACTTCACAACACAAAACTTAGACAAAAATCTCGTGAGCTCCGTTAGTATAAGAAAGCAAACCACTACTCAAAGGTACTGCATTGAATTCATTCTTTGTTTATATTGGTGTTAAACCTACTGTATTCCAACTTCTCTATGATTCATACTTCCCAATACTACTCGTAGATTCATCAAAATAAGCAAACAACACACGAAAAACAGAATCTGTCAAAAACAGAACAGTCTGTAGTAATCTGTAGCTTTCGCATACTTCTGTAACTCCAAAAAAATGAAATAAATTGGTAAACGTGTTTGTCTATTAATCATCTGCAAAAAGAATCAACTAAATAGCACACTCCAGCAAAATCTGGTGACTATTCTAGTGAGCGCTAACGATTCTATTTTTCACAGCAAGAACATATAAACTTGACACAAGTCTTCCCAAAGGTTCTACTTGGCACAAACACTAATTAAAACACAAAACCACATCTAAACATAAGCTAGATGCAATATTTATTCCTAAACAGAAGCAAAAGCAAAGAAAACAAAATAAAGTTGGGTTGCCTCCCAACAAGCGCTATCGTTTAACGCCCCTAGCTAGGCATGATGATTTCAATGATGCTCGCGTAAAAGATAAGAATTGAAACATAAAGAGAGCATCATGAAGAATATGACTAGCACATTTAAGTCTAACCCACTTCATATGCATAGGGATTTTGTGAGCAAACAACTTATGGGAACGATAATCAACTAGCATAGGAAGGCAAAACAAGCATAACTTCAAAACTTTAAGCACATAGAGAGGAAACTTGATACTATTGCAATTCCTACAAGCATATGATCCTCTCTCATAATAATTTTCAGTAGCATCATGAATGAATTCAACAATATAACCAGCACATAAAGCATTCTTGTCATGATCCCCAAGCATATAAATTTTATTACTCTCCACATAAGCAAAATTCTTCTCATTCGAAATAGTGGGAGTATCATAAGGCTGCCCGTAATGGGAGTATCATTGGTAGTATCATGCATGCCAACTAAGCAATTTTGGTGAGGTGGCATGAAATTAAATGAAGAAAGAGAAGCTTGAGTATCATATCATGATACCGTATCATATTAAATGATGTGCTACTTTGTGTCATGCATGCCAATAAATGTACTACTCTATGATACCAACATATGATACTATGCATTACGGATGTAGTATCGTACACTAGTATCATAGCATGATACTAGAATATGATACTCCCCATTACAACCAGCCTAAGAGACTTGAATACTATAGATTGTTTCCATATTAAAAGAGTAATATTCAGAAAAGGGGTAATCATAATCATGAAAAGTTTGATAAATATAATCATCACTACTTTTTATAGCATAAGTGTCATCATAATAATCATCATAAATAGGAGGCATGCTTTCATCATAATAGCTTTGCTCATCAAAACTTGGGGGACTAAAAATATCATCTTCATCAAACATAGCTTCCCCAAGCTTGTGGCTTTGCATATCATTAGCATCATGGGTATCCAAAGAATTCACACTAACAACATTGCAATCATGCTCATCATGCACATATTTTATGCCAAGCATTCTATGTAATTCTTCTTCTAGTACTTGAGCACAATTTTCCTTCCCATCATTTTCACGAAAGATATTAAAAAGATGAAGCATATGAGGTAACCTTAATTCCATTTTTTTGTAGTTTTATTTTATACAATAAACTAGTGATAAAACAAGAAACTAAAAGATTTGATTGCAAGATCTGGAGATATACCTTCAAGCACTAACATCCCCGACAACGGCGCCAGAAAATAGCTTGATGTCTACTAGACAACATTCTTCTTGTAGACGTTGTTGGGCCTCCAAGTGCAGAGGTTTGTAGGACAGTAGCAAATTTCCCTCAAGTGGATGACCTAAGGTTTATCAATCTATGGGAGGCGTAGGATGAAGATGGTCTCTCTCAAACAACCCTGCAACCAAATAACAAAGAGTCTCTTGTGTCCCCAACACACCCAATACAATGGTAAATTGTATAGGTGCACTAGTTCGGTGAAGAGATGGTGATACAAGTGCAATATGGATGGTAGATATAGGTTTTTGTAATAAAAAAATTATAAAAACAGCAAGGTAGCAAGTGGTAAACGTGAGCATAAACGGTATTGCAATGATAGGAAACAAGGCCTAGGGTTCATACTTTCACTAGTGCAAGTTCTCTCAACAAGGATAACATAATTGGATCGTATTACTAGCCCTCAACATGCAACAAAGAGTCACTCCACAATAACTAATAGCAGAGAACAAACGAAGAGATTATGGTAGGGTACGAAACCACCTCAAAGTTTTTCTTTCTGATCGATCTATTCAAGAGTCTGTAGTAACGTTCAATCTATCATAAAGTTCGTACTAGAATAACACCTTAAGACACAAATCAACCAAAACCCTAATGTCACCTAGATACTCCATTGTCACCTCAAGTATCCGTGGGCATGATTATACGATATGCATCACACAATCTCAGAAACATATATTCAACCAACACATAGAACTTCAAAGAGTGCCCCAAAGTTTCTACCGCAAAGTCAAGACGAAAACGTGTGCCAACCCCTATGCATAGATTCCCAAGGTCACGGAACCCGCAAGTTGATCATCAAAACATACATCAAGTGGATCACATGATATCCCATTGTTACCACAGATAAACACGTGCAAGACATACATCAAGTGTTCTCAAATCCTTAAAGACTCAATCCGATAAGATAACTTCAAAGGGAAAACTCAATCCATTACAAGAGAGTAGAGGGGGAGAAGCATCATAAGATCCAACTATAATAGCAAAGCTCGCGATACATCAAGATCGTGCGATCTCAAGAACACGAGAGAGAGAGAGAGAGAGAGAGAGAGAGAGAGAGAGAGATCAAACACATAGCTACTGATACATACCCTCAGCCCCGAGGGTGGACTACTCCCTCCTTGTCATGGAGAGCGCCGGGATGATGAAGATGGCCACCGGTGAGGGTTCCCCCCTCCGGCAGGGTGCCGGAACGGGGTCTAGATTGGTTTTTGGTGGCTACAAAGGCTTTCGGCGGCGGAACACCCGATCTAGGTTATTTTCCGGAGGTTTCTGTATATATAGGAGGTGTTGGAGTCGGGGCCAAGCAAAGGGGGGCTACGGGCTGTCCACGAGGTAGGGGGCGCGCCTAGTAGGGGGGGCGCCCCACCCTCGTGGGCAGCCCGTGGGTCCTCTCGTCCCTCTCCGGCATTCCATGGGCTTCTTCTGGTCCAAAAATGATCTCCGTTGATTTTCAGGTCAATTGGGCTCCGTTTGATATTCCTTTTCTGCGAAACCCTAAAACAGGAGAAAAACAGAAACTGACACTGGGCTCTCGGTTAATAGGTTAGTCCCAAAAATAATATAAAAGTGTATAATAAATCCCATAAAACATCCTAGAAGGATAATATAATAGCATGGAACAATCAAAAATTATAGATACGTTGGAGATGTATCACACCACTCCCCGCCATGAATCCCCCACGACCGCCAAAGCTCTTTGGGATGAGTTGACATCAGAGCAAAAGAATAAGATGGTCGTCATTGTTGTCGGCTGGCAGGCAGCCGGAGGAGGACGAAGACGTGCAAATGGAGGACGCCTCCTCCGACGAGACAACGCCCGTGCCACCCTCTTCCTCCGCTCCACCCTCGCCGGTGCATTGCACCATGACCATCGACGAGGCCCGTGCCCATTATATGGACATGGGGCAAGCGGAGCAGGAGGAGTAGTTCCGGGAGACGATGGCTGACGCCAACTACATCCACAACCTCCTCCAGGAGCATCTGCAGGCGGAGGGGCAGATTGTCGCTGGCAGGGTGATCGTGTCGGACGCGGACTCGGGGGAGCAGGAGGCATTGCTCGACTCCTACTGCATCGCCCGTGAGATTCACCTCGTCCACTGGCAGTACCACCAGTGGGTGGCAGGGGTGGCGGCCGCCTACAAAGCCAAGCGACGACGCGAGCGAGGCTTTGTTCGGCGACACCCACGAGGAAGAGCACATCGCCAGCTCCGTTGAGGCCGGGCCCCACCACCATAACCATGAAGCCAGGACATCCAAGGGCGCTGCCGGTAGCGAGGAAGAGTACTGCACGGTTGGTTGCCGCCGCTCGGGTCCCTGGAAGGCCACCACTCCTCCCCTCCCGTCGACGCTAAGCTTGGTGGGCGCAAAAAAAATTCTTACTGGGCAACCGCTGGATGTGTCCCACTTTGCCACATTTATAGCACTTTGGGCCTTCATTTGCCTTACCCTTGCCTTTAGTTTGCTTCGGGATGGGTCATTTTTGTCTTTGGTGGAGAGATCTTTTCTTCCACTCTATTAGTGTGATCCTTAGACGAGCCTTCGGTATGAGGATATGGAGCCTTAGTTGTCTTTCTTGTCCTCACAAACCTATTGGCCTTTAATGTTAGGGCTTGTGCTTGATCAATGGACCAGATTTGTTGCATCAACAATCGATCTTGAATAGCATCATTGAGACCATTGATGTACCTTGCAACTTGTTGATCTTCAGTTTCAGCAAGGTTGTGCCTCACTTGTAGCCTTACAAACTCCTCAGTGTAATATGAAACGATCATATTTCCTTGGTCACAATTTTGGAATTAGATAAATAGCATCTGGTCATAATCAGCGGGTAAAAATCTCCCTTTCAAAAGACTTTTCATTTCCAACCAAGTTCTCACACAAGGTTCTCCTCTCAGCCTGTGTTCTTCTTGAACGTGATGCCACCATGCATCGGCTCCTCCTTCCAGCTTGTACGCGACCAAAGGAACTCTACGATCTTCTAAAACCTCCATGACCTCAAAGAAGGTCTCCACTTCATATAACCAATCAAGGCACCCTTTAATGTCAACATTTCCACTAAAAGTTGGGATCTCAACTTTCACCTTGTATGTATCACTTGCATATGTAGAGTTGGGTACTCTCCGATATGCATAGAGACCAGGTTCTTCAAGGGTGTCATCATATTCTTCACCTTCAAAAGCTTCAACATAAATTGGCCTTCTTGAAGTACGTTGAACAACACTTTGTTATGACGGCCTTGCTCCAAGATTACCTTTCCTTCTTTGGTGGACATCTTATTATTCTTTAGACGAATCTCCTTCATTGGCAGCAGTGGGACACCCTTTCTTATCATCTCAATCAGCTGGTCAAATCTCTGGTTAATATCTTCACACAGCTCTTTGATTTGTTGTTCTGCAACATCTATCTCTTGTCCAATTGCTACATTGCTTGCTACAGCTTGCTCTCAAAGAAAACAACAAGAACTTGTACAGATCAATGGGGCTTTGATACCACATGAAGCAGCACAAGGTTGTGGAGGAGCAACTCCACCTTGCTATTACAAAGTGTACAACATTAGAGTTGAAGGAATTATTTCAATGTCATGTGCTAGATATCGCTCTAGAAGAAAATGTGGGCTGATATGGCAGCAGGAGTTCAATCCAGAACTCCTAGAGCACAAGATCTACTCCAAGATCTTAGATAAAAAGACTAAGTTGTATTATAGGTAGTGGAGGTACATAGTCTGGATACAAAGTAGAGGTGATGATCTCTATCTATAGGGCTTTGAGAAGCCTTCACATATTCCTACTTATAGCTGGAACACACTAAAAATTATTATTTGAGATTCACCATTCTACTCATATCTACTCACAACTAGAGGACGCTAGAAAACAGTAGGTAGGATAGAAAAGAAATATTATTTTTTGAGGAAAGGGAGAGCTTCATTTATATAAATAAACCTGGGTTACAATCAGAAGCAATTACATGTTTCTAACCTTGTGGCACATCAGCTAACACAAAGAAATCCCCATTCACTCTAGCATAGGCAGCAACCTCATGCATGACCACATTGCTCGTCCTATGGACTTTGTAAACAGAACGAGCTCCAAACTCCTTGATATTCTTAGAGTTCTCATAGCAAGCTCACAAGCTTGCCCTGCTAACATTATTATCATTCACAGCGGGCACTAGCTACAACGATGAAAATCGGTCTCCATCTGCACTTTGTTCAAATTCAATTTACGAGCCTGGTTGAGGTCAAAAGATAGGGCCTTGACTTCAGCTTCCTCTGCATCTGAGCATCCATGAAAACGGGAACCCGCTGAGAAGACAATATCACCAAAACAATCCTTGTCAACCGCTCTCAGCCTAGCCAATCCCGTGCTTGCAATGAAAGAAGTGTCCATATTGATCTTTATGTGATTCTTGGGCGGCTTAGTCCAGCCAGCCACATCAACCTGTGGTGGTAGGCTAGAAGACACCATATTAACTTCATACAGCTTTTGCTTCCCCTTAACATCATTTTCAACTAGATAGAAAAAAAATATTACACTAGAGCGAGAGCATCTAGAAGTAGCCAAACAAATCTAACATGCATTTTTCTTTTTCTTTTTACTCATCTAGTGTTCCTGTGAACGAACCCCTCCGTCCTAGTAACAGTGAAGAGGAGTATTAGACGAGGCTCAAGCTCGATGCGATCTTGAGATAGGCGAAAAATGGCCCTTGGATGCCGCTTCGACTGCAGTGATCAGATTAAATTAAACCGCGTCACTGGTCTCCACAAGCGCACTTTACTCGCGTGCTGTCGTGTCTAAGAAAAGTGTCAGGACAGATTGCTCTCTTGGTCCTGAGACCATGTGTAGGTGTGATCAACTCTAGTAAATTACTCCACCCATGCAATATTTAAACTCTCTTTGGCACTTGTGAGATCGTAGTATGTGCCTGCGATGATGCCATTTATGCCTCTGAGCGTGTGCACTCTGGTTTAGTTATAATAAAGTGCTTGGTTTGCATTACGTAGAGATGCCTCTGAGCAGATGCAATTAGGCAGAAGGCAGACACCTCTGTATTTTGGGAGCACGCACCATGCGAACCCATTTAACTCCCACCATGCTGTACTGTTGGATCCACTCACGGCAGGGTGAGGCTGCACAAGAGTGGTGAAAAGTCCAAATTGCTTGCTTGTTAAAACGACAAGAATAACTACGAAAGTAAGAAGGGCGGGAATTGCATCTGAGTGTGTCGATGTAAAACAGTCACATATTTTCTTGTGGGTGGTTTCAGACTATCCCC
>LR738714.1:733804816-733815845 GCA_902687465.1 Secale cereale | reverse complement strand
CCCCCTAAAAAACAAAAAACCCAGCCCCTGAACTGCTGACGCGCGCGTAGATGCTTTTTGGTCCCGGTTGGTGCTACCAACCGGGACAAAAGGCCCTCCTGCCCGGGCAAGCCACAACGGCCACGTGGAGCCCCAACTGTCCCGGTTCATAGGCGAACCAGGACTAAAGGTATTGGGCTTTAGTCCCGACACTTTAGTCCTGGTTCCGAAACTGGAACAAGTGGGCCTCTGGAACCGGGACAAATGGGCCTTTTTTTACTAGTGGCGATGAGCAGGAGGAGTAGTTCCGGGAGACACATGCCGATGCCAACTACAACCAGAACCTCCTCTAGGTGCATCTATAGGCAGAGGAGCAGATCACCGCCGGTAGGGTGATCGTGCTGGACGCCGACCTGGCGGAGCAGGAGGTGTTGCTTGATTCCTACCGCACTTCGCTCGAGATCTGCCTCGCCCGCTGGCAGTACTACCAGCTGGTGGTGGAGGTGGGGCTGCCTACAAAGCCAAGCGATGACGCGAGCGAGGCTCTGTTCGGCGAAACTGACGAGGAGGAGGACATCGCCAGCTCCGCTGAGGCCGGGCCCCGCCGCCATGACCATAACGTCGGGACGTCCAAGGGAGCTGTCGGCAGCGAGGAAGAGTAGTGCACAGTAGGTCGCCGCCGCTCGGGTCCCAGGAAGGCCACCGCTCCTCCTCTCCCATCGACGCCAAGCTTGGTGGATGCCAAATAAATTTTCTCAGTGGACAACCGATGGATATGTATCCCTTTTTACCACATTTATAGCACTTCAGACCTTCATTTGCCTTACCCTTGCCTCACATACTCCTACTTATTAGCTGGAACACTCTAGAAATTTTAAGATTCACCATTCTATCCATAGCTGCTCACAACTAGAGGACTCTAGAAAACAATATGTAGGATAGAAAAGAAATAATATTTTTTTTGAGGAAAGGGAGAGCTTCATTTTTATGAGTAAACTTGGGTTACAATCAAAAGCAATTACATGTTTGAAAGCTTGTGGCACATCCGCTAACAGAAAGAAATCCCCATTCCCGCTAGCATAGGCAGCAAGCCCATGCGCGGCCATAGTGCTCTCCCTATGGACTTTGCAAACAAAACAAGCTCCAAACTCCTTAATATCCCTAGAGTTCTCATAGCAAGCCCACCAGCTGGCCATGCTAACATTGCAATCATTCACAATGGCCAGTACAGCGATGCAATTTGGCTCCATCTACACTTCTTTCAAATTTAGTCTACGAGCCTGGTTGAGGCCGAAAGATAGGACCTGGACTCCAGCTTCCTCTGCATCCGAGCATCCATGAAAATAGGAACCCGCTAAGAAGACACTATTACCAAAACAATTCCTGCCAACCGCTCACAGGCACAACACAACCAATCCCGTGCCTGCAATGAAAGAAGCGTCGACATTGATCTTTACGTGATTCTTACGCGGCTTAGTCCAGCCAACCACATCAACATGGGGTGGTAGGCTAGAAGACTGCATATTAACTTCATACAACTTTTGCTCCCCCTTAACATCATTTGCAATCGGATAGAAAAAATATTACACCAGAGCGAAAGTATATAGAGGTAGCCAAACAAATCTGACATACAGTTTTTTTTCCTCGTCTAGTGTTCCGCATCAACGAACCCCTCCGTCCTAGCAGTGAAGCGAATGAGTATTAGACGAGGCTCAAGCTCGATGCGATCTTGAGATGGGCGAAAAATGCCCTCGGATGCCGCTTCGACTGCAGTGATCTGCTTAAATTTTACCGCGTCACTGGTCTCCATGCGCGCACTTTACTCGCGTGCGGTCGTGCCTAGCAAGAAAAGTGTCAGGAAAGATTCCTCGCTTGCTCCCTGATCGAGACCATGTGTAGGTGTGAGCAACTCTAGTAAATTACTCCACCCATGCAATATTTGAACTCTCTTTGGCACTTGTGAAATCGTAGTATGTGCCTGCGATGATGCCATCTATGCCACTGACCTCTGAGCATGTGCACTCTAAGTTTAGTTATATTTTTCGATAAAGGGCTTTTCATTGAATTGAAATATCGAGTTGATACAGCCGCATCAAAGATAACCCGGCCTCTGCATAACTAGATGCACACAGCCACAGAACCACATCCAAAGTACAAAAAAGAACAAAGAAGGCTGGACGCCCGAAGTAGTGAAAAGGAAAAAAGATGGCCTAAGGTGATGCTTGGCCTATCCGAAGATCACACCGCCATCCATGGGGGTAGAAAATGTCCCTGGCCGAGCACTCCAACCGGGTAGAAGCCATCATAAAAAAGTCTCTGTCCTCCGGCCTCTGCAGGATAGACCACATGCGGAGCCATCGCGAGCATATATGAATTACCTGCATGGGAGAAGGAACACTTTTATGGTTAAAAACAATGTCATTCCTGGTTAGCCACAACGCCCAGCATAAGGCGGCCGCTCCCGCAAGAATGTGCTTAGAAAATTGTTTATCTATTCCCCGCAGCCAGTTTCCAAACATATTCCGTACACTGCGTGGAGGGTATAAGTTCGAAGCAACTTGGACTATTGCCCATACCGATCTAGCGAATTTGCAATCAAAAAAGAGGTGTTTAATGAACTCATTATGATTGCAAAAGACACATTTTTTGCTGCCTTGCCAGTTTCGGCGAGCTAAATTATCCCTAGTTAAGATAACCCCTTTGTTGAGAAACCAAAGGAAAATCTTCACTCTTAGAGGAATCTTAAGCTTCCACAATTTTCTATTATCCGATGGAACCTCATTATGAACCAGTGCATCATACATGGATTTAACTGAAAATCTTCCATTGAGATGCAAATTCCATTTAAAAATGTCCGAATCAGCCGACAGTTGGACAGCTTCCAAACGATTCAGCAGATCGTTTCATGCGTTCAAACGAGGACCAGAAATCGTTCTGCGAAAAGAAATATCCGGGTTTTCTTGCCCCAATACCTGCTTGATCGTGACAAACTTATGTCTAACTATTCGATATAAGCTTGGGTATTGCACATTTAGAGGAGTAGTGCCTAGCCAGGTGTCTTCCCAGAAACGAATCTGGGAACCGTCCCGGACCGAGAAGGTGCCAAATTGGAAGAAAAATTCCTTAGCTTTCATAACCCCACTCCAAAAATGAGAGTCACCTGGTTTCCAGTATACCTGAGATATTGCTTTGGACCCAACGTATTTATTACGAATGATCTCCTGCCAAACGCCATCCTCAGTGAGTAGTCTATATACCCATTTGCTGAGTAATGCAATGTTTTTTATCTCAAGGTCCTGGATTCCGAGTCCCCCTTGACTTTTAGGCCGACAAATAATGTTCCACCTAGCCAAGCGATATTTCTTTTTTTCGTTTTCGCACTGCCAAAAAAACCTTGATCTAAAATAATCAAGGCGTTGGAGAACACCTTTTGGCAGGTGAAAAAAAGACAACATATATAGAACCAGGTTGGTAAGAACCGAATTGATAAGAACTAGTCGGCCCCCATACGACAGGAGTTTGGACTTCCAGCTCGCCAATCGTTTCTCCAACCTTTCTTCCACGTGCTTCCATTCAGCGATAGTCAAACGCCGATAATGAATAGGGATACCTAGATATCTAATCGGAAATTGGCCTAGATGACATCCAAAGATCTCCGCATAGTCGTGTGAGTTTTCTGCGGCTTCGCCAAAGCAGAATAGTTCACTTTTATGAAAATTTATCTTCAAACCCGAGAGCTCCTCAAAAGCACATAGTACCAATTTGAGGTTTCTGGCCTTTTCAAGATCGTGATCCAAAAACAGTATAGTGTCATCCGCATACTGTAAAATTGATAGGCCACCTTCTACGAGGTGCGGGATGACCCCGGAGATTTGTCCAGCTAGTTTTGCCCTCTCGATGAGAGTAACTAGCATATCAGCCACGATGTTGAAAAGGATAGGAGAGGCGGGGTCGCCTTGCCGAAGCCCCTTTCGTGTCTGGAAATAATTGCCTACATCGTCATTGACTTTAATAGCCACACTACCTCCAGACACAAAACTCTCCACCCATCGGCACCAAGAGTCCGAAAAACCTTTCATGCGAAGAGTTTGAAGCAAAAAAGGCCACTTCACCTTATCGTAAGCTTTCTCGAAGTCAATCTTAAAGATGACACCGTTCAACTTTTTACGGTGAAGCTCATGAACTGTTTCATGAAGGACGGCCACACCATCTAAGATGTTCCGTCCTTGCATGAAAGCCGTCTGAGAAGGTTTCACTACGTGTTCTGCGACCCCATTGAGGCGGTTAGTCGCAACCTTGGTGAAAATCTTAAAGCTCACGTTTAATAAGCAAATCGATATGTACTGTTGGATCCGATTGGCCTCCTTTAACTTTGGTAAAAGAATAATCTCACCAAAATTTAATCTGGAAATGTCTAGTCTATGAGCATGCAGGTCATTGAACAATTGAACAAGATCAGTCTTAAGCATTTCCCAAAAAAATTGATAAAACTCCGCCGGAAAGCCATCCGGTCCCGGAGATTTATTAAGATCCATTTGGAAAACCGCGGATCGAATTTCGTCCTCAGTGAAAGCAGAGGTAAGGAATTCGTTTTCCGCCACCGAGACTTGCTGAATGTCGTGACGGAGAGACTCATCCAGCTCCAACGTAGATTCGGAGGGTGGACCAAACAAGTCTTTATAATATTTTGTGATAAAATCTTTGAGCGGACCGTCCCCCTCAATACGGCCCTCATCCTGATCCAAGATGAAAATACGTTTCTTTCTATGTCTGCCATTGGCTAACATTTGGAAGTACTTCGTGTTATCATCACCAAGTACCAACGAGTCAGACTTACACCGTTGATACCATTTGATCTCCTCTTCGCGTAAAAGGCGGGCTAGCTGCTCATTGAGATGACTTTTATGTTCAATCTCATCCGCAGATAAAAGCCTCACCTCCGCTGTTTTATCTAAGGAGTCAATCAGGGTTGATAGTCACATTTTTTCTTTCTTATAAATCCCGGCGGTATGCTTAGCCCATCCACGAAGGAATTGACGCAACGCCCGAATGCGGTTATTCCACCGCTGAATCGGTGTGTCGCCCCGTACCGGGCGAGACCAGACCTTTTTGACCAACTCCGGGAAGCCCTCTCTCATGAGCCACCCCAGTTCGAATTTAAAGTGATGGCGGTTCGACGTGGAGGCCGGTTGGCCGAAATCAGTAAGCAAAGGAGCATGGTCCGATAAGGCCTCAATTCGCTCCAAAGCTCTTACTGATGCTAGGGGGTATTTAAATTCCCAGTCCGTAGTGACAAGCACCCGATCAAGTTTCTCGAAGGTCGGGTTGTCTCTATTGTTGGCCCAGGTAAACTGACGCCCTGATAGGGAGAGTTCCCTCAAATCAAGGCTGTCAATGACCGCGTTAAAAAGAAACGGCCATCGAGTGTCAAACCTATCATTGTTTTTATCTTGCCTAAAGCGCAGTATGTTGAAGTCCCCCCCCCCAAGTAACATAGGGTGAGGGTTTTCTCTGCAGGTGTTGACCAGTTCTTTTAGAAAAGCCGCTTTGAAATCATCTTGAGCGGTTCCGTATACGGCAGCCAGGCTCCACATGAAGTTATCAGACTTGTTTCTCAGGTGGAATTTGATATGATACTCCCCCTTGGAAACAGACAGAAGTTCCAAGTAGGTAGAGTCGATACCTAAAAGGATACCTCTGGATCTCCCTGAAGGCGGCAAGATGTGCCACTCGAAAGGTTTGCCACAAGAGAAGTGGTCCAGATCATGCGAAGGAAAGTCACGCTTACTGCACTCAGAGATTGCCACGAAGTCGAGGTCATGATCTCTAACGCAATCGGAAATATGTTTGTACTTAGCCAAGTCCCCAAGACCTCTGCTATTCCAAAACATTCCTTTCATGGGGAAACTTTGTTACGTTTGGATGCTTTGGACTTCTTCTTAGGGCGATCCTTTTTACTGCCAGAGTTAGACTTGTTCTTGCGTACCGATGCAACGAGCTCATAAAGCATCGTGTCACGCATGGTATCTTCAAAGTCTACCTCTGTAGTATCATGAACCAGATGGGAAAGGAGTCTGCCTCCAGGGTTGGCATCGGGCTCCTCATCCTCCTCATCTGATACTAAAGGGTCCCTTGAAAGGAGCGTTTTAGGAGCAACCGTAAACCGGTCGACCTCCATTTGCTTAAGGGCTTTAACCGAGAAATCAACTACTGAATCATTTTTACCCAAAGAAATGCCAAGACTAGCAATATTTGAAGATATTTTAGCTTTGTCGAAAGATAAAAAAGATTTGCAGGAGGACGTACCATCAAAATCGAGGTTCCGCGATGCCGTTCTGCGCATGGCCCTCTGCAAGGAATCCTCGTCAGTGGCGGAGGCTCCATCAGCTCCCACGGCGTGGCGCCCACTGCGCCTAGGCGTAGCGGACAGCTCCGAAGCGGCCCGCCTCCCAGATGAGCGAAAGGGAGGAGTGGACAACTCCGTCCAGCCGGCGGTCGTCGAAGAGCCCTGCGTCCCGCCCTCCAGTCCAAGGTCGGTGAGCGCAGCCCCCTCGACCCCCATGGGTGATGCATGAGTAAGCACCATCCGTGGAGACGCAAGAGGTGAGCACGAGGGCTGCAGCTCACCCGCTGGAGCAGCCATCGGGGTGGCGGGCTGCTCCTGAGACGGTAGCGCCGGAGAAATCGCCCGAAGCGCCGCTAACGCCGACTCATGGTCAGCGCGCACCGCCGGAGAGAAGACAACTCCCCGTCGGCCAGAAGATCGTGAAGAGGTAGGTGATGATGACGAGGGTTGAATAGCATCAACCGCCGGTGACTCCAGCTCCCTGGTTGTCGCCGGCCCCTCCTCCCGGGTCCGAACAGCAGCCACCGTCACCTCCCTCGGCTGGAGAGGTGGAGACGAAGCATGGCCAGCTGGCCGAAGGGGAGGGCTGGACGGCGCGAGGCCCGTAGCCGCCGGAGGCTCCCCTACCAACTGACGCGAGGAGAAACATGGTGGAGCCGTGACGGGAGCGGCTACGGAGGTGGCCGTTTGCATCGGGACCGCTCCTCCCGAGGAGGAGGATGCCGCCGTATTGGCGTGCTCCGTAGAAGCTTTCGGCCTCTTACTCATATCAGCAGCCCCCGAATTGTCCTCCCGCTCAAACTCCCTGTCCCCATCGAAATCATCGCCATGTTCCCACACACGAGGCACGAAGTCAGGATCAACGCGAAAGTTGTCATCTTCCAGGGTATACCGGAATTCATAGCCCTTCTTTTGAACAACCACATCTGACGTGAGAGAGTTAACAGGACTCATCTTGAAAGCATCAAGGTTCAGCACACCGACCTGAATCCTTACAATGCCTCGACGACGCAAGCATAAGAGGTCGACGTCAAGAGTGGCACCAATGACAGAACCGACCGCCCAAAGACCCAAGAAGTGCCGTAGAGCATGGGGAACACCGTGCACATGCACCCAAACAGGAATAAGCTCAAAACGATTCGGTATATCCTCGGAGTGACAAGCCTTAAACTCCATAGTGACATTGTGCGACTTGATGAAGACCGTGAAACCCGAAACTCTCAGAAGCACCTCGTCACTAGGGAAAGACATAATGAAGGCGTTCTGGCCATGCGGAATAGCCTCCCACGTCCATTGTTGCTGATATTGAGCAATCTTAGCCACCTCTGCCTCCACAATACTAGAAGAGATAGAGCCACCCGAGATGGTGACGATGGCCGTTGGAGAGGGTTGAGGTGCGAGATCAGCCCTGCAAACGTTATCAGGCATCTGAAAGAAGGCCATGCTCTCGGTCCCGTAGCCACAGAGCATCACAGTCGGCTTTGGCATCTTGAGGGCTGGGCACCGCCTAGCAGTCATCGGGTGGTTAGCTTTGTTGCATATGAAGCAAAACTGCTGAGTAACACAGTCAGAAGCCGCATGCCCCGCCGACTGGCACTTAGTACACCACAGTTTGGTCGGTAACGAGTTCACCCCGGGTGCTGGTGCAAAGTGAACCGCGTCTTGATGCTGTTGAGGCGGAGCCAGAGGGGGGGCATAGTTCACCATCGCCCCAGGGACCGAAGCTGTAGCTCCATGCACGGCCTGAAGCGGAAGACCTTGAGGAGCAGCGGTGACCGGAGCGACTCCAGGCCGGTGCTTAGGCCTGTTGCCTTTACCGCCCTTAGGTTTCCTTGGCCGAACGGCTCCAGGCTGAGCTCCAGTCGCCGGGTTCGCCAAGCCGGCGTTGAAAGCCATCGGCGGAGCCGCGTTGGGGCCGAGGTTCTGCTGAAGAGTAGCTCCTGTTGGTTGATAAGGATAAACCGGCGCCATCTGTTGCATGTACCCCGGCGGAGCGTGGTACATCGGCTGCTGATGAAAAAACAGCTGGGGCATCTGATACACGGGCTGGAGCTGTTGTCCCGGCGCTGAAGCATGGTGGGTATTCGGCATGGTGCTCGATGAGGACGGCAAGGCGGGAGAGTAAACCCCCGGCGCGAATCCGGGGGCGCCACCCGACGAGGAAGCCGTTGCAGGGTTCGGCTCGGCGGCCAAGGGACGAGGCCCCCCGGAGCCCGGCGGATGATGGGTGTCCCGCGACATACCCGAGCGTGCGGCGGCCAGGAACGAACGAGGAAGGGTAGGGTTGGAGCGCGGCCTGTCTCTGTTCCACATATGATAGAGCCAGCGGTTTAGATTAACCATACGCAATGAACGGTTAGGATGCGACGTACCAGAGGTAGCACTCGGGCCCAGGCCCAGCAAGCGCGGCGGCACGCAAGTCAACCCCCCAGACGACGGCGTGATCGACGCTGCAGGCGGTGAAAGCGCCGTCACCCGCGCCAATCCAGCCAAGGGCAGGGCATCGCCCAGGGTGCGAGGCGGGGATGCTCTAGGATGAGGAAGAGGCCCGATCCAAGGCCTCACCATGGGCCTTGGGGACGCCAGAGCCCTCCCGATATGGCGAGCAGCCGGCGGCAATCCCAGCGTTCGAGTCTCCGGCGAGGGTGATTGGCCTGTAGCGTCCAGATCACCGGGCGGCAGAACAGAACCGCGCAGTGCTTGGTTTGCATTAGTTTAATTATTACAAACTTGGCAGTTTGCAATTAGGCAGAAGGCAACACCTCTGTTTTTCGGGGGCACGCACCATGCCCACCCATTTATTTAACCCATTCCAGGCATGGATTGTGCGTACAATTGACCACTCATATTGTATGCGCGCTCGTATTGTACCGTTGTCGCTGCTAGAGATTAGCCCAAGCATGGCATCGCTGCTCACAACTCCAGTCAGTGCATGCGAGGTGCGCGTGAGATGAGATGGCAAGTCAAGTTCCAGTTCCATTTAGACTCTCAAATAGAAATATGTACTCAATACATGTCCTAAGCCGGCACATCAAAATGACACTGTTAACTTCCCCGTTTATTTGTTCAAACCAGCATGAAAAATACAGCTGTTACAAACAAAGGAGTGTAATGAAGAATGGAGGAGAGGAAGCAAACAAGACATCAGTACATAATAACTAATGGTTCATAAGGGCGAAATGCAAGGGACGCCCTACAAACTTAATGGTTCTTGAGCTGCCCGAAAATTAAACTGCCAGATATACATCATAAGTACAAAACTCTTCCTTACAAAAAAGAAATGGAGAAGGAAGTTCATCATGAACAAAATGCAGGAGGCGGCACAAAAACTTGGTGGTTCTTGAATCTCATAAAAGTGATAATAGTATTCAGGCATAAGTGGGTACAACCACAGTGAGAGCTTCATGTCGTTGCAGAAGACAAATGAAAACACCATGGTAAATGCACTGTTCTTGAATCTCACCATCTCAATTGGAAAGAATGGAAGCATGCAGCACAGTATTCTAAATCTAACATATGTAGAACATGAACACTCAGCATAAGCAACACTGAATCGACAATAGCACATGAATATTGCAAAGAGAGCTCACTTGTGCCATTGTTGCTCCTTCTGATGGTGGTCATATCTGCCGTGCTCTTTCAGATCGATAATCTTCAAATCTTGCCTTTGGATAGATCGCTTTCAGCCAGTGCCATACAAGCGGTTTTCTTCACTTCGCAAAAACATATGGGATCAATCATCATATCATGTATACGATAAGCTTTTTTCCATGCCTTCATCAACATTGATGTCTGTTGGTTCAATCATGATTCTACTTATGGTCTCATTGAGTAACTCTATCATTGATCTCAATTAAAGCTGATCTCTTGTTTTTCATGATAAACAAAACATTCAGCTATCTATTTACATATCAAGTGACCTTTATTAATCTTCTAATCTTCTGAAAACATACTTTGATATAATAACTAATCCTATAGATAAGGTAGATCAAAACTGGTAGTAAAAGAAACTTGACTAGATCATCCCTTTGACATAATCTACAAGTCAGGAGCTCCATTTACTATTTTTTGCTACTTTCCATGTTGTTGTTGTTGTTGTTGTTGTTGTTGTTGTTGTTGTTGTTGTTGTTGTGTATGTGACACATATTGCATTCTATCTCTAGTCTACTCCACCTTGCTTGAGACTGAAGATTATGTTGTTTTTCTATGATCTACCTTCACATCATTTATTATATGTAAGCATACATCCAGAAGATTACAAAATTAAGAGAGATCAGTTCATATGGAGATAGATATCTGAATGTTTTATGTATCATGTAAACGAGAATTGGCCCATTTGAGCTAGGAGAAGGTTACTTCAATGTGTTGATAAATAGAAGCATGATCGAACTGGTAGACATCGACTATGAAGACAACAAAAGCTTAAGGTGTACATGACATGATGCTCGATCTAATATATTCGTTGCGGAGAGAAACACTTATTGCATTGTGCAACCCAAAAGAACATGGATGGAACAGCCAAATAACAAGACATTCTTCGCTTCCTCCACAACAATTGTGATTCTCGTCTCATGACAATGTACCTATGCACGTGAAATTTTTGCAACGATTAGTTGGCAGGTAGGTCAACATGATGCGCATACTATTTCTAAATATAGAGAAGATATCAAAGAATAAATGATGAGCAAAAAACATAAGCAAAAC
>LR738714.1:733731046-733792707 GCA_902687465.1 Secale cereale | reverse complement strand
CCCCCCCCCCCCAAGCTTGCCGCGAGGAAGCTGAGGGAGAACTTCTACCTCTTCTGGTCGGGGGAGACGCGGGCGCACCCGCGCACCAAGGTATTCCCAGCCGCTGCTTGCAAAACGACTCCGAACGGATATGCGTTCTTCGCCTTGTTCTTCTACTGCGGGCTCTGCCCGCCTTTCTCTGAATTCTTCTGTGATCTCATGAACACCTACGGGTTCCACCTCCTTGATTTCACCCCCAACGCCGTTCTGACCATGGCAGTTTTCGCACACCTCTGCAAAAACTTTGTCGGAGTCCATCCCAATGTTGCCCTTTTCCGCCACTTCTTTACGCCCCGAGTCGAGAGAGGAGAGCCTTTGTCCGGCGGAGTCTCCTGGATCTCGAGGACCGACAAGAAGGAAGCTTATCTGGAGGGAGAGCTCCGCAGCAAATGGGAGGAATGGAGAGCCAATTGGTGTTGGATTGTCGAGGAGAACCCGCAGCCATTTACCGCCCGGCGCCAAACCCCAGTAGTACGCGGCGACGACTGGAGGGACCTGGCCCCGGAAGACGGTAGACTGAAGATTGCCACTACCCGGATCCGACGCCTCAGGCTTGCTGGGCTCACTGTAGGCGCAGTTGGCGCAGATTTCCTTCGTCGCCGCATCGCCCCCTTGCAGGAGAGGAAGAGGCCCGCCTGGGAGTTCGAGAATGCGGCGGATATCATGAGGCTGCGCCCGGGACTCAACTACAACTTCACTGTCCTGGAGCTCAACGCGATGCTCCAGGAGCTGTTCAAGTATGACCCCGATCATCCCGAGGTGTTCAGTTTTCCGAGGGGGGTCGTCCCGTTATGCAACAACTCCGCGGTCAGCCGCATCCGCGCAATGATGCCGCTGTGCGACTCTCATGGGATTGACCCAACTTGGCAAGAGCCTGCCGAGGACGCCGTGCAGCAGTTCTTCGACAACTTAGAAGAAGTGTCGATTCACTCCGACGAGAAGAAGGGCCTCACCCGCGACACCACTGATAAGGAGATGGCGTACATCGCCACTAGGCTGGAGGAGGCGGCGGCAGCCGCGGCCGCGGGCGAGTTCGGATTCACTGTGGAGGAGGCGGAGGCAGCGGAGGCGGCAAGCCTTGCCGAGCGAGAGGAGTTTCTCGGCGCGAGAGAGCCTACCGGTGAGGAAGAGGTTGTCGCGCATGTCGCTGAGCCAAGCGGGCCTGCTGAAGATACGAGCGGCTCGCTGGAGATCGACTCCTCCTCCTCTTCGTCCTCAGGCAGCTCGCCGCCAACGGAGCCCCCAACTCCACCAAGAAGGCGTCTCCGCAAGGCCGGGGACGCAACGGAGCGGCAGACGGGTCAACAGGCGCCATGCCGCGCGACGCGCTCCACCGCGGCAAGCAAGGCTGCTGCGGGAGCGCCTCGCGCATCTGCTGCAACTGGAGCGGGGTCTTCCCGGACCGCCGCTTCTGCTCCTGCCGCCCCTCACGCCTCGGCGGCAGCCGGAGCGGGGTCGTCTCAAACCACCGCCACTGCTCCCGCCAAGCGGCCAAGGGAGCCCACTCCTCCGCCTCCTCGCGCCGGGCGTGAGCCAGACTTCGACTTCTCCGCGCTCAGCTCCGACGAGGAAGAAGAAGAGTAAGATCCTTGTTGTTTTTGCATTTCTTCAATTTTTGTTGTTTTGTCTTGCATCCCTTTCGCCTTACTCTGAGCTTGTTCCTTTTTTTCAGAACTCTGGCCCAGAGGGCGGCAAAGAGAGCCAAGGTCCCGGTGATTGTCATCGAGGACGAGCCCGCCGTGACAGCAGGGGGTGCGCCTGTGACAAACTTGCCGGACCCGGCAACTGATCTTCAGAGCAGCCCCCAGCGCAGCCCCCAGCGTAAGTGTATAGTTCACTTTCCGCTGTTAGGCGCGCGTGGGTGTTCTATCTTTGCTGACGTCTTGTTTGTTGATTTGTGTAGGAGCATATCAGCCACAGAAGGAGCGCCCGGAGATCGTCCCCGACGTGCCTTCTGCTTCGACTACACCGCCAAGGGGGAGCTCTCCGGCAAGGGAGAGTCCTCCGGCGAGGGGGAGCTCTCCGGCAAGGGCGAGCCCTCCGGCAAGGGGTAGCTCTCCGACGAGGGACAGCACCAGCGGCCCTCCGCCGGTGGGGACCACAACTATGCCGCCAAGGGAGAGTTCCCTGGCGAGGAACCCTTCCGAAGAGCCGGCTCGCGCAGGTAATCCCCTTGCTTCAAACTTCCCTTGGGATTTTCTTCTTTTTGGATATTTGCTTGACTGTTTTTCTCCCCTTTCCTGCCGTCAGATCCATCCGCTGCGGAGCCGATGGAGACGGAGGTCGCTGTCGAGGAGAATGCACGCGGCGACACCGGCGACGCCGCTGCCACCAAAGAAGCGGCCGGTGCTGACGAGCCTGCCGACGACGAGGCCGCCAAGGCTGCCGCCGCAGCGGCTGGCGAGGGATCCGGCGGTCGCACTGACGGCCCTGAGGCCGCAGGAGCGCCAGGCGCTATGCCGACCGCCGATCCCTCCGGCGCTGCCGCGGCCCCAGGCTCCGAAGAGACCGAGCCAGGCGCCTACTTGAAGGCCAGCAACGGCGTCTTCATCAGCCTCCCATGGGCGTCCATGTCCAGGGCGCCGGTCGAGGGAGAAGTCTTCGACGGAGAAGTACTTGCCTCCGTCGGGCTGAAGCTTGTCGACGCGCCGAGCAGCAGCAGCGGCGAACCTGAGGAGGAGCGGCTGCTGCGTAAGCTACTGTCGCTCTACCGCGCCCGGCAGGCCAAGCTGGAGTCCCGCGAAGCGCTGGCCGCCAAGGCGGGAGCCGACATTGAGAAGCGTGCGGAGGAGCTCCGGGCCATCAACCAGGCAGCTCTTCGGTCCTTGGCAGAGGAGCGGGAGCAACTTGCTGAGGAGCAGACGGCCTTCTTCCTCGAGAAGGCCAAAGTCGAAGAGCAATAGCGGCTTGCCGCCAAGAAGCTATCTGCGTGGGAAGGTGAGCTGGCGCAGCGGAAGATCAACCTCGACAGCCACGAGGAGGATCTTGCCGCGCGCGAGCAATCACTTGGTGGAGCTCTCCAGAAAGCAAAGGACGCTGCCGCAGCTGCTGAGGTCGCCAAGAAAGAGTTGGAGACGAAGGTGGCGCAGCTCGAGGCCGACCTCAAGGCGAGAGGTGAAGAGATCGCCGCGCTCAAGCTCGAGCGGGAGAAGGACGCCCACAGCCACTCAGAGCTGCAGGTCCGCCTCGCCGAGAAGGGCAAGGAGCTTGCCGCCGCCAAGAATTCTAATGCTGATCTTGAGTTGAAGCTGACCACTTTGACCAAGACGCTGGACGGCGCCAAGGAGCGGGAGGCGGCCTTGAAGGAGGAGGTCAGGGCCGAGAAGGCGTTGCTGGCGAGTGCTGTTGTCACTCAGAACGTCTTTAGGAAGACTGTGGAGCGTTGGACGGAGGGCCTCGTCAATGCTGCCGTAGATATCGACAAGGAGCTGGAGCAGCTGGGGCGGAGTATCTCGGGTATTCCTCTGACGAGAATCTCCACCCCAGCGCCAAGCTCACCCTATTCTTCAAGGGCGTGGCAACGGCCCTCCAGCAGCTCCGGGAGAGAATCCCAAAGCAGCTGGCGGACGAGTCGTGCAAGCTCTGCGCGGGAGCCCTTCAAAAGGTGCTGATGAAGGTGGCCTTCCGCAATCCGGGCCTCAACCTCACCAACATCCTCAAGAGCTTGCCGTCAGACGCCGATCTGGACGCGCTCAAGGCCCTTGTCGCACCCATTGTGGACAAGGTGAGCGGGGTCAAGAGGGTCGAGGGCGATCGCGCGGATTAGGCTGCCCATTTTCTCCTTTCCTTGTCGCTGATAATCATGTTATGAAAACAACTTGTTAGAGCTGTGACAAGTTATCTTGTAATATAACTCTATTTTGGGTAGTGGTTGCAACGTTATTTCCTTTACTTGATCCCTCGCTTTGTATGCTTTTGCCCTACGCTTTTAGGGAACTTGCCGGTGCGGGCACCTCTGCCGCGAGCGCTGAGTGCGGAATGTCAGCAGCCTGCTAGAGGTGTCGCTGCCGACAAGAAACCTTGTCGCAACTAGTTGCAGCACACTTAAGTTGTTGAGCGTGCTCGAAAACAAAGTAAGGGCGCGACACTAGTCGCAGCACACTTAAGTCGTTGAGCGGACTCAAAACAAAGTAAGGGCGCAACTAGCTACGAGTTGGTTCCTCCGCGCACAGGTTTTCCATACAAAGCACGGTCGTTCAAGGAAGATAACTTAAAAATTTAAAAATCTGATTTCTCAAGCTTTGGCGACTTAGCTTTTGTGTTGTTTGCTTCCCAGCAAGGCGGAACTTTCTTGAACGGTGCTTAGTCCATACCACTATCTCCTCCTCCCCCCCCCCCCGGCAAACTTGTGCGCGAGGGAACCTTTCTTTCCTTGGGAAAAAAGAAAGAAGAGAAAATACAGATATGGAGCCTTAAGGCTCGTTATTGCTTACCGGGGGTAGGTGCTGCACAAAGTGTCAGATAATGCATGCATAAAGATAAAAAGCATGAAATTGACAAGATGTGCAGAGCACATGAGCTTTACTGATGCACAGGGTCTGCGCCCGGCTTTGTACAAAGGATTGCATGCAACGGCGGCAAGACTTGTACAAAAGGTGGTTGCCGGAGCGGGTCGTGGCAACCGCGCCTTATGGGTAAAACTTACGAAGATGCTCAATGTTCCAGGAGTTTCTCACCGGAAAGCCATCTTCGGTCTCAAGGCGGACAGCGCCAGGCCTAGTGACTCGTTTCACCCGGTAAGGGCCTTCCCACTTCGGCGTCAACTTGTTGGAATTCTTGGCGGACTGAACGCGCCGAAGAACAAGGTCGCCTTCCTCGAGACTTCTGGCGTTAACTTTGCGGCTATGGTCGCGGCGCAAAGCTTGCTGGTAGCGAGCAGCTCGTACAACAGTCTGAAGACGGTCTTCCTCAAGGAGTAGCGTGTCATCTTGTCGCAGCTGCTCTTGCTCGAGCTCATCATAAGCGAGCACTCGAGGTGACCCGTATACGAGTTCCGTGGGGAAAACTGCCTCTGCTCCATAGACTAGAGTGAAAGGTGTCTGTCCAGTGGCTCGATTTGGCGTCGTCCTGATCGACCAAAGAACCACTGACAGCTCCTCGATCCAGTTTCTTCCGCACTTGTGCAGCCTGTCGAAAGTTCTGGTCTTGAGTCCGCGCAGCACTTCAGCATTTTCCCTCTCCGCTTGACCGTTGCTTCTCGGGTGAGCAATAGAAGCGAAGCAGACCTTGGCGCCAAGATCTTGGACGTACTGCATGAAGGTGCGGCTCGTAAGTTGCGTACCGTTGTCGGTGATGATCCTGTTAGGTATCCCGAAGCGGCAAACAATCGACCTAAAGAACTTGACTGCTGACTGTGTTGTCACCTTCCTCACTGGTTCCACTTCCGGCCACTTCATGAACTTGTCGATTGCAACGTACAAGTACTCAAAGCCCCTGGTTGCGCGGGGAAAGGGGCCGAGGATGTCGAGCCCCCATACCGAAAATGGCCAGGATAAAGGGATCGTCTAGAGAGCTTGAGCTGGCTGGTGTATCTGCTTGGAATGGAACTGGCACGCTTCACACTTGGTTACTTGTGAAATTGCATCCTGGAGGGCTTCCGGCCAAAAGAAACCTTGCCGGAATGCTTTGCCGGCAAGTGCTCTTGCGCCAATGTGGTGACCACATATGCCTCCATGTATCTCTGCCAACAGCTTTTGTCCGTCTTCCCGGGGAATACACTTCAATTTCACGCTGTTGAGTCTTCTTCTGTACAGTGTGTTGTCAACAAACTGGTACATACTTGACTGCCGGGCTACTCTTTCCGCTTCTTCTTGCTCTTCGGGAAGTTCTCCTGTCTGAAGGAAACGGACAATCTGCTGTGCCCATGCTGGAGCTTGTGGCTCGACAACAAGGACCAAAGGCACATCTGCTGCTGCGGGAACATCCGCTTCTACGGCGAGAACCTGCGGCTCGGCCGGAGCTTGATGTTCCCAGGCAAGCTTGCCGGAGCAAAACTTGTCGGGAGCGTTTGCTTCAACGGAACAAACCATGGGGCTTGCCGGAGCAGACTGCTCCTCAGCACTCTTGGTGTTGATCTTGGGGACCTTCTTGGCGGCGGCTTCGGGGAGCTCTGCCGAAAAATAGTCACCAGAAATCAACTTCCTCTTCTTGCACTGCCCAATTGATGGTGTTACGGATGGTTGAGTCAGCTTGAGCACAAAGATCCCTGGTTCCACAGGTAACTTAAGTGCGGCACACTTTGACAGGCTATCGGCGATGTCATTCTGAGCTCTTGGAACATGCTCCATCTGTAGGCTGTCAAATTGCTCCTCTAGCTTCCTCACTTCGTCAACGTAGGCTTCCATCAACGGACTCTGATAATTCTTGTTCACTTGGTGGACGACAAGCTGTGAGTCGCCCTTGACAATCAGCTTCTTGATCCCAAGGTCTGTCGCGATCCTGAGACCGGCAAGCAAACCCTCATACTCTGCGGTATTGTTTGTCGCTTGCTCCTTGGGAAAGTGCATCTGGACTACGTACTTGAGGTGCTCTCCGGTGGGTGCGACAAGCAGCACGCCAGCACCGGCGCCTTTCAGCGAGAAGGTACCATCAAAGTACATCAGCCACTCTTTGCTTGCTTCTTTGACGGGGATGCTCGTTTCTGGAATCTCTTCATCTGGTGTTGGCGTCCACTCTGCTATGAATTCTGCCAATGCTCTGCTTTGGATAGTTGAAGTGCTCTCAAACTTGAGGCCAAAGCTTGACAGTTCCAGTGCCCACTCAACAATCCTGCCTGTCGCTTCTGGATTCTGCAGTATCCTCTTCAGCGGAAAGCGAGTGACAACTGTGATCTCATGTGCTTGGAAGTAATGGTGCAGCTTTCTCGAGGCCATGAGAAGGCCGAAAAGCAATTTCTACACACCAGAGTACCTTGACCTAGCCCCCTGCAGAAGGGAGCTGACAAAGTAAACTGGGCGCTGCACCATTCTCTTCCGTATCTCCTCTTGCGCCTGCGCAGATCCATCTTTGTCGGGACCAGAGCTTGTCGGGGAAGCCCCCTGCTTGTCGCTGGATGTACTTGCCACGGTTGCCGGTTCATCATCTGCCTCCCTCTTCGCTACTAACGCAGCACTAACCACTTGATTGGTTGCTGCTAGATATAGCAGCAACTTCTCTTGTGGCTTAGGTGCGACAAGTATTGGAGTGGAGGACAGGTATCTCTTCAAGTCTTGCACCGCAGCCTCCGCTTCCGGAGTCCATTTCATCGGACCTGCCTTTTTCGAAATTTTCAAAAACGGCAGGGCGCGCTGATACGTCCAAAACGTATCTATAATTTCTGCTTGCTCCATGCCACTTTTGGATGATATTGCTATGATATTCATACACTTCCATACACTTTTTATCATATTTGGACTAACTTACTAATCCAGTGCACCCCAGTGCCAGTTTCTGTTTTCGGCTGTTTTTGTATTTCAGGTTTTCACGTTTCGAGAACTGCCCAGAAAAATACAGAAAAAATATATAAAAAATCAGCGTTCCAGGAAAGACACTGCTTCCGAAGGGGAGCCTGGGGGGCCACAGGGGGCCCAGGCCCCCCCCCCTGGGCCGCGCCGGGGGGGCGCCTCGGCACCCCGAGAGCCCCCCGATGCCCTACTTTGGCAAATATTTAAAGGGTCCCCCGTAACCCTTGAAACAGGACTTCTTTTCGTGATCCCATCTTTGTTCCGCCGCCGCCGCTTCCAAGATCGGGAGCACCAGGAGAACTCTTCCCGGCACCCTGCCGGAGGGAAGGATCACCACCGGGAGCTTCTCCACCACCATGGACGCCTCCCGGATGACTCGTGAGTAGTCTCCCTTGGACCATGAGTCCATGACCAGTAGCTATGTGATGTTCTCCTCCCGTTCTTGTGCTTCACTAATTAGTCCTCGTGAGCTGCCCTACATGATCGAGGCACCTATGTAATCCTTGTGTTGTTGCTATGTTGAGTTTGCTGGGATCCGATGGATTATGAGATTATGTTCAGATTGATCTTGAGTAATATATTTGATTCACCTCTTTTATATTTTAGTTCATAAGTAATTCTTGCATGTTCTCCGTTGTTATTTATTGCTTTGGCCAAGTAGTAAGTAGTGACTCCAAGAGGGAACGTTATGCTCGATTGTGGGTTCATGCCCCTCGATGACTAGCTTGAGTGATAGAAACATGAGTCTAGGGGATGTGCTATTGCCACAAGGGGGAAAACAACGGTGCTTGTGCCCGCGGGTGCAAGGATTGTTTACTTTACGCAAAGTTCTTTTAATGCAGTTGTCTGTTGCATTGAGTTTACACTATGGGTGGGACTCGCAACTTAATACCAGCGAGATGTTCTGGATAGATATCTCAAGGTGGATGATTAGTAGTAGATGCAGTTGGATTTCGGTCTACTTACTTTGGCGTACCGCCCATGCTTTGAACCTCAACCATTCTTGCAATGTAGTCACCATTGGTTTGCGTTCGTGGTCCTGTCAATTGCCCAGGTGTAATTTGTTACCTCGAATAGCTGTTTTATCGTCTTTTGGGAGAGAGACATCGCTAGTGAACATCATGTGACTCCGGTCCATATTACTATCATTGATCACATACACTATTTTACTTTCCGCTATTTTACTTACTATTGCAAATTACTATCTATCACTACTATCATATTGCTTTTAACCCTTTGTGAACTACAAGGCCGGAGAGATTGACAACCTCTCTGTACTCGTTGGGAGCAAAGTTATTTGTATCTGTGTGCAGGTCCACGTTGATTGCTAATTGCGCCGTTAGCAGTTGACACCTACCTGTTGAACCTAGGAGTCTCTGGGGATTCGATCCTTGGCATCTTTGCTAAGGGAAAACACTTCTACTTACTGCATCTTACACCTTCCACTTGGGGTAATCCAACGAGGGGTTCGAGGCCCATCAAGGAGTATTTTCTTGGCGCCGTTGCCGGGGACTCCACTCTTCAGGATAGGGGAGTTGCATGCTATCTTTTACCTTTGCTTATTAGTCTTGTTAGTTTACCTTTCATATTTGCTTTAGTACCTTTTATCAAAAATCACAAAAAATTTATTTACCTTCCTGTTAGTAGTACTATCTGTTTAATTAAACATGTTAGGATTTGGAGCTTTGAGGGAATCAGAGGTTTTAGATTTCCATCAAAGGGATGGAGAAAATATGAAGAAGGCATGGGACAGGATTTCTGATGCACATAGGAGAATTATGCCTTGGATACCTATAAAAATTGTGCTTAGGAATTTTTACCATGGTCTTTTTAAATGGTGTAAACACTCCCTTGACATTATAGCTGAGGGAGATTTCTTAGAATGTGATGAAGCTAGGGCTCTTGAAATTATACATGGTCTATCTAGTTACTTTGTTTATGATCATAACTTTGATACTATCATAGATAGACTTGCTACTATTGAGAAAAGAATGGATGCTCTAGACTTAACGAAGGTAGAGAAACCCAAACCCAATAAGAGAGATATTTTGGAAATAGATAATGACTGGGAACCTCTTGTTAGGATTAGCATCTCTAATCAAGACTTCCTTGCTTATTGTGATATTGGATCTATGGTTTCTACTATGCCAAAAGTTGTTCGTGATTCTTTAAAATTTAACATGAATATATTACCATCTTATCATGAACATACTAATGGAGATATTTCTGAAATCCAGGGAAAAATAAAAGACGTGCCAGTTAAATTCCTTAAAGGGATTGCAATGATTGATTTCTTCATCATGGAGCCAAACCAAGGAAATATAGTGCTTGGAAGGGACTTCCTCCGAGCAGTTAAGGGCTTCATTGATATAGGTAAGGGACAAATCCGCTTACGCGGGAAGGCAGAAGGTGTGTACCCCTTTCCTAGAAGGAACAAGAATGAACTTGTTGAGGAATCATTTGAACCAATGTATAACTCTGATTATTATGATGAATATTGATTCCTCTATGCATTATGCCTAGCTTAAAGGCATAAAAGAAAGCGCTTTTGGGAGGCAGCCCACATGAATAAAAATTTTGCTTTTGTTGTGTCTTGATGTTGTTTACTGCTGTAGCATCATCATTGTATCTTTGCTTTTCATATTTGTGCCAAGTATAGCCTCTGATTGCTAGAAAGTTCAAAAGTTGTGAGGTGCTGTCCAGGAAACAGATTCTGTCCTTGGATAGAAAAATTCGTATAAAATCACCAGATCATCTTTTTGGTCTGAATTTTTTCAACAGCGTTCTCTATATAATTGTATTTCGTGCGTCAGTTCTGAGTTTTTTGATTTGAGCTGCAGAAGTATCCCGAACAGGTCAATTACTGCCTGCTGTTCTGTTTTTCACAGATTCTGTCCTGTTTTGCCTTACCTTCACTTTGCAAATTAAGAACTTGCTTTTTCTTTGCAAAAACCTTTTGGCAATCTTGAGAAACAGTAGAACTTCAAGAATATCCTTATTTCCAGCAAGGTATAATTATTTTATTAAGGGTAGTAACCTCGCTAATCAGATTATGAATGAGTTATGTATGAAGGGAGTTTTCAAGTGTGCGAGGGAAGATGATAAAAAGATTCAGGAGTGTCAAGCGCTCAAGCTTGGGGATGCCCCCGTGCACCCCCAAGAAATATTCAAGGAGACTCAAGCGTCTAAGCTTGGGGATGCCCCCCGTGCATCCCCTTCTCCATCAACATTATCAGTTCGTCTTTCGTTCCGCTATATTTTTATCACTTCATGTGTTATGTGCTATGCTTGGAGCGTCTTGCTTTTAGTTTTTCTTTTTAGTTTTTCATAACGAGTCGGAACCCAACATTCCTTTATTTGGGAGAGAAACACGCTCCACCTCTACCTAGAACATTACATAGAATTTTCATGTCTATCTATGCTGTGTGTGTTCTTTGTCTTTTAAATAGCTACTATCGTGCTTTGCTCTTAGTATTCATGCTCATCTTTTCAAGAGCCTTTATTTAGTTGGTTGCTTGAACTCTTTTTAATTATCATGATCACCTTATTAAGAGAGTTTGCTTCCGTTGCATTGGTTAATGTGTCTATGATAAAGATGCTACTTTCATGATGGTGCTTAGTAGTTCAGGTTTTCTTTTGGTTAATCTCAGATAGCTGGGGGGTTCCCAATATGTCATTGGAGTACCAACTTGGTTTGTTTGCCTATGATGTGGTATGGTTTAGTAATATCTTCCTTCGAGAATTTATTTTGATTGACTTGGCGTATGCTCACGCATATTCAAGACTGTAAAGAAAGTTTGTCAAGCCTTGATGATCTTTTGTTTCTAAGTAGCGATATAACTACCATGCCTAATTCAATATTGCTTTGTCGCTCTGCATGATTATGACCGTCATTGCTCTCTTAGTTGGTTGCTCCCAGTCTTTTGCCAACCTCCACCTGCACTAAGCAAACCACCATGCAATACATAGCTCATGGGAAAGTAGCCTAAAAACTATTGTGGTAAAGAATATGTTGCTTATGTATCTTATTTCTTATGAGTTGCTTGCTGAGCGGTAACCATGTTTCTGGGGACGCCATCAACTGTCACACTTTTGTTGAATATCATGTGAGTTGCTATGCATGTTCGTCTTGTCTGAAGTAAGGGTGATTTACCGTGGGTTGAATTAATATGCATATTGTTAGAGAAGAACATTGGGCCGCCAACCAAAGCCATGCATCATGGTGGAAGTTTTAGCTTGGACCTTCATCCTCAATCTCTCATGAGAATATGCTTATGCATTTAAGAGGAGTACATCATCTATTTTCTATGTTGTCCCGGTATGGATGTCCTCAAGTTGAGATTTATCAAAAACGAGAAATCAAATGCGATCTATCTCCTTGGACCTTTGTAAAGGTGGCATAGAGGTACCCCTTTGTGACACTTGGTAAAAACATATGCAATGCAATGATAACCCATGGGGATCCGAGCTAATTAGGACAAGGAGCGAGCACTATTGGTATTCGATGCATGAGGCTTGCAACTTATAAGATGTTTTATACATGACACATATGAAGTACTACTACCGTTGACACAATTGCTTCCATGTTTCGTAATAAAAAGCTCTAGCACTTCAAGCATCAACTACTGAGAGCATGATTGTCATTCTGAGTGTAATGTGCATTGTCCCAAAGTAGCATTGTCTTTTGCATGATTGTGATATCGTTTATTTTGAAATGATTGTATCTAGTCATCACTTAAACCTTGAAGGTGCCCCTGCACTTATGTTTTGCATCACTAAAGGGGGCAAGCTAGATATCACTTGATCATATTTGCACATCATGTTCATTGCAAATCTTTTTGATGTTTCAGTTTCATGTTGTAAAAATTTCAGTCATTTGTGATTTTCTATTGAGACAACTTAATTACTTTAGAATCATTGTCTCAGTAAGCTTTTGTCATATGACTATGAGAAAGTCTTATATGGTTAATAGCATGTCACCACAGAAATTATTCTTGTTATCATTTACCTACTCGAGGACGAGCAGGAATTAAGCTTGGGGATGTTGATACGTCCAAAACGTATCTATAATTTCTGCTTGCTCCATGCCACTTTTGGGTGATATTGCTATGATATTCATACACTTCCATACACTTTTGATCATATTTGGACTAACTTACTAATCCAGTGCACCCCAGTGCCAGTTTCTGTTTTCGGCTGTTTTTGTATTTCAGGTTTTCACGTTTCGAGAACTACCCAGAAAAATACAGAAAAAATATATAAAAAATCAGAGTTCCGGGAAGGACACTGCTTCCGAAGGGGAGCCTGGGGGGCCACAGGGGGCCCAGGCGCCCTGTGGGCGCCCCCCCCCCCTTGGGCCGCGCCGGGGGGTGCGCCTCGGCACCCCGAGAGCCCCCCGATGCCCTACTTTGGCAGATATTTAAAGGGTCCCCCGTAACCCTTGAAACAGGACTTCTTTTCGCGATCCCATCTCTGTTCCGCCGCCGCCGCCGCCGCTTCCAAGATCGGGAGCACCAGGAGAACTCTTCCCGGCACCCTGCCGGAGGGGAGGATCACCACCGGGAGCTTCTCCACCACCATGGACGCTTCCCGGATGACTCGTGAGTAGTCTCCCTTGGACCATGAGTCCATGACCAGTGGCTATGTGATGTTCTCCTCCCGTTCTTGTGCTTCACTAATTAGTCCTCGGGAGCTGCCCCACATGATCGAGGCACCTATGTAATCCTTGTGTTGTTGCTATGTTGAGTTTGCTGGGATCCGATGGATTATGAGATTATGTTCAGATTGATCTTGAGTAATATATTTGATTCACCTCTTTTTTATTTTAGTTCATAAGTAATTCTTGCATGTTCTCCATTGTTATTTATTGCTTTGGCCAAGTAGTAAGTAGTGACTCCAAGAGGGAACGTTATGGTCGATTGTGGGTTCATGCCCCTCGATGACTAGCTTGAGTGACAGAAACATGAGTCTAGGGGATGTGATGTTGCCACAAGGGGGGAAACAACGGTGCTTGTGCCCGCGGGTGCAAGGATTGTTTACTTCCCGCAAAGTTATTTTAATGCAGTTGTCTGTTGCATTGAGTTTACACTATTGGTGGGACTCGCAACTTAATACCAGCGAGATGTTCTGGATAGATATCTCAAGGTGGATGATTAGTAGTAGATGCAGTTGGATTTCGGTCTACTTACTTTGGCGTACCGCCCATGCTTTGAACCTCAACCTTTCTTGCAATGTAGTCAGCATTGGTTTGCGTTCGTGGTCTTGTCAATTGCGCAGCTGTAATTTGTTACCTCGCATAGCTGTTTTATCGTCTTTTGGGAGAGAGACATCGCTAGTGAACATCATGTGACTCCGGTCCATATTACTATCATTGATCACATACACTATTTTACTTTCCGCTATTTTACTTACTATTGCAAATTACTATCTATCACTACTATCATATTGCTTTTAACCCTTTGTGAACTACAAGGCCGGAGAGATTGACAACCTCTCTGTACTCGTTGGGAGCAAAGTTATTTGTATCTGTGTGCAGGTCCACGTTGATTGCTAATTGCGCCGTTAGCAGTTGACACCTACCTGTTGAACCTAGGAGTCTCTGGGGATTCGATCCTTGGCATCTTTGCTAAGGGAAAACACTTCTACTTACTGCATCTTACACCTTCCACTTGGGGTAATCCAACGAGGGGTTCGAGGCCCATCACGCGCTCAGCAAACTTAGAGATAAACCTGCTGAGAGCAGCTACGCAACCGGCAAGTCTTCGCACATCCTTGACGCGCTTTGATGCTTCAATCTGCTCGATGGCCTTGATCTTGTCGAGATTGGCTTCAATTCCCCTGTGAGACACGAAGAACCCGAGAAGCTTGCCGGAAGGGACTCCAAACACGCACTTCTCGGGGTTGAGCTTGAGCTGGATCTTGCGCAGATTTGCAAAGGTCTCGTCTAAATCTTGAATCAGGGTTGCCCTGTCCTTTCTCTTGACCACTATGTCATCCATGTAGGCCTCCACATTTCTGTGAATTTGTGGCTCAAAAGCTGTTTGGACTACCCTTGCAAATGTCGAACCAGCATCTCAAACCAAAATGCATTCGTATGAAACAGTACGTGCCACATGGAGTGATGAATGCGGTCTTCTCCTCATCCTCTTCTGCCATGAAGATCTGATGGTATCCTGAGTATGCGTTAAGAAATGAAAGCAGGTCACATCCGGCCGTGGAGTCAACGATCTGGTCAATGTGCGGCAAGGGAAATGGGTCTTTGGGACAAGCTTTATTCACATCAGTGAAGTCGATACAAAGCCTCCATTTCCCGTTTGTCTTGCGCACGACTACAGGATTGGCCAACCACGTAGGATGGAGCACTCCTCTGACAAGGCCTGCTGCTTCCAACTTCTTGATTTCTTCTGCGATAAATTCTTGGCGCTCCACTGCTTCTTTCCTGACTCTCTGCTTGATGGGCCGCGCATGAGGACAAACGGCAAGATGGTGCTCAATCACTTTCCTGGGAACACCGGGGATGTCAGACGGTTGCCATGCAAACACGTCGACGTTCGCCCGCGGGAAAGCAACGAGCGCGCTTTCCTATTTAGGGTCAAGCGTGGCACTGATGGTGAAGGTACCACCAGTGCCGTCCTCCTTGGCGGACACCTTCTTGGTCTCTGGCGGAGCTGCCATCGTCTTCTTACACTTGCCGGTGGAGCTCGATGGTGTGTCCTCGACGGCAGTGCAGCACTCCGAAGAGGTGCGCTTGCCGGAGTGGGCATCAGAGCTCTTGCCGGACTTGGTCTTCTTCTTCCCCCCGGGAGCTTCAGCGGCAAGTGCCTTGCGATCCGTTGCGGCTGCTGCTTCCCGGTAGATCTTTTCGGCGCAGATAAGGGCATCCTTCTTGTCTCCAGGGACAGAGATGACGCTTATCGGGCCTGGCATCTTCAGCATTTGTATGCATAGTGAGAGGCTGCCATGAACTTGGCAAGCGCTGGACGGCCGAGTATCCCATTGTAAGGCAATGGAAAATCGGCAACGTCGAACGTGACCCTCTCAGTCCTGAAGTTCAGCTCGCCGCCAAATGTCACTGGCAGCGTTATCTTCCCCTTCGGCTTGCTCCTTCCCGGGTTAATTCCTTGGAATGTGTCGGTCTCTTCGAGCTCGCTGTCAGGGATTTGGAGTTTCTGGAGTACAGCGGAGGAGATCAGGTTCAAGCCGGCCCCGCCGTCAACTAACATCTTAGTGACCTTGAGGTTGCGGATAGTTGGTGAAACCAACATCGGCAAACACCCGACCGCAGTTGTGCGATCAGGGTGGTCCTCAATATCAAAGATGATAGGCATGCTGGACCACTTCAGAAGCTTGCGCGATTCGACAGGTGGTTCTGCTGCATTAACTTCCCGCACCCACTGCTTGAGTTGGCGGTGTGAAGTATGCAGAGAAGCACCGCCGTCAACGCACAAGACCTCTGTGGCTTTCTGGAACTCCTGCTCACTGGTCTCAACATCATCCATGTCTTCGTCGTCGTCGTCATCTTCATCCTTGTCGCGGCCGCGGGGAGGTCTATCTCCTTGCCGCTGCTTGGCCTTGCCGCGGCGCCCTCCCCGGCCGGCGAATAACTGCTTCTTGCCGGATCCTCCATCACCTCCTTGGGCCTTCTCCTTGTCGCGTCGCTCGTACTCAGCCTTCTGCTGCTCGACAAGTTGTTCGACCCTCTTGCAGTTCTGGAGGTCATGACCCTTGGTGCGGTGGATCTTGCAGTACTGCTTGTCGGTGCCGTCCTGCTTGTCGGCGGCCGCCACAGCCTGGCAGTTGGTGCATGCAGCAGTCTCCTTGCCGGAACTACCAACTTGGGCTTTCTTGGCGCCACCTTCGTTGCCGGACTGCTCAACGACTAGCACCTCTTTGCTTTTCTTCTTCCTGTTGTTCCGCCGCCGGTTTTTCTTTGCCGGGGCGGCGTCCTCGCTGTCAGATCCTCCTTCTCCTGTATCCTCTCCGGGGAATTTCCTCCCATCTTCAGCACGTGCGCACTTGTCGGCCAGGGCGTACAGCTCGCTGACGTCCCTGATCTTGCACATCGCCATCTCCTCCCTCATCCTGCGGTTACGCACGTTCTGATGGAACGCGCTGATAACTGCGGCAGGGTGGACATCTGGGATGTTGTGCTGTACACGGCTGAACCTCTGGATATACTTGCGCAGGGACTCTTCTTCCTTCTGGGCAAGCAGGTGAAGGTCACTCTCCTGGCCATGGGGTTTGTGGCCGCCTGTAAAGGCGCCGACAAACTGATGGCACAGGTCTGCCCAGGAGGATATGGAGTTGTCCGGCAAGTGCATGAGCCAGGACCTGACGTTGGGTTTGAGTACCAGAGGGAAGTAGTTGGCAAGGATCTTGTCATCTCGCCCCCCAGCAGCTTGCACCGTGATGGTGTAGATGCTGAGGAACTCCGACGGGTGCATCTTGCCATCGTACTTCTCTGGTACATCTAGTTTGAAATTCTTCATGCCAGGCCACTGGACTTGCCGCAGCTCACGAGTGAACGCGGGACAACCTACCGCGTATGGCAAGTCGCCTGGTCCCCCTGGCGCATGCATGTCGACAGCGGGCCCAGCGCGCTGGTCTGATTGACGCCGTGCTTCTCTTCGGCGCTCGATGCGGGTGCGAGCGTCTTCTTGCTGTCGTTCGTGGAGAACTTGGCATTGATCGCGACGAGCTCGTGGATCTGACGATGTGGTGGAGTCGTCGTCGATGTTGATCCGGCGAGTCGGCGATTTCGGTCTTCGGGGCGGAGAGTGCACGGTGGTTGCACCCCCACCGGTCTTGTTGCCATCGGCCCGCGCCTGGCTGACTTGCCGCGGCTGCGATGTGCTCGGCTGCCACGGAGTGTCGCCGTTGGCGAAGGCGATGAGACTCTGAATGGTGGCCCTCCAGTCGTCGGCCTTGTCTGCCGCTAGAGGAAAGTCTAAGAGCAGTTGAGCTCGTGCCAGAGCTTCTGCTGGAGTGGCGGGTAGTGGTGGCGAGCGGTGCGAGGAGCGGGATATGCTCAGACTTCTAACTATGTTAGAAGGAGCAGTATCCCGTCCAGGCGACCGTGCCTTGCTCGTGCCGGCATGTTGACGTGCATGCTGGTCTTGAGCATTCCGAGATCCGCCGGCTTGATCTTGGACCAGCATACGTATGGTACCGTGAGTACCATGATGCTGCCGGTCCCGCGCCTCCTGAGATGGGCGCGGTGCATGTACGTACGGCGAGGTCTTGGAGTGCGCCCGGTCATCGTGGGAACCGGCTACGTCGCCGATGGCCAGCGCAGCCTTGTCTTTGGACTTGCCGGCACCGTGAGCTCCCTCGTCGACATCCGTTCTTCCGCCGGCGTCTACCCCACCAGCCGTTGGCTCCGGCGGTGGTGGGATCGACGCGGACGGACCAGCTGCCTCCGAAGCCTTCTTCTTCGGCGGCATGTTGATGAAGATCTAGCTCGTGTGGATGCCGGATCAGGTTCACACAACCTCGACACACCCCTACCTGGCGCGCCAAAGATGTCGGGGAAACTGATCCACCCACGAACACCTATGGGACCGGAGCCCCTTTCGGTACGGCAGGGGGCGGAGATCACACGAAGAGGAGATCGAGGCGAGGCACACGAGCAGTTTACCCAGGTTCGGGTCGCACGGATGCGTAAAACCCTACTCCTGCTTTGGATTGTATTGAGTTCTTGCTCGGGAGCGCAAGGAGCTACAGTACACTCCAGCAGCTAGCAAGACCGAGCGTGAGAGTGTTCGAATCCCCCTCTATGTTGCGCATGGGCCTCCTTTTATATGCTCAAGGGGTCACCGACAGGTGGCAACGCAGTTGAGGGTAGAAATGGAAAGATGGTGGAGTTGGTACACCTACTTGTACAGTGTTCCATACCTAACCCTGACGGCAGGGGACAAGGGCATTGAATGACCATCACCGTCGCCTAAATAGTGCAAAAAGGGGCCGTCAGGGGTGCCACCGTTCGCCACGATGGCAACCTTGTCAGCGCCGCTTGCCACCGCGTACCCCTGGCTGCACAGCCTCCCGCCACGTACGCCTGGAAGGGTCCCAGAGCGACACGTGGGTGGATGCGCTGGAGCGCGGGTACTGAGTGGAAGCTTGCCGCGGTCGCTATCTTGTCGCTTCCGGGAGCTTGTCGCTCACCGGGCCTTGCCGGGACGCGTGGCGCGTCGCGGCAAGCTCCTTGAGATGCCTTGGTTGGCCTTCCCGGCAAGCTCCTCTTGCCGGGGTCTTGTCTCCTTGGCTTGGATACTTTGTTCTTGAATGGCTCCAAAGGACCCACGGAGGGCCTCGGCGGTCACCCGGCAAGCCTTGCCGCGGGACGCTGCGACTGCCCGTGCACAAGTTCGGATACTAAGGGTACCCCTACTTTAGTACACCGACAAAGACCTATGGTGTATGGCCAGCAATTTGCACTGAAGACGCACACCCCCATGATTTTAGCCCAAGAAACTAATTAAACCGGATCCAGATCAGGAAGAAACAAATTATACCTCACGATTCAGCGAGATCCATCCTTTGGCCCCTGCAGCTGCCGGCGCCTCTCCGGGCTGCTGCACGTACTCACCGAATCGGGAGGAGGTCGCCGGCGGCCGGCAGGACGTACCAGCCTCGGGAGGAGGCCCCGCCGCGAGATCTACTCCACGGCTCGACCTCTGCCTCTGACTGACAGACTCCCCCCTTGTCCAAACGTTGTAGAAATTGACGTCGGGAGCAGAGGGCCTGTTAACAGATCCGACCGATCACGTGTCGGCACAGAGCTGCTGCCATGTGGGTCCACCGCGCGGCATGGTCCCATGTGTCATCCAGTAAAGACAAACATGAGTGAACAACTAAGTTGGTCTCATCGTGCGTGATTTCGCTTTCACTAGAGGACTATTTTCTTACTACTAGTAACAGCATCGCACACCCAACATGCCCTTCCTAGACGATATTTTTGCGCCGGCGCAGAAAAATCGCCCCAGCCGCGCACTCAGAAACCCATTTTTTGTCGGCTCGGGCTGAATTTGGGGCCGGCAGACCCAAGCCGAATTTGGCGCGCTGGTGCGCGCTGGGGCGCGCTCGGGGGCGCCGAGTGAAACGGTTTTTGCGCGAACTAACCGCGGGCCCTCGAGTCAGCAACACGATGATTCTCATCGCTTCGTCGTCCTCATCGCCTCGGTTCCCGCGGGGGAATTCAATGCCAAAGCTGTGGCGCGCTGCCGCGCCGGTCAGCATCCATTGATGCCTCACTGACGGCGCAGTGAAGGCGCGGCGCCACGCGGACGCCGCCCGCCCGCGGCTATAAAAAAGCCTAGCCCCCGCCGGTGGACGCACACTTCACCTCTCCTCTCCCCTCCTTGTAGGATCGAAGAAGTATGTCTAGAGGGGGGGGGATTAGACTACTTGACAATATAAAAATCTGCCTTTTGGTTGTGCAAAGTTTTAGGCAGTTTTACAACTAAGATCAAGTCAAGTAATACACTACACATGCAATTCTAGAGTATGGGCAGCGGAAAGTAAATTGCATATATAGTAAAGAGAGGTGGAGAAGATCAAACGCAGTTGGGTGACACGGAGATTTTTGTCGTGGTTCCGATAGGTGGTGCTATCGTACATCCACGTTGATGGAGACTTCAACCCACGGAGGGTAACGGCTGCGCGAGTCCACGGAGGGCTCCACCCACGAAGGGTCCACGAAGAAGCAACCTTGTCTATTCCATCATGGCCTACGCCCACGGAGGACTAGCCTTACTCGGGGTAGATCTTCACGAAGTAGGCGATCTTCTTGCCCTTACAAACTTCTTGGTTCAACTCCACATCTCAAAGACGGAGGCTCCCAAGCGACACCTAACCAATCTAGGAGGCACCACCCTCCAAAAGGTAATAGACGGTGTTGATGATGATGAACTCCTTGCTCTTGTGCTTCAGATGATAATCTCCCCAACACTCAACTCTCTTCACTGATATGGCTGTGGTGGAAGAAGGGTTTGAGTGGAAAGCAACTTGGGAAGGCTAGAGATCAAGTTTCATATGGTAGGAATGGAATGGCTTGATCTCAACACAAGGGTAGGTGGTTCACTTCTCAGAAAGTGTATGGTAGAAGTGGTGGTACTTTCTGATGGCTCTCCTCACGAATGAGGAGGGGGTGGAGGGGTATATATACCCTCCACACAAAATCCAACCGTTACACACACATTTGACCAATCTCGGTGAGACCGAAGTGAAAACTCGGTCAGACCGAAAGTTCAAATATAGTGAACGTTGGGATTTTCGGTGGGACCGAAAATACCATCTCGGTGGGACCGAAAGTGTTTCTGATATGAACGTTGGAGATTTCGGTGAGACCGAGAAAGAAAACTCGGTTTGTCCGATTTGAGAAAGAGCAGGAACATGCCAGAATCGGTTTGACCGAAGATGAATTATCGGTGAGACCGATTTGAGCCAAGACAGAACTTGCCCATTTCGGTGAGACCGATAATACAAACTCGGTTATTCCGAAATGATGTGAAAATGTTTACAGAAGGTTGGCAGTTCAGTTTCGGTGAGACCGATCTCAAACTCGGTAAGACCGATTTTTCTAGGGTTTGGGATATGGCTGAAGTGGTTCATCTCGGTGGGACTGAGTTGGAAGAATCGGTTTGTCCAAGATTACTTATGAGTGTGTTTGGTAGTGAAAGGTGCTGATAGTTGAAGGAGCTAAATCACTAAGCACTTGAGCAACCAGATCATCAACACAACCTCATCCCCTTTTAATAGTATTGGCTTTTCCTATGGACTCAATGTGATCTTTGATCACTAAACCAAAAATGGAGTCTTGAGCTTTTGCCAATGCTTTCCTTAGCATTTGAGGGGTCCACTTCTTCAATCATCTTGCCATTCCAATGTGATTGGGTTTCCTGAAACATACTTGATAAAAGCATTAGTCCAACCACAAAGTATGTTGTCATTAATTACCAAAACCACCCAGGGAGCAAATGTGCTTTCAATCTCCCCCTTTTTGGTAATTGATGGCAACACACTAAAATTATACTAAACAAAACATCAAAGCTTATTGAAAGAAAGACAGAATTATCATGAAAGCTTTGACAAGCATGTAGTACACAGGCTCCCCCTACAAGTGTGCAAGATTTTCATAGATTATGGTTTTGGACTACCACAAGCACACAAGAGAGATAAGCAAGATGTGCTACATGCAGCTTGGCTATATGCATCAGAGCAGAAGAAAAGGAATTGAGTGATAATGCATATGTGCATGGTGATTTCTTGCAAACAAGTATTTACAAGCAAGTCACCATCATGCACATTCTGCAAGATGCATATACTTACCTTGAGGTTCCTTGGCATTTGTACCTGAAGGGATAAACTTGAGAAAACAAGGTTAGATAACACAAGAGTATTCCTTCAACCAATTGCAAGAACATCAAGAGTACCAAGCCAGGGAGGACATGTATAAAGAGTGTCTCATATTGAGCACAGGCTTGAATCAGCAAACATGTCTCCGAAGCTAAAAGATTTTCAATGAACTCTGAGAGATTTTGCTTTTCATAGGATATCAATTGTGACGATTCCTCTAAGTCTTCTCCCCCTAAACTAAAAGATTTCATAAGATACCAATTGTGAGAACAAGGGGTGTGATGGAAGAAGCAAAATCAAAAGAGTGATGCAAATTGTAATGTCCAATGTAAAACACGACAAAGCTTTGATGTGATTCTCTCCCCCTTAAGATAAGATTGCTTTTGTTCTTCCCTTAAGTCTTCTCTTCTCCCCTACTTCCCTTACTCCCCCTAAGTCCTCTCCCCCTTTGACATCAAGTGCCGAAAAGGACAGCAAACTAGGTAGGACAGGAAAGATGGAAAGAAAGAAAGAAAGAAAGAGAGAAATGGGATCCTTAAGAATCACAACAGGGCAAATAAGAACATTCACAGAAACAATTTGAGTCTTCTCCTCCTTAAAATTTAAAATTTGAGTCTGAATTTGAGTCCTCTCCCTCTTTGAAAATACAGAAAGAATTCAGCTCACTTTGCGAGGAGTATTTCAAAAGATTTGCAATGAATTTGTAGAAGATTTTCAAGGAATTGATCAGAGCCATAAAAGATTTCCAGAAGGATATTCACAAAGAAATATAAGAAAAGAGATAAAAAGATTTCTAGATGAAGTTTTTTTTTGTTTTTTTTTGTTTAAAGAAAACTCAATGAGAGAACATAAGAGAAAACAGAAAAACTCCAAAAGCATATGTACTTCATCTAGATAAAGGTCGGCGACAAAGTCACCTTTGTTTGAGTATATTGACTTAGGAGTCAAATGAGGACATTTGATCATAGGTCATACTCATCGTTTAAGCTCAAAATGGGGTTGCCATTTTTCGATTAAGCATTTGATGTGATCACATCTTATGAAGCTGCTTGTACTCATGACTTTGAGCAAAGCTCCTCAAAGATGTGAAGAACATACCTTGGGCTTGTTGTTGCTTTACTCATGTAGGTAAGCTTGATGTAGGTGCTCATTGAATGTGAAGTTGGAGCGCCATTTCTACTTGTGTAGTTCATCTTCCTACATGGGTTAGGCAAGCAAGGAAATACTCAAGAATATCCAAGATGACAAGAGTGAAATACTGGATGTATAAGATGTCAAAAAGGATATGTGGAATTTTGTTCCTTGAACTCAACATCCCAAAGGGCTAGATACTTGGTCAATGACAAGATTACACATGATTTGAGTGTGTGGTAATCTTGTGGAATGTAGATCATCCAAGTACCTGCAAAGAGTTAGATGCAATACAAGGAGGCAAATGTGTCCAAGACATATGATCATCATCATAAGAGAAATATCAAGGATTAGTCAAGAGAGCTCAAGCCTTGCATGCATCAATGGAGTTATCACTCCAAGTTTGAAGCATCAATGATGTTCAACTCACTCCTTAAGCGACAAAACACTTTCTCATCAAGAGGTTTTGTAAAGATATCAGCAAGTTGTTTGTCAGTACGAACATGCTTAAGATTAATGTCACCCTTGGCAATATGATCACGAATAAAATGGTGACGAACTTCAATATGCTTTGTTCGAGAGTGTTGCACAGGATTGTGTCCAATCTTGATTGCACTCTCATTGTCACAAAGCAAGGGAACACGTCTCACATGTATCCCATAATCTTTAAGCGTTTGTGTCATCCATAGCAATTGAGCACAACACGAACCAGCAGCAATATATTCTGCTTCGGCAGTGGATAATGATACCGAATTTTGTTTCTTGGAGGACCAAGATACAAGGGATCGACCAAGGAATTGACATGTACCCGAAGTTGACTTTCTATCAACCTTGTCACCGGCATAGTCCGAGTCGGAATAGCCAACAAGATCGAAAGAGGCTCTCTTAGGATACCAAATGCCAAAGTTTGGTGTGTGTATCAGGTATCTCACTATCCTTTTAACAGCTTTAAGATGACATTCTTTAGGGGCTGCTTGATATCGCGCACACATGCAAACACTTAACATTATGTCAGGACGAGAAGCACAAAGATATAGTAGAGAACCAATCATAGAACGATAAACCTTTTGATCAACGGGTTCTCCATCTTTTGTCAAGTCATTATGTCCACTAGTAGGCATGGGGGTACTCATACCTTTGCTTTCTTGCATGTTGAACTTCTTGAAGAGATCCTTGGTGTACTTTGTTTGTGAGACAAAAGTACCCTCCTTAGATTGCTTGATTTGCAACCCAAGGAAGAATTTGAGTTCACACATCATGGACATCTCATACTTCTCCGACATGAGCTGTCCAAACTTCTTGCTAAAATGGGGGTTAGTTGAACCAAAGATAATATCATCAACATATATTTGGCACACAAATAGTTCACCATTAACCCTTTTCGTGAACAGCGTTGAGTCTATCTTTCCAATCTCAAAGCCTTTTTCAAGAAGAAAGCTAGTTAAGCATTTGTACCAAGCTCTAGGAGCTTGTTTAATACCATAAAGAGCTTTATGCAACTTGTAAACATGATTAGGCTTTTTAGGATTCACAAATCCGGGAGGTTGTTTTACAAATACTTCCTCCTCAATTTCACCATTTAGGAAAGCACTTTTGATGTCCATTTGATAGAGAGTAATATCATGATGATTGGCATAAGCAAGAAGAATGCGAATGGACTCAAGTCTAGCAACGGGGGCATAGGTCTCACCATAGTCCATACCTTCGACTTGTGTGTAACCTTGAGCTACGAGAGGAGCCTTGTTGCGGATGACTTGTCCATCTTCATCTTGCTTGTTGCGAAACACCCATTTGGTTCCAATGATGTTTTGATCATCGTTGGGCTTCTCTACCAAAGTCCACACCTTGTTCCTTTCGAAGTTGTGTAGCTCTTCGTGCATAGCGTTCACCCAATCCGGGTCTTTAAGTGCTTCTTCTACCTTCATAGGTTCAATACTAGAGATAAATGAGTAATGCTCACAAAAGTTAGCTAAGCGAGTTTTAGAGCGAGTAATTCTCCCGGAGTTGATGTCGTTCATCATTTGTTCCACGGGATGATTCTTCTTGACTCTTGCTCGAACTCGGGATAGCTTTTGTTGATGTTGTGGCTCAGCTTCCTCATCATCTTCATCTTCTTCTTCTTCTTCTTCTTCATTGTTGTCGGTGTTGTCTTGAGGTGGTGGAGAAGGAGGTTGTGGTGGATCTTCTTGTTGCATTTCCTCATCTTGGTGAGTTCCACTTGTGGAGGCCTCCATGTTGCCTTGAGGTTCATCTCTCTGTGAGGTAGGTGGCTCCACATATGTAGATGAGGTACTCTCCTTCACTTCCATGGGACGGATCTTCCCGATAGATAAATCTTGGATTGCTTCCGATGGGTCCTTGTCTCCAACATCAATAGGCTTTTGCTCTACTTGCGAGCCGTTAGATTCATCAAACTTCACATCTACCGTCTCTTCAACCTTTCGGGTGAAATTATTGTAGACACGGTAGGTGTGGGAGTTTGATCCATAACCAAGGAGAAAGCCTTCATGAGATTTAGGAGCAAATTTAGATCGACGATGCTTATCAAGGATATAGCATTTTGAACCAAAGACACGAAAGTATCCCACTTGGGGTTTGTTACCGGTGAGGAGCTCGTATGATGTCTTGCCGAGAAGCTTATGAAGATAAAGTCTGTTGATAGCATGACAAGCTGTCTCGACCGCTTCTCCCCAAAAATGTTTCGGTGTCTTGTATTCATCAAGCATCGTTCTTGCCATCTCTATGAGCGTTCGGTTCTTCCTCTCAACAACTCCATTTTGTTGAGGAGTGTACGTAGCCGAGAACTCATGTAGAATTCCTTCCTCATCGAGAAAAGAGTCTACATTGGCGTTCTTGAACTCCGTTCCATTGTCACTCCGAACTTTCTTGATCTTCACCTCAAATTGATTTTGGGCCTTTTTGGCAAAGGTCTTGAAGATCCTCTGAACCTGCGATTTATCATCAAGGAAAAATACCCACATAAATCTGGAATAATCATCAACTATAACTAGACCAAAGGAGTTACCACCAAGGCTTTTGTAAGCATTGGGACCGAAGAGATCCATATGAAGAAGCTCAAGCGGTCTCCTTGTGGTCATGATGTTTTTCACAGGATGACTTCCACCAACTTGTTTTCCTGCTTGACAAGCACTACAAAGTCTATCTTTGTCAAAGAAAACATCTTTAACACCAAGAATATGATCACCTTTGATTAGCTTGTCTAAATTACGCATACCAACATGTCCTAGCCTTCTATGCCATAACCAACCTTTAGAGGATTTAGCAATGAAACAAGCTCTAGGTTGGGCTTTCTTAGTGAAATCGACAATATATAGATCACCTCTACGAATACCAGTAAAAGCCATGTTTTGATTATCACGACGAAAGACTTGGCAATCTACTTTGGTGAATAGCACATTGAATCCAAAGTCAGCTAATCTAGACACGGAAAGTAGATTGTATCCAAGAGATTCTACAAGCATGACATTTTGAATAGAGCTATCATGAGATATGGCCACCTTACCAAGGCCAAGTACCTTACCCTTGGAGTTGTCTCCAAAAGTCACATACTTGCGTGGACCATCGTTCTTTGCAAGCTCTCGAAACATGTCTTTGTCTCCGGTCATGTGATCGGTGCATCCACTATCAAGAATCCACTCTTTTCCACCGGACATGTAGTCTCTCATATTTGCCATGAGATTGAGACTCTTCATGACCTTGTCTAGCTCGGTGTCCGAATCGGAGTAATCATCATCATGCTCATGCTCATCATCATATTGACCCATAGATTGTTCATCATCAACACCTAGGTCAGTTTGATAAGTACTTGCATTAGTTTGGTCAATGGAACAATAATCTTCGGAATGCAATGCAAGAGCATTTCTAATGATAATATTGATAAAACCGGGATCACCCTTCTTTTTCATAAGATCACGAAGCTCAAAGAAGCATTTATCAAAGTTAGGATCATTGGGGTGCAACTTATCAAATTCAATAGTCTTGTGTAGAATTTCATCAAGACTTCTCAAAGAGTAGTCCGGATAAAGTTCTTCCAAGAATTTCCACATAGCATAGGCACACTCAAAGTTTGTAACAAGATTAAGCAAGTCATCAGGTAACCCTCTAATGATAAGATTCACAGTTCTAAGGTTACGAAGCAAATCAAGCTCTTCATCCATGGTAGGGTGCAAGGGATCAAATGGAGGCACATATGGGGTCTCAATATATTTGCACAAATTGTACATTTTAAAGATACTAAGCATTTCAGACCTCCAAGAGTTATAGAACCTTCCATCAAGAACAGGCACTCTATGGCTAACACTCCCATCCGTAGACACGTCCATCTTCCTCCAATGGTGTGTAAACCAAAGCAATGGAGACCAAAGCTCTGATACCAATTGTAGGATCGAAGAAGTATGTCTAGAGGGGGGGGATTAGACTACTTGACAATATAAAAATCTGCCTTTTGGTTGTGCAAAGTTTTAGGCAGTTTTACAACTAAGATCAAGTCAAGTAATACACTACACATGCAATTCTAGAGTATGGGCAGCGGAAAGTAAATTGCATATATAGTAAAGAGAGGTGGAGAAGATCAAACGCAGTTGGGTGACACGGAGATTTTTGTCGTGGTTCCGATAGGTGGTGCTATCGTACATCCACGTTGATGGAGACTTCAACCCACGGAGGGTAACGGCTGCGCGAGTCCACGGAGGGCTCCACCCACGAAGGGTCCACGAAGAAGCAACCTTGTCTATTCCATCATGGCCTACGCCCACGGAGGACTAGCCTTACTCGGGGTAGATCTTCACGAAGTAGGCGATCTCCTTGCCCTTACAAACTTCTTGGTTCAACTCCACATCTCAAAGACGGAGGCTCCCAAGCGACACCTAACCAATCTAGGAGGCACCACCCCCCAAAAGGTAATAGACGGTGTTGATGATGATGAACTCCTTGCTCTTGTGCTTCAAATGATAATCTCCCCAACACTCAACTCTCCTCACTGATATGGCTGTGGTGGAAGAAAGGTTTGAGTGGAAGGCAACTTGGGAAGACTAGAAATCAAGTTTCATATGGTAGGAATGGAATGGCTTGATCTCAACACAAGGGTAGGTGGTTCACTTCTCAGAAAGTGTGTGGTAGAAGTGGTGGTACTTTCTGATGGCTCTCCTCACGAATGAGGAGGGGGTGGAGGGGTATATATAGCCTCCACACAAAATCCAACCGTTACACACACATTTGACCAATCTCGGTGAGACCGAAGTGAAAACTCGGTCAGACCGAAAGTTCAAATATAGTGAACGTTGGGATTTTCGGTGGGACCGAAAATACCATCTCGGTGGGACCGAAAGTGTTTCTGATATGAACGTTGGAGATTTCGGTGAGACCGAGAAAGAAAACTCGGTTTGTCCGATTTGAGAAAGAGCAGGAACATGCCAGAATCGGTTTGACCGAAGATGAATTATCGGTGAGACCGATTTGAGCCAAGACAGAACTTGCCCATTTCGGTGAGACCGATAATACAAACTCGGTTATTCCGAAATGATGTGAAAATGTTTACAAAAGGTTGGCAGTTCAGTTTCGGTGAGACCGATCTCAAACTCGGTAAGACCGATTTTTCTAGGGTTTGGGATATGGCTGAAGTGGTTCATCTCGGTGGGACTGAGTTGGAAGAATCGGTTTGTCCGAGATTACTTATGAGTGTGTTTGGTAGTGAAAGGTGCTGATAGTTGAAGGAGCTAAATCACTAAGCACTTGAGCAACCAGATCATCAACACAACCTCATCCCCTTTTAATAGTATTGGCTTTTCCTATGGACTCAATGTGATCTTTGATCACTAAACCAAAAATGGAGTCTTGAGCTTTTGCCAATGCTTTCCTTAGCATTTGAGGGGTCCACTTCTTCAATCATCTTGCCATTCCAATGTGATTGGGTTTCCTGAAACATACTTGATAAAAGGATTAGTCCAACCACAAAGTATGTTGTCATTAATTACCAAAACCACCCAGGGAGCAAATGTGCTTTCACTCCTCTCCACCGTCGGCGCTCCTGCCTGCCTTCTCTCTTTCTCGCCTCTACGCCATATGTCGATGTGCCGCCTGGGTGCTGCTGATTTCCGCGGAGTCCTTGAGCGCCGCTCCGGCGTCTTCTCCTTTGAAATCTCGTTCGGCGAAAAACGGCTCAGTCTCGGCACCTTCGACACTGCAGAGGAGGCGGCTGCTACCTCTTGAGCTTGCGTTGTATTCCCTCGAAGAGGAAAGGGAGATGCAGCACAGTAGTGTAAGTATTTCCCTCAGTTTTTGAGAACCAAGGTATCAATCCAGTAGGAGACCACGCGCCAGTCCCTCGCACCTACACAAACAAATAAGAACTTCGCAGCCAACGCGATAAGGGGTTGTCAATCCCTTTACGGTCACTTACGATAGTGAGATCTGATAGAGAAGATAATTATATTTTTGGTATTTTTGGTATAGAAACAGAACGTAAAGAAAGCAAATAAACAACGACGGCAGAAATTGGCTAGTTGACGGGAAAGTAATATGATAAAGATAGACCCAGGGGCCATAGTTTTCTCTAGTGGCTTCTCTCATGATAGCGGTATTCTACGGCGGGTAAACAAATTACTGTCGAGCAATTGATAGAAAAGCGAATAATTATGAGACTATCTAGGCATAATCATTGTATATAGGCATCACGTCCGAGACAAGTAGACCGATTCCTGCCTGCATCTACTACTATTACTCCACACATCGACCGCTATCCAGCATGCATCTAGTGTATTGAGTTCATACGAACAGAGTAACGCCTTAAGCAAGATGACATGATGTAGAGGGATAAACTCAAGCAATATGATGAAAACCCCGTCTCTTTATCCTTGATGGCAACAATACAATACATGCCTTGCTTCCCCTACTGTCACTGGGAAAGGACACCGCAAGATTGAACCCAAAGCCAAGCACTTCTCCCATTGCAAGAACTATAGATCTAGTAGGCCAAACCAAACCAATAATTCGAAGAGACTTGCAAGGATATTATGAGCACACATAAAAAGTTCAGAGAAGAACCAAATATCTTTCATAGATAACCTTGATCATAAACTCACAATTCATCGGATCTCGACAAAAACACCGCAAAAAGAGATTACATCGAATAGATTTCCTCGAAGACCGAGGAGAACTTTGTATTGAGATCCAGAGAGAGAGAAGAAGCCATCTAGATACTAGCTATGGACCCGAAGGTCTGTGGTAAACTACTCACAACTCATGGTGAGGGCGATGATGATGATGATGATGAAGGCCTCCGTGATGGATTCCCCTCCCGAAACAGGCTCCAAGATGGGATCTCCACGGGAACAGCAGCTACGGCGGTGGAATTAGGGTTTTCTCTCTGCGTATGGAGTTTCTGGGGTACGTAGGTATATATAGGAAGAAGGGGGGCACCGGGGGCCACACGGGCTGCCCTCGAGGTAGGGGGCGCCTTGGGAAGGGGGGCGCGCCCCCCACCCTCGAGGGTCGCCCCTCTGTCCCTTGGCTTGGCCCTGAAGTCTTTCGTGCGTGACTTCCTCCAAAAATATCTCTCGCGAAGGTTTCATTCCGTTTGGACTCCGTTTGATATTCCTTTTCTGCAAAACCCTGAAATATGCAAAAAAAACAGCAATTTGGACTGGGCCTTTGGGTTAGTAGGTTAGTCCCAAAAATGATATAAAAGTGAATGATAAAGCCCATTAAACATCCATGACTTCATAAATATTAGCATGGAACAATAAAAATTGTAGATGCGTTGGAGACGTATCAAGCATCCCCAAGCTTAATTCCTGCTCATCCTCGAGTAGGTAAATGATAAAGAAATAATTTTTGATGTGGAATGCTAACCAATATAGTTTTTCAATGTAATTCTCTTAATTGTGGCATGAATGTTCAGATCTGAAAGATTCTAGACAAAAGTCTATATTGACATTAGAAATAACAATACTTCAAGCAATACTAACAAAGCAATCATGTCTTCTCAAAATACTATGGCTAAAGAAAGTTATCCCTACAAAATCATATAGTGTTGGCTATGCTCCCTTATTATCACATTAAATATTCATATCATGCACAACCCCGATTTCAGCCAAGCATTTGTTTTCATGCTCTATCTTTTCAAACCTTTCAACTTTCACGCAATACATGAGCGTCAGCCATGGACATAGCACTATGGGTGGAATAGAGGTGGTTGTGGAGAAGACAAAAAGAAGGGAAATTGTCTCACATCGACTAGGCGTATCAACGGGCTATGGAGATGCCCATCAATAGATATCAATGTGAGTGAGTAGGGATTGCCATACAACGGATGCACTAGAGCTAAATATGAGTGAAAGCTCAACAAAATAAACTAGTGGGTGTGCATCCAACTTGCTTGCTCATGAAGACCTAGGGAATTTGAGGAAGCCCGTCGTTGGAATATACAAGCCAAGTTCTATAACGAAAATTCCCACTAGTATATGAAAGTGACTAAGCATGAGACTCTCTACAATGAAGAACATGGTACTACTTTGAAGCACAAGTGTGGAAAAGGATAGTAGCAATTGTCCCTTTTTTCCTTTTTCTTATTTTTTTCCCTTTTTTCTTTTTTTTGGCCTTTCTTTTTCTTTTTTCTTTTTGGCCTTTTCTTTCTTTCTTTTTTGCGGAGGGGCTTTATGGATTCAGCCTTTCCTCCCATGGGACAATGCTCTAAAAATGATGATCATCACACTTTCATTATAACACGAAATTATAACTTGATACTACAACAACAAAGTATGACTCTATATGAATGCCTCCGGCGGTGTACCGGCATGTGCGATGAAACAAGAGTGACATGTATGATAAATTAGGCATGGTGGCCTTGCCACGAATACGATGTCAACTACATGATCATGCATGGAAATATGACAATATGATGCGTGTCATATAAACGGAACGGTGGAAAGTTGCATGGAAATATATCTTGGAATGGCTATGGAAATGCCATGATAGGTAGGTATGATGGCTGTTTTGAGGAACAATATGGTGGCTGTTTTGAGGAAGGATATATAGTGGGTTTGTGGCATCGGCGAAAGTTGCGCGGTACAAGAGACGCTAGCAATGGTGGAAGGGTGAGAGTGCGTATAATCCATGGACTCAACATTAGTCATAAGAACTCATATACTTATTGCAAAAATTTACGAGTCATCAAAACAAAACAATCGATGCATGCCCCTAGGGGGGAGGTTGGTAGGAGTTAACCATCGCGCGCCCCCGACCTCCACACAAAGGCTGACACTCTACAAATACCTCATGCTTTAACTTAGTCACACAACGGTTCACCATACATGCATGCTACGGGAATCACTAACCTTAACACAAAAATTTCTCAATTTCATAATCACTCCACTAGCATGACTTTAATATCACTATCCTCATGTCTCAAAACAATTATCAAGCATCCAACATCTCTTTCTATTCAATGCACTTGGTGTGAATTTTTTTTACTACATTGACATTGGATGATTATCATGTGAAGACTAGTTTCTTTAGCCCAAACACTTTACCATGCTGTTTTAATAGACTCTCGAATAGATCTAAGTTAAGCATGAGAGTTCAACAATTTCTACAAAATATTACCACCACCATGCTCTAAAAGATATAAGTGAAGCACTAGAGCAAAAACTATTCAACTCAAAAGATATACGTGAAGCACATAGAGTGTTCTAACAATTTCTAGGCCACATTTAACTCTCTCAAATAGGTGTGTCCAGCAAGGATGATTGTGACAAACTAACAAGCAAAGACTCAAATTATACAAGACGCTCCAAGCAAAACACATAGCATGTTGCGAATAAAAATATTGCTCCAAGTATAGTTACCGATGGATGAAGACGAAAGAGGGGATGCCTTCCCGGGGCATCCCCAAGCTTAGGCTTTTTGATTATCTTGAATTTACTTGGGGTGCCATGGGCATACCCAAGCTTAGGCCTTTGCTACTCCTTGTTCCATAGTCCATCAAAGCAATACTCAAAACTTGAAAACTTCACAACACAAAACTTAGTCAAAAATTCTCGTGAGCTCCGTTAGTAAGAGAAAGCAAACCACCACTCAAAGGTACAGCAAGGAATGCATTCATTGTTTATATTGGTGTTAAACCTACTGTACTCCAAGTTCTCTATGGTTCATATCCTCCAATATTACTCATAGATGCATCGGAATAAGCAAACAACACACGAAAAACAGAATCTGTCAAAAATAGAACAGTCTGTAGTAATCTGCTGGGTTCGCCTACTTCTGGAACTCCAAAAAATTCAAACTAAATTGCTAAATTTGCGCAATTTTTCTACCAATCAGCAGCAAAAAGAATCAACTAAAAATCACGCTCCGGTAAAATCTGAAGACTACTTTAGCGAGCGCTAACGATTCTGTTTTTCACAGCAAGATCAAATAAACTTCACACAAGTCTTACCAAAGGTTCTACTTGGCACAAACACTAAAAAAAACATGAAAACACATCTAATCAGAGGCTAGATGCAATATTTATTCCCTAACAGCAACAAAAGCAAAAAAAAAACATAAAATTTTGTTGCCTCCCAACAAGCGCTATCGTTTTACGCCCCTAGCTAGGCACGATACAAGATAAATCTAGGTATTGCCATCTTTGGAAGGCAATCTATAAGTGGCTCTGATGATAGATTCATATGTTAATTTAATTTTCTTTCTAGGAAAGTGTTCCATGCCTTTCCTCAACGGAAATTGAAATCTAATATTTCCTTCCTTCATATCAATGATTGCACCAATCGTTCTAAGGAAAGGTCTACCAAGAATAATAGGACATGAAGGATTGCAATCTATATCAAGAACAATGAAATCTACGGGCACATAATTCCTATTGGCAACAATAAGAACATCATTAATTCTTCCCATAGGTTTCTTAATAGTGGAATCCGCAAGATGCAAATTCAAAGAACAATAATCAAACTCATGGAACCCTAGCAAATCACACAAAGTTTTTGGGATAGTGGAGACACTAGCACCCAAATCACACAAAGCGTAGCATTCATGATCTTTTATTTTTATTTTGATAGTAGGTTCCCATTCGTCATAAAGCTTTCTAGGTATAGAAACATCCTACTCAAGTTTTTCTTCATAAGATTGCATCAAATCATCAACTATATGTTTAGTGAAAGCTTTATTTTGACTATAAGCATGCGGAGAATTTAGCACGGATTGCAACAAGGAAATACAATCAATAAAAGAGAAATTGTCATAATTGAATCCCTTGAAATCCAAAGTAGTGGGTTCATCACTATGCAAAGTTTTAATCTCTTCAATCCCACTTTTAGCAATTTTAGCATCAAGATCTACAAACTCCGAATTACTAGGACACCTTAAAGCAGCAGCATCTCCAATCCTATTATCATCAAGATTAATACTAGAAAACAAGGATCTAATAGGAGGCACATCAATAACTTTCAGATCTTCATCTTTATTTTCATGATAACTAGAAGAACACGATTTAATATAATCTTCTCTTTTAGCACGCATTCTAGCGGTTCTTTCTTTGCATTCATCAATGGAAATTCTCATGGCTTTGAGAGACTCATTGATATCATGCTTAGGTGGGATAGATCTAAGTTTCAAAGAATCAACATCAAGAGTAATTCTATCCACACTTCTAGCCAATTCATCAACTTTAAGCAATTTCTCTTCAAGCATAGCATTGAAATTCTTTTACGAGATCATAAACTCCTTAACACTAGTTTCAAATTCAGAAGGCATCTTTCCATAAGAGTCGATGTAGGAATTACCAAAATTATCAGAGGAATTACTAGGAAAAGGCCTAGGATTAAAATTACCTCTATAAGCATTGTTACCAAAAAAATTCCTACCAACAAAATTCACATCCAAAGATTCATTGTTATTCTCAATCAAAGTGGACAAAGGCATATCATTAAGATCAGAAGAAGCACTCTTAGCAGCAAACAATTTCATAAGTTCATCCATCTTTCCACTCAAAACACTAATTTCTTCGATAGCATGCACTTTTTTACTAGTAGATCTTTTGGTGTGCCATTGAGAATAATTAACCATAATATTATCTAGGAGTTTGGTAGCTTCTCCTAAGGTAGTTTCCATGAAAGTGCCTCCAGCGGCCGAATCTAAAAGATTTCTAGAAGCAAAATTCAAGCCAGCATAAAAGTTCTGAATAATCATCCATAGATTCAAACCATGTGTTGGGCAATTACGTATCATTAATTTCATTCTCTCCCAAGCTTGTGCAACATGCTCATGATCTAGTTGCTTAAAATTCATAATATCGTTTCTAAGAGAGATGATCTTAGCAGGAGGGAAATACTTAGAGATAAAAGCATCTTTGCACTTATTCCACGAATCAATACTATTTCTAGGCAAAGAGAAAAACCAAGTTTTAGCACGATCTCTAAGTGAAAACGGAAATAACTTCAATTTAACAATATCATTATCTGTATCCCTTTTCTTTTGCATATCACACAAATCAACAAAGTTGTTTAGATGGGTAGCGGCATCTTCACTAGGAAGGCTGGACAATTGATCTTTCATGACAAGATTCAACAAGCAGCATTATCTAACAAGATTCAGCATCGGTAATAGGAGCAATCGGAGTGCTAATAAAATCATTGTTGTTGGTATTGGAAAAGTCACACAATTTGGTATTGTTCTGAGCCATAGTGACAAGCAAGCAATCCAACACACACAAGCGAACAAGAAGAAAGCGAACGAAAAACACACGGCGGAAGAAGGGCGAATAAAACGGCAAAGGTGAAGTGGGGGAGAGGAAAATGAGAGGCAAATAAATGTAATGCGAAGGATAAGGGTTTGTGATAGGTACTTGGTATATGAATTTTGCGTAAGCCTCTGATGTCTACACACGCTTCTATTCTTGTAGACTATGTTGGGCCTCCAAGCGCAGGGGTTTGTAGGACAGCAGCAATTTCCCTCAAGTGGATGACCTAAGGTTTATCGAACTCAGGGAAGTAGAGGTTGAAGATGGTCTCTCTCAAGCAACCCTGCAACTAAGATACAAGAAGTCTATTGTGTCCCCAACACACCTAATACAACTAGGAGTTGTATAGGTGCACTAGTTCGGCGAAGAGATGGTAAAATATGGATGATAGGAGTGGCAAAGCAAAGTAATATAAATCTATAATAAAAAGTGCAGCAAGCAAACAAGTGGTAAACGTGAGCACAAATGGTACTGCAATGGTGGAAACAAGGCCTAGGCTTCATACTTTCACTAGTGGCAACTCCCAACAACATTAACATAGTCTAATCACATGATATTTCCCATAAAACATGCAATGGAGACGCACTCGGAGTTCATTCCTTTGTGGTCAAGAGAGGACGAGAATTATGTAGTGCTACAAAAGCACACCTCAAAGTTCGTAGTTCTCAATCTATGGATTTCCCAATGTCACCGCGGCCATCCAAAGAGAGTACCACAATCACCACAACATATCTCAAGGATAGTCAAAGACAAGCACCAAGAGACTCTCAATCTTCAATCAACACACAAAAGAGGAAATCACTCATGAAAATATTCTTCTAATCCATGTCCAATAGACCGCTGTCACCTTGGTCTCGGGGATTATACTAGATAAAGACAAGTGAGTACATCAATCCAATACATAGAGGAAGGGGAAATATCATGGGATCACCCTAGATTAACATAGCCTATGATCACAACGAAGATCACATCATGGGAGAGAGAATTGACCACATAGCTACTGGTAGAAACCTCAGCCCCGAGGAGGAACTACTCCCGCATCATGGAGGAAGGAAGCAACGTCGATGGAGATGAATCCGGGGGCACTTCCCCGTCCCGGCAGGATGCCGGCACAGGAATTCTGGACCCCCGAAACTTGGTGGCGATGGCGGCGGAGATCGGAATTGCTTCTGGAGAAAAGGGTTCCGGAATCAGGGTTTTCGCGACGGGAGAATAAATAGGAGGCCAAGTAGGGCACCAGAGGAGGTGGGAGCCCCCCAGGCGGCCCCCCGGCGCGGCCAGGGGTGGGGCCGCGCCATCAGGGCGCCTGGGGCCCCTCTGGCCCCCCTCTGGCCCCACTTCTGGCACATGGAAGCTTCAGGAGCGCTGATTTTTTATATATTTTCCCCGGAATTTTTCTGGCAATTTAAGTAATGGGAAAACCTGAAATACAAAAACAGCAGAAAACAGAAACTGGCACTGGGGTGCACTGAGTTAATAGGTTAGTCCAAATATGATCAGAAGTGTATGAAAGTGTATCAAAAGCATAGCAATATCACCCAAAACATGCATGGAGCAAGCAGAAATTATAGATACGTTTGGGACGTATCAACATCCCCAAGCTTAATTCCTGCTTGTCCTCGAGTAGGTAAATGATAACAAGCATAATTTCTGTGGTGACATGCTACCAACTATATAAGAACTTTTTAAGTAAAGCAATCAAGGCATGTAATTCAATTCAAGTCATAACAAGCAAGAGTCTATATTAGCATTGTAACAAGCAACATAAGAACATAAAGGTGCAAGAGCTCTCGCTGTCCGTGACTCGAATGTCTCAAAATGGTGTTTGCGTGCAAGAAAGGGGATAGGGATATACGAGAGAGTAAAACATAGTTTTTGTATTGTTGAGAACTTAATCCACTAAAGTTTCACACTTGGTCTTCTTTGGAATCTTATCTTGACTCATCCCCAGACCACTAGCCAGGTACAAGTCAAAATGATCCACTCCCTTTCGATATTTTGAGCACTCATGCAATGGATGAGCGTAAGCAAGAAAGTTGACACTTAGGAGGGAAAAGAGAGAAAAATGATGAAGGGGGAAGACAAAAAAGGTGTGAAAGGCTCACATCAATGAGGACAATCATAGGCGAGAGAAAGCCAAATGATAGATATGATGTGAGGAGTAGGGATTGCCATGCATAGAATGCACATATGAGCTAAGGTAAGCTCTCCAATGGAACTAGTGGGGGTGCATCCAACTTGCTTGCTCAAGAAGACCTAGAGCTCTTTTGAGGAGGCTCATCATTAGAATATACAAGCCAAGTTCTATAGTGTGAAGGTCCCCACATAGCTATATGCATGAATGATAATCTCTATGGAGTACAAGGTATAAGATGGAGTACGAGTGTGGATCTCTCAAAAGGAATAGTAGTGTGCCCCCTTCTCTCTTTTTATTTCTTTTTCTCTTTTTTCTCTTTTTTTTATTTTTTGTGGCCTCAATGGCTCTTTCTATTTAACTCTCATTTGTCCTCTTTGGGATATTTTGATTTTGTCCTCTTTGGGATCTTTCCCTCACTTTAGGGGCAACACTCTATATATTACAAGAAGTATAGAAGATCTTTCACACTTTACAAAAGTACTCAACATAAAGAAAATGAAACTATCATGATGTATGCAAATGTATGCCTCTGCCGGTGTAGCAGGATATGCAATGATACTAGTGCGTCATGTAGCAATGATTAGGGCAAGGCCCAACTGGCATGCGGCTCATCGATCAAGCAAAAGCATGTATGACATGAAGATCAAGTCGTGAGAAGATGGATGTTGCATGGCAATGTATCTCGGAAAGGCTATGGAAATGCCTTGATAGGTAGGTATGGTGGCTGTTTTCAGAAAGGATATAATGAGGCTTATGATGACAGAGCGTATCGTGCCAAGGATTTGGATGCACCGGCGGAGTATGCGCCAACTCTCGAGGTGAGAAAGGGCAATGCACGGTACCGAAGAGGCTAGAAAAATACGGCTAGGTGGAAGTGTCAACTTTCGAATACTCACATTAGTCCGAAGAACTCATGCACTTATTATCGGTAACTCTCAATCTAATTAGGAGGTTCACAAAGAGACAAGTACCCCGAGGAGGAGTGTATGGGGGTTTGGTTATCCTTGCGCATCCTCGACTCATGGTACGTGAGTGTACTCTAATATTCGATCCCTCCAAAGATTAGTGATCCATCTAGTAGCTAAAGTTCTCAACTATTTTGTAGGTTTTCGAAAATAAACACGGATTGCCCAAAATACGACATCTATCACTAATAGGCTAAAGCTCTTGACACCAAAAGTTCAGACATTACTCATGGCAATACCTCAAAACTATTGCAAGTTACTACTAAAATTAAATAGCAACCTCAATTACCTACTTTAAGTTAAGACACACAACTCAGTGCAACAGGAAAACTCTCTTAACAAGATAAACATGAAAACTCAAGAGAGTTCAGCAACCAACTAAACAAAAGCTCTTTAAAAAGAAAAGCATGAAAACTAAGAGCTAAACATGACAGCAGCTATGGAAAGACAAAGAACACACACAGCAAAGATAAGCATGAAAATCCTATGTTGTGTTCTAGGTTGAAGTGGAGCGTGTTTCTCTCCCACACAAAGAAAGCTGGATTCTAACTTGTTATGAACAGCAAGCAAAGCTAAAGAAAACTAAAAAGGAAACTAAGAGCAAGACGCTCCAAGCATAGCACATAACGCATGAAGTGATTAAAATATAGTGGAACGAAAGACGAACTGATAATTGTTGATGGAGAAGGGGATGCATGGGGGCATCCCCAAGCTTAGACGCTTGAGTCTTCTTGAATATTTCTTGGGGGTGCACGGGGGCATCCCCAAGCTTGAGCGTTTGACCCTCCTGAATCTTCTTTTATCATCTTCCCTCGCACACTTGAAAACTCCCTTCATACATAACTCATCATAATCTGATTAGCTAGGTTAGTACCCACAATAAAGTAATTTTTCCCTACTGGAAATAAATATAATCTTGAAGAGCTACTGTTTCTCAAGATTGCCAAAAGGTTTTTGCAAAGAAAAAGCAAGCTCAAGGGTTGCAAAACGAAGAAAAGGCAAAACAGGACAGAATCTGTGAAAAACAGACCAGCGGGTAGTAAATAATTTTTTCGGGGCACTTCTGCAACTCAAATCAAAAAACTCAGAACAGACACTCGAAAGCCAATTGTATAGAGCACGCTGTCAAAAAAATCAGATCAAAAAGATGATCTGGTGATTTTATTCGAATTTTTCTGTCCAAGGACAGAATCTGTTTTCTGGACAGCACGTCACAACTTTTGAACTTTCTTGCAATCGGAGGCTAAACTAGGCACAAAGCTGAAAAATAAAGATACAATGATGTTGCTACAGTAGTAACAAACATCAAGACCACTAAAAACTGAAAGAACAAACTGAAAGCAAAGATAACAAGGGTTGTCTCCCTAGAGCTCTTTCTTTATAGCCATAAAGATTGGCTTAAGACTTTAATGATGCTCTCGTAGGAATAAGAGTTAAAGAACAAAAGAGAGCATCAAGAAGCAAATACCAAACACATTTAAGCCTAACATGCTTCCTATGCATAGGAATATTGCAATAGAATAATTCATTGAAGCACAAAGCAATAAGCATAGGAAGACAAAACAAGTGCAGCTTCAAAACCTTCAACATAAAGAGAGGGAACTTGATATTATTGAAATATCTATAAGCATATGTTCCCTTCTCATAATAATTTTCAGTGGGATCATCAATAAACTCAACAATATAAGCATCACATAAAGCATTCTTACCATGATCCACATGCAAAAAGGTACTCTTACTCTCCACATAAGCATAATCTTTCTCATTGGTAATAGTGGGAGTAGGACTATCATAAACAACTTGAACACTATAGATTAATTGTGTATTAGGAAGATGGTGTTCAACAAGGGAGTAATTCCCTCCATGATTATGACAAGTTTCATAAGGATAATTTCTCCTTATGTCATAGGTACCTTTATAATCACTATAGATTGGAGTTATAACATCATCATAGTAGAGAAGAGCATTATCATTGCTAGCAACTATATTTGTAAACATGTTGTCTTTATTCTTACTAGCAAAAGAATTATCAATTATCACATCACTAGTGGGTAAAGGATTTGCAATCCTATCATCCCCAAGCCTAGAGCTTTCCATATCATCACTTTCAGAGTTGGTACCAAAAATATTTTCAAGATCATAAGTAGCATTATCACCATTTTCCCAATCACAATAAGTAACATGCATATCATAATCAAAATCATCTTCAATAGTACCTACGGACGTATCATCAAGATGATAATTAAGGCAATAAACTTCACCTTCTTCTTTAAACTTACAACCGTTAGGATAAAAGTTGATGGGAGGAATATGCTCAGGCCAGGTTGATACCCATTCTTCTTCCTTCTTGCTCCTCTTCCTCCTCCTCTTCTTTTTCTTCTTCTTCACCTTAGGAGGGAGTGGTTGGAGATGAAGCTTCTCCACATATCCTGGTTTATCATTAGAAACAATAGGGGAAACTTGGGAGAAACTCTCCTTTTTATTAGCAGAAATATAAGAGACATTTTTATACTTTGGTAAAGTTCCCTCCTTTCTAATCTTACTTATGTAATCATTTTTATGGCAATTAACAACACAATAGAGATGGCAATTTTGCAAAGTGTTTTTTTATTCCTATGGTATTAACATCTAGCCAAGAAGTCTTTTCTGATAACTCTTCACACATCAAAAATAACATAAGCTCATCATAAAGATCAGGGGTGATCATGTTATCACACAACTGGTTAACAGTTATGTTTTGAAAGTGCATGCATTGAAAATTAAAGTGACCCTCTATACAGCAAAGTTCACAAGTAAAATGATAAAGGTCACACAATTCTCTAGCAATTTCATTTAAATCTTTGACCCAAGTGATTGTTCTTTCATGCTTATGTCGCTTACAATACTTCTCTTCTTCAATCATAGGCCTTTCACAAGGTCTATCCACTCCACAAAAATTAACATGCTTATATAAAACTTCATTTTTAGGAATTGGATCATGCATGTTGCAATCATCATGAACAATTTCATTTTCTTTGCAAATCTCTTTAAAAGGTTCATGATGCTTGATCCAATCCTCCTTAGGCATATTAAGATGTGAAGCAAAAGATTTGAGGAAATCAACAAGGAGTTGAGAATCAAGCCCAAACTTAGCACTAAACTTATTAAAACTTGTAGTTTCAACAAAGGACTTAATGCAATCATATTCATAAATTATACCTGACTCTTTACCTTTGTCGATCTCCCAATCTTCAGTGTTGCGTTGAATTCTTTCAAGGAGTTCCCATTTAGCATCAATCTTTTCGTTTGTGAAAGAACCCATAGAAGAAGCATCGAGCAAATCTTTATCCTGTCGAGAGAGCCTCGCATAGAAATTAGTAATAATCATATCTTTGGGGAGCCCATGGTTAGGACATTTCAGCATTAATGTTTTCAGTCTCCCCCAAGCTTGAGCTATGCTCTCTCCGTCATGAGGATAGAAATTATAAACATAATTCCTATTCTCATGGGCTTCATGAAGAGGATAAAACTTGGAGTAAAAGAGAGACTGGATCTCTTCCCAATCCAGCAGGTGAGAGTCATCTAGTAGCCTATACCATTCCAATGCTTTTCCTTTCAGTGACAAGGCAAATAATTTCCTCATGACTCCATCTCTTGTCAAACCTGAAATCTTAAACAACTCACAAAGTTCCGTAAGTTTCAACAAATGAATACTAGGATTGACTGTCCCATCATAACAATCATTCCTAATTATTTCAATTATCCCAAGTGGTATTTGGAAAGGGATACATTCAGTAGGTAGAGGAGACTTCTCTACCACGGGTGTGGTAAAGCGGCCTTCCCCAAGCAGCGAACTAAGAGTGCGGTTTTCCGTAAACATAACTAGTGAAACTAAAAACAAGAAAAGAAAAGATTTAATTGCAAGATCTAAAGATATACCTTCAAACACTTACTTCCCCGGCAACGGCGCCAGAAATAGCTTGATGTCTACACATGCTTCTATTCTTGTAGACTATGTTGGGCCTCCAAGCGCAGGGGTTTGTAGGACAGCAGCAATTTCCCTCAAGTGGATGACCTAAGGTTTATCGAACTCAGGGAAGTAGAGGTTGAAGATGGTCTCTCTCAAGCAACCCTGCAACTAAGATACAAGAAGTCTCTTGTGTCCCCAACACACCTAATACAACTAGGAGTTGTATAGGTGTACTAGTTCGGCGAAGAGATGGTAAAATATGGATGATAGGAGTGGTAAAGCAAAGTAATATAAATATGTAATAAAAAGTGCAGCAAGCAAACAAGTGGTAAACGTGAGCACAAATTGTATTGCAATGGTGGAAACAAGGCCTAGGCTTCATACTTTCACTAGTGGCAACTCCCAACAACATTAACATAGTCTAATCACATGATATTTCCCATAAAACATGCAATGGAGACGCACTCGGAGTTCATTCCTTTGTGGTCAAGAGAGGACTAGAATTATGTAGTGCTACAAAAGCACACCTCAAAGTTCGTAGTTCTCAATCTATGGATTTCCCAATGTCACCGCGGCCATCCAAAGAGAATACCACAATCACCACAACATATCTCAAGGATAGTCAAAGACAAGCACCAAGAGACTCTCAATCTTCAATCAACACACAAAAGAGGAAATCATTCATGAAAATATTCTTCTAATCCATGTCCAATAGACCGATGTCACCTTGGTCTCGGGGATTATACTAGATAAAGACAAGTGAGTACATCAATCCAATACATAGAGGAAGGGGAAATATCATGGGATCACCCCAGATTAACATAGCCTATGATCACAATGAAGATCACATCATGGGAGAGAGAATTGACCACATAGCTACTGGTAGAAACCTCAGCCCCGAGGAAGGACTATTCCCGCATCATGGAGGGAGGAAGCAACATCGATGGAGATGAATCAGGGGGCACTTCCCCGTCCCGGCAGGATGCCGGCACGGGAATTCTGGTCCCCCGAAACTTGGTGGCGATGGCGGCGGAGATCGGAATTGCTTCTGGAGAAAAGGTTTCCGGAATCAGGGTTTTCGCGACGGGAGAATAAATAGGAGGCCAAGTAGGGCACCAGAGGAGGTGGGAGCCCCCCAAGCGGCCCCCCGGCGAGGCCAGGGGTGGGGCCGCGCCATCAGGGCACCTGGGGCCCCTCTGGCCCCACTTCTGGCACATGGAAGCTTCAGGAGCGCTGATTTTTTATATATTTTTCCCGGAATTTGTCTGGCAATTTAAGTAATGGGAAAACCTGAAATACAAAAACAACAGAAAATAGAAACTGGCACTGGGGTGCACTGAGTTAATAGGTTAGTCCAAAGATGATCAAAAGTGTATGAAAGTGTATCAAAAGCATAGCAATATCACCCAAAACATGCATGGAGCAAGCAGAAATTATAGATACGTTTGGGACGTATCAGCCTCCCCGGCAACGGCGCCAGAAATTCTTCTTGCTACCTCTTGAGCTTGCGTTGTATTCCCTCGAAGAGGAAAGGGAGATGCAGCACAGTAGCATAAGTATTTCCCTCAGTTTTTGAGAACCAAGGTATCAATCCAGTAGGAGACCACGCGCCAGTCCCTCGCACCTGCACAAACAAATAAGAACTTCGCAGCCAACGTGATAAGGGGTTGTCAATCCCTTTACGGCCACTTACGATAGTGAGATCTGATAGAGATGATAATTATATTTTTGGTATAGAAACAGAAAGTAAAGAAAGCAAATAAACAACAGCGGCAGAAATTGGCTAGTTATCGGGAAAGTAATATGATAAAGATAGACCCGGGGGCCATAGTTTTCTCTAGTGGCTTCTCTCATGATAGCGGTATTCTACGGCGGGTAAACAAATTACTGCCGAGCAATTGATAGAAAAGCGAATAATTATGAGACTATCTAGGCATGATCATTGTATATAGGCATCACGTCCTAGACAAGTAGACCGACTCCTGCCTGCATCTACTACTATTACTCCACACATCGACCGCTATCCAGCATGCATCTAGTGTATTGAGTTCATACGAACAGAGAAACGCCTTAAGCAAGATACATGATGTAGAGGGATAAACTCAAGCAATATGATGAAACCCCCATATTTTTATCCTCGATGGCAATAATACAATATGTGCCTTGCTGCCCCTACTGTCACTGGGAAAGGACACCGCAAGATTGAACCCAAAGCCAAGAACTTCTCCCATTGCAAGAACTATAGATCTAGTAGGCCAAACCAAACCAATAATTCGAAGAAACTTGCAAGGATATTATGAGCACACATAAAAAGTTCAGAGAAGAAACAAATATCTTTCATAGATAACCTTGATCATAAACTCACAATTCATCGGATCTCGACAAACACACCGCAAAAAGAGATTACATCGAATAGATCTCCTCGAAGACCGATGAGAACTTTGTATTGAGATCCAGAGAGAGAGAAGAAGCCATCTAGATACTAGCTATGGACCCGAAGGTCTGTGGTAAACTACTCACAACTCATGATGAGGGCGATGATGATGATGATGAAGGTCTCCGTGATGGATCCCCCTCCCGGAACAAGCTCCAAGATGGGATCTCCACGAGTACAGCATCTACGGCGGTGGAATTAGGGTTTTCTCTCTGCGTATGGAGTTTATGGGGTACGTAGGTATAGATAGGAAGAAGGGGGCCACCGGGGCCCACACAGGCTGCCCTCGAGGCAGGGGGTGCGCCCCCCACACTCGAGGGTGGCCCCTCTGTCTCCTAGCTTGGCCCTGAAGTCTTTCGTGCGTGATTTCCTCCAAATATATCTCTCGCGAAGGTTTCATTCCGTTTGGACTCCGTTGATATTCCTTTTCTGCAAAACCCTGAAATAGGCAAAAAAAATAGCAATCTGGACTGGGCCTTTGGGTTAGTAGGTTAGTCCCAAAAATGATATAAAAGTGAATAATAAAGCCCATTAAACATCCAAGACTTCATAAATAATAGCATGGAACAATCAAAAATTATAGATACGTTGGAGACGTATCAGCGACCCGTGCGTACGACGTGGCGGTGTGGCGCCTCCAGCGGCCTCGTTGGGATATGAATTTCCCCGACGTGTCGACGAACCAGCGCGCGCAGGATCTCGCGCATTTCCCATGGCTTTTGACCGACGAGGATCGTCGTGACAACCAGAGGCGGCAACCTCGCCTCGCCATCGCGGAGATGGATGTGGAAACCATGGCAGAGTGGCTCGAATGCTTCCCGCAGGACATCGTCAACGAGCGCCAGTTTTACAAGCAACGGAGGACGGAGAGGGAGGCGAGGAGGAACGAGCAAGCCGTCTATCGGGAGGACAAGCATGCGTGGAAGCAGGACGCTTAACTGAACATGAAGCTAGGAGAAGGGTCATTCTGGGACTCCGAGGACGAGCGGTATGCTGATGCCTACTTGCAGACTTCGGAGGAGGACATTACCGAGTCGGAGCCAGAAACCGACGAGTAGTTGATCTTTTCTTTTAACAGGCTTTGCTAGGGTGAACTATCTATGTATCATTTTCATTATGTATGCTATGGTGAACTATCTATGTATCATTTTCAATTTGCCAGCGACGTCGGCGAGGAAGGAAGCGAGCGAGGGGTGCGCTAGGGGCAATGGGACTCCGATCAGCGGGCCCGGGGAGGAGAAGTGCGCGGCGGTTGGGGGTTAAAAAAACAAAAAGCGCCGTGAGGGGATCGATGACTGGGGAAAAACGTCCCCAAGACGCGATTTTCGCTGGGTCACCCTAGGCGACGCTATTTAGGCGTCCTGGAGGCCGAACGGCCGGAAATGCTCTAAGCTTGGGCACTGCCACTGCATCTTTCTGATTGCAACTCCATCCGAAATCTCCCCACTCACGCAGAAGTTGCTACAAAAGAGCAGACAGCATTACCTCACATTTCTGGAACCTGTCGTGACAAATTGGAATACTCCCTCCGTCCCAAAATAAGTGACTTAAAAGTAACTCAACTTACTTTAGTTGCTTGGGTTGAACGCGGACCATGCGCCCTCCCACGCGCTCCCCACTGGTGCCCGTCTCCGCGCCGACTGCGGCGGCCGTGGCTCCCTGCGCTGACCATGGATTCGCCTCCTGGTTCATGCCCCTGCCTCCCCCGCATGCCGTCCATCCCGCTGGCGTTGTGTCGCTGTTGCGGCGTCCGCCCTCCCACCCGGGTTCGTCCGACACGCCATCGCCAGATCCAGATCCGCTGGCCAGCGACTTCGGTGCCTTTGCCGCCTCTGTGGATTTTGTCCCCGATTCGTAGTCACTCGCGGCGTCCTCGGGCAGGGCGGCGGCTGGTCTGGCGTCTGGTGCATCTTCTGCCCCTGCTCCTCGCCTTGGTGGCGGCCTTAACTGCGCGGGAGCGGGGCAGCTGGCCTCCTCCATCCCTGCTACTGCTGGTGCGTCTTCAATGTCCGACGCGGGGCGCGAGGCCGAGGTGACCGGCGGTTGGCAGCTCTTCACGTCGTGTAAAGGCCCGCGTACTCCGGCACAACTCGCCCCCGCATTCAAGCCTCCATGCATCCCCTGATGGCTCCTAGGCCGGTGTTGTAGGTGTCCCCACCGCGGCCATAGGGTGGAGGTCTGCCGTGACCCGCTGCGGTGCTCCCGTTGCCTTCAAAACGGCCATAAATCGCTTGGCTGTAGGAACCAGTGGAGGCCATTAAGCCTTCTGGACTGCAGCAGTGTTCCCCCACCACCTCTCCCTTGGCCTGCTGCTGCCATCCAGGTTGCGCCTCCTCGCCCTGGTCGTGGCTGGGAGTCTCCCATGCGCTCCATGGCGACTCTTGCCGCCCCTCCGGCACGGGGGCCTCGCTTGGGGGATGCGCCGCTCCGTCCGGCGGTGGACTTCGTCGTCGTCCCTGCGACTCCCGAGATGCAGACTGAGGCCGCTCTCCTCTCCACCAACGGAGCTGTTGCGTGGCTTGAAGGTGCTAAGCAGGGCGTTTCCTGCCAGCAGGTGGCCGCCGAGCTGGCGACGGCCTTGGGTGCGTTGCGCGCCGATGTCGAGGTCGTCGAGCACTACCCCGAGCAGTTCGTTGTTTGATTCATGCACGAGCACCATTGTGCTCTTACGGTGTCCTGTGGCCATCTCTCTGGCGCCGGCCACCTCATCTACGTCAGGGAGTGGCGGCTCGAGGCGCACGCCCACAATGAGGACCAGCTTCACCACGTCTGTCTCTGCCTTGAGGGCGTCCCTCTCCACGGATGGAACAACTACATCGCCACCTTTCTCATTGGCCGCGGCTGCTCCCTCGACTACATTGAGTCGCGGTCCCTGCGGAAGGAGGACATGAGGGACTTGGCCCTCTCGGCTTGGACGGCCAACCCCAATGCCATCCCCAAGGTCAAATGGCTGACCCTGCCTGCACGTGGTCACCACCGTCGTGGGCGGCGCGGGCTCTGCCATCGCGTCATCATCCACCGCGACCTCCATGAGGACCATTCCAAGGCTACCGACGACGATGACAACCCGCCACCACCAGACGTCCATGAGTTTACTTGGTACCGCAAGTGGGTGGATGGTACATACATCCCAAGGGAGCGGCAGCAACCACGGGGTGATTCTGGCCGCCGTTCTGACAGGCGGGACGATGAAGGTGACCGTGATGGACGGTGCGGGCGCGATGACAGTCGTGCACGAGAGTCCTGGGGCGCCAGGGTGCGGCGCTCTCTCTCTCTATCACAATGCTCGCGATCGCCAGCGTGATGATGGCCAGGACCGCTCCAGGGAGCGCTCTGGTGGACGTCGACGTGCGGGTGGCACTCCTGCATCTGGTCTGGCCCCTGCTTCAGATGCCTCTGCTTCTGCTCTCCTGCTGGGCTCGGGGTCGGGCAGTGTGCTACCAGTCCAGGCCATGGAGAATCTGGTCCTTCAAGGCCTGGTGCAGGCTGGTGATCGCGGCCGCAGCCCCATGCGACATGCCTCGCCTCGCTCGGCTCGGCATCGCTCTCAGGAGGAACGCACACCGCCGGTGTCCCCTCCGCTCTCTCCAACGACGGTGCTCCCGCCCAGCCCCTTAGCCTTGCGTGCTCAAGCCTCTAGCTCTGCTCTGCTGCAAATGGCGCCGAACCAGTCCATGTTTCTGTTGTGTGCTCCAGTGTCGCTGCAGAGGCCCCTGCTTTCACCTTCCAGGACACCATGATTTCAGTCCTCTCCAACACCTCCCCTGATCTGCGTCGGGCAACTGCAGCGCACTCCCTCACCTATCTGTGATCGACAAGAGAAGACCCCCGAAGATCCCGTGGATGCACTCTTTGAGGTGCGGCAGCAGAGCATTTTTGCCACGCCTCCATTGCCACCCCCAAGGCCTCCTACGACTCGTCGGAAAACGCTGGCTGGTGTGCAGATCTCCAGGAAGGGCGGTCTATCGTAGCAGAGGATCAAGCGGCCTGGTGCAAGTGCTGCTGATGTGCCGGCGGACAAAGTTGCAGAAAAAATGGTTTGCCGCACTCTAGGAATCACCAGAGATGGTAAAGATGTGACTGAGGCAACTCTGGATGAGTTTACCTCCAAGTTCAAAGACCAACTAGCTCCTGAAGTGATCATTGCCATGAGGGAATTCTTCCTTCTTGATGACCTAGCTGTCAACGGAGTCGAGGACGCCTTGCTTGATCATGGTGGTGAGGGAGCACTGGAGCTCGCTCAGCCTGGGAGTGCAGCTACTCAAGATGTTTGATGCCCGTAGTCTATATGTTAGGGTGAAAAAGATGGTTATGTTAGCCCAGCTTCCTTCTGTGCTGGGTAGTGCTCGGGCTACTAGTAGTGTGCTTTCCAATTATGAGGGTGTGTGTTGTTTCCTGGGCGTGTGTTGTATCAGGAGGGCGTGGCCCCTTAAGTTGCTACCTTGTTTGCTTCAGTCTTCTAAGTGTCCTTTTGTCTCTGCTATTGCTCTTCAAGTATTGTTGGCTTGCGACCGCTATGCCCTGCAAATCACAAGTGTTTCTCTGGGTGACAAATGATGACACAACCCATCAACACATTAAGTTGGAATGTATGTGGACTGAACTGCACGGCTCAAAAGGCAACGGTTAGTGCAACGATTGCCGCATCCTCTTGCCAATTGGTTTGTCTTCAAGAGACATATCTTGACAGCGTTGACATATTCGTCGCTGCCTACCTGGGGGGCAACAGACTGCAAAGTTTTGCGCAATGCCCGGCGTTGGGAACTAGGGGAGGGATCCTACTCCTATGGGATGACAACGTTCTCAACATCTCCGACATCACCACATCGACTTATTGCCTCTCTGGTATGGTCAATATCCACACAACCGGCGTCTGTTTTTGGCTCACGCCGTTTATGGGATAACTGATCACGCCTGCAAAGATTCTTTCTTTGCCGAACTAATCTCCCACAAGCCACCAAATGGGATTGCATGGCCGGCCCTTGGGGATTTTAACCAAATTTACCGCGCTAGGGACAAAAACAAGAGAAATTATAACCAGAGTAGGATCAATCACTTCCGGGCTGCCTTGCAATCTTGTGAGCTCAAAGAAATCCACCTGCAGAATAGGCGCTTCACTTGGAGTAATGAGCGGGACAACCCAACTCTTTGCAAGCTCGACTCCTTCTTCTGTAATGCGGAGTGGGATATGACCTTCAACACCCATGTGCTGCATGCTCTGTCATCTTCCCTCTCCGACCATTGCCCCCTCCTCCTTGCGGATGACAAAGGGCCTAGAAGACCAAGATCTTTCAAGTTTGAAAACTTCTGGGCTTCTTTGCCATGATTCTCCGAGGTGGTGCAAAAGGCGTGGGATGAGCATGTTGGGCATTCGGAACCGTACCAAGTCCTTCACCACAAGCTCAAAAAACTGCCACACGGCTTTCTGAGTGGAGCAAGAATCTATTCTCCAATGCTGAGGTCCAACTCCATGCGGCCCTACTTGTGATTCTTCACCTTGACATTACGCAAGAGGCAAGGGCCCTCTCTCCTAAGGAACGTGACATTCGCTCGAGGCTCAAGAGGAGGGTGATCAGTTTGGCGGTTCTTGAGAGAACTCGAAAGAGTCAATGTGCTCGGTTGGCAAACTTGAGGCATGGTGATGCAAACACAAAATTCTTCCACCGTCGCATCAACGCCAGAAGAAGAAAGAATCACATTCACCGGATTAAACACGCACATGGGTGGGTGACTGAACATAAGGAAAAAGAGAAGATCATCCATGGCCACTTCTCCAAGGCCATGGGTAGGGGAATTAGTGCCAACAAAGACTTCAACTGGGAGGAGCTTGGGATTGAGACTCATGTCTTGCACGGCCTGGGTAACACCATCATAGAAGACGAGGTTTGGGCGGCCATAAAGGAGATGCCTAGTGATAAGGCGCCCGGCCCGGATGGTGTCACTGGGATTTTCTTCAAGAAGTGTTGGGGCATAATCAAGCATACGATCATGAGGGTCATCCAGCGCTTTGACTCCCTGCACACATCAAATCTGCAATGGGTGAATTCCGCCAATGTTGTTCTATTGCCCAAAAAGGAGGGTGCAGAAGGCATCTCTCACTATAGACCTATCAGTCTCATCCATGATTTCGCCAAAATTGTCGCAAAGGTCTTGTCGATCCGACTTGCTCCTCTCATCGACAGCCTTGTCTCCAATGCACAGAGTGCTTTCATTAAAAGGTGTAGTATCCATGACAACTTCATGTGCGCCCGGAACTTTGCTAGGAGACTACATAAATGCAAGACCCCTACTTTGCTCTTCAAGCTGGACATAAGAAAGGCCTTTGACTCTGTTAAGTGGGGATTTGTTCTGGATCTCCTCCAGCGCATGGGGTTCCCGGATAAGTTCAGGGTTTAGATTGCCGCGCTGCTCTCCTCATCTTTGTCTCGCATCCTCTTAAATGGGATACCCCCCCCCCCCCATTAAGCATGGTGCCGGGTTCAGGCAGGGGGACCCAATTTCCCCCTTGCTTTTTGTCATTGCGATTGATCCGCTGCACAGGATTCTGGATTTCGTAACCTGGAAAGGCCTCCTTCACAAGATTCGTGGGCGAGGGCCAATGGTGAGAACCTCCCTATATGCGGATGATGCTGCCGTTTTTGTGGCACCCATCAAAACGGACATCGACAACCTTGCGTCCATTTTGAGGAGCTTTGGGGACGTCACTGGCCTATGCACCAACTTTCAGAAAAGCTCAGTCGTGCCAATCCGATGTAATCATCTGTACCTTGGGCACATTCTTCAGAGCATGCCGGCAACTCGTGCTACCTTCCCGGTGAAATATAACAAGGTTTCAGATACGAAGGTAGATCATAATAACTGAATAATAATATATTTTTCATCTGCTCCAACCGCGATCTTCTGTAAGTCCGCGGCCAATGGAATTGAGCAAAGCATACCATTGGTCCTTTGTTTTCATCTCATGATTATTAGCAAGAAGACTTGCCATAGAAATAATAGCTAATGGTATGCCACCACATTTCTTCAAAATGTCTTTCGATACTTGCACCAAGTCTTGATGACACCCTTTCTCATAAACTACTCTTTTACAGAAGAGCGTTCTTGACACATCTTTAGAAAGAGGTTTCATTTGGTAGATATCATCCCTGGAAGAGCAGCATGCTTCAGAGACACTAACGATGCGGGTTGTCGTAATTACTCGGCTTCCAGGACTCTTCTTGGAGAAAGCACACTTGATTAATTTTCACACTTTAGTATCCAATATGTCATTAATTATGATGTGGTACCTTTGTTTACATTTTGAATTACTAGGAAATATGATCGTGCATTGCAACGGGAGGAATATAATATCTCAGTATTCCCCACATCCCCGCACACACTCTTCCACATGCTCTATGTGAACATAGCGCCTGATCCATCGTTGGCCCGCGAGATCTTGATAGTGGTGGGGTTGGTTGGCGTGGTGGCGACCACCCAACTAGTGTGTTTTCCTCCTCCGGGTCCACCATCGTCTCAGAGTTCTGGTTGCATTCTCATTTTGTTGCTACACGGCGACCTTCGAGGCACGGTTGCTTCGACTACTCTCTCCTACGACAATGTAACCGCAGGATTACTAATTGCAGCGCATAAATTTTGTTTGATTGGCATAATTAGCGCATAACCAAGCATGCATGTTCCTTCATTATTAGGGTTTATTCTCTTTGACTATTTTGACAATCACATGCCCATATTTTTTATTAATTAGAGCAAAATCAGCATATTCTCTTTTATTAGCACGTGCCCACAATATTTTTAATTATAGGCTATAGCCAACCAGCATATTGTCTTTTATTGGCATGTGCAAGTTACCTCCGGTAATAATTTGTGGAGTACCGGGTTTTGCACATGATTCTCGAGACAACTTTTTTATTGCCACACAACCTTCTTATTTCCACACAACTTAGGCATGTATAAAAACGGGTGTGATTTAGTATAAAATGCCAAGGTGGGACTGTTCCTATCATAATTGCAAGTTATCTGAGTTGGCTTTGTCCGTCGGCACAATATGGAAGGTTCATAGTTCAATCCCCTAGCGCCCTTCATTTTTTGCTGCTTGTTAGTGTGACAGAAAAAGAAATGCGTGGTAGGCCCAGTTGGGGATAAACAAAAAAATAAGGAACTACGTGTGGAATGGACGAACAAACTTTATACATATTTTTTTGCTTTTCATGGGGCAGCTGTGTGGGAGCTAGTAAATGACGCTAGTTGCACCAAATAGCGTGTGGAATGAATGTGGAGGTTACTAGATCTGGTTTGGGCAGGTCAATTGCTTGCCTCTTGATAGGGACACCAATAAGGGGTAAACAAAAGAAGGTGGGAAAGGAAAGAGTGGCGCCATGGGCAAGGCGTCTCTCGCTGCTTGATGGATGACCTTCGATCTCTCTGCCTGTCCACTTTGATTGGGTGGTCGTTGAGGGTTGGGAGGTGCCTGATGTCATGTGTCGAACTGTTCTTGTCGGGGGTCTCTTGGCGTAGTAGCAATGACGGGTTTGTGGATTTTGTGTATTCGAAGAGTCTGGAGGGGCCACATGTGCTATTGTGGGTTTCTTGCCATGTGAGGAGTTAGTTCGTGCTCCATTTGTATTAGTTTTTGCCCGGTTTTCCGTAAATTAACTGGCCAATTCTCTTCTTCTTAATTAATCGATGAGGCAAAAAAATTGCAAATGTGATTACCATACCTACAAATGCCCAAAAGTAATTGCAAATGAGTACTGGTATTTGTGCTTGATCTTTAAGCTTCCCAACCTTCTTCTTCAACATCCTAAGCTTAATAGCTAGCTCTCTGTCAGTGCGTGCTTCGCCCTCCATCTCTTCTTCCGGAGCTCGTGCTGCGGCCACTGCCGTTCGTGGCAGCATGCGCAACCATTCTTCAAGCTCTTATTGCAGTTCATTCATCAAAGTCTTGGCCAGAGCATCGACCCAAAGAAAGAAGCATGTCACCTGCATGAACACCAAATAGATCAACCCATTGCTCAAAGATCCCAACCAAGAAAATGGTGCAATTGCCCCGATTCTTACCCCATTCTCGTTGCACACGTACAACGGACGATTCTGGTTCCTCGGTTTGTGAGAAACCCTCCGATCAACGCCCGCCCGGCACCGCGGACAGACGAAGATAGTGAAGGAAATATGCCCTAGAGGCAATAATAAAGTTATTATTTATTTCCTTATATCATGATAAATGTTTATTATTCATGCTAGAATTGTATTAACCGGCAACTTAGTACATGTGTGAATACATAGACAAAACAGAGTGTCCCTAGTATGCCTCTACTAGACTAGCTCATTGATCAAAGATGGTTATGTTTCCTAACCATAGACATGAGTTGTCATTTGATCAATGAGATCACATCATTAGGAGAATGATGTGATGGACAAGACCCATCTATTAGCTTAGCACTATGATCGTTTAGTTTTACTGCTATTGCTTTCTTCATGACTTATACATGTTCCTATGACTATGAGATTATGCAACTCCCGTATACCGGAGGAACACCTTGTGTGCTATCAAACGTCACAACGTAACTGGGTGATTATAAAGATGCTCTACAGGTGTCTCCGAAGGTGTTTGTGGTGTTGGCATAGATCAAGAATAGGATTTGTCACTCCGAGTGTCAAAGAGGTATCTCTGGGCCCTCTCGGTAATGCACATCATAATAAGCCTTGCAAGCAAATGACTAATGAGTTAGTCACGAGATGATGTATTACAGAACGAGTAAAGAGACTTGCCGGTAACGAGATTGAACTAGGTATTGAGATACCGACGATCGAATCTCGGGCAAGTAACATACCGATGACAAAAGGAACAACGTATGTTGTTATGCGGTTTGACCGATAAAGATCTTCGTAGAATATGTAGGAGCCAATATGAGCATCCAGGTTCCGCTATTGGTTATTGACCGGAGATGAGTCTCGGTCATGTCTACATAGTTCTCGAACCCGTAGGGTCCGCACGCTTAACGTTTGATGACGATCGGTATTATGAGTTTATGAGTTTTGATGTAACAAAGGTAGTTCGGAGTCCCGGATAAAATCACGGACATGACGAGGAGTCTCGGAATGTCCGAGACGTAAAGATTGATATATTGGACGACAATATTCGGACACCGGAAGTGTTCCGGAAAGTTTCAGAATTAACCGGAGTGCCGGGGGGGGTTACCGAAACCCCCCGGGGGAAAGTTGGGCCCTAGTGGCGCGCCCCCTCCCAAGGGGCAATCCGAATTGGACTAGGGGAGGGGGGGGCGGCCCCTCTTTCCCTCTCCCTCTCCCTCTCTTTCCTTCCCCCTCTCTCCCTCTTGATGATGCAATCCTATTCCTAGTAGGATTGCTCCTCTTGGCGCGCCATAGGAGGGCCGGCCGGCCTCCCCCATTGCTCCTTTATATACAAGGGCAGGGGGCATCTCTAGACACACAAATTGATCTCTCCAGCCGTGTGCGGTGCCCCCCTCCACCAAAACACACCTCGGTCATACCGTTGCAGTGCTTAGGCGAAGCCCTGCGCCGGTAACTTCATCATATCCGTCACAACGCCGTCGTGCTGACGAAACTCTCCCGTGAAGCTCAACTGGATCAAGAGCTCGTGGGACGTCATCAAGCTGAACGTGTACTGAACGCGGAGGTGTCGTACGTTCGCTGCTTGATTGGTTGAATCGCGAAGAAGTTCGACTACATCAACCGCGTCACTTGATGCTTCCGCTTTCGGTCTACAAGGGTATGTAGACACACTCTCCCCCTCGTTGCTATGCATCTGGTAGATAGATCTTGCGTGATGGTAGGAAAATTTTGAAATACTACGTTCCCCAACAGTGGCATCATGAACCAGGTCTATGCGTAGATGATATGCACGAGTAGAACACAAGTGAGTTGTGGACGATACTAGTCATACTGCTTACCAGCATGTCATACTTTGGTTCGACGGTATTGTGAGATGAAGCGGCCCGGACCGACATTACGCGTACGCTTACGCGAGACTGGTTTCACCGTTATGAGCACTCGTTGCTTAAAGGTGACTGGCGGGTGTCTGTCTATCTCACTTTAGCAGAATCAAGTGTGGCTACGCCCGGTCCTTGTGAAGGTTAAAACATCACATACTTGACGAAATATCATTGTGGTTTTTGTATGCGTAGGTAAGAACGGTTCTTGCTAAGCCCGTAGCAGCCACGTAAAACTTGCAACAACAAAGTAGAGGACGTCTAACTTGTTTTTGCAGGACATGTTGTGATGTGATATGGTCAAGACATGATGAGTTATACATTATTGTATGAGATGATCATGTTTTGTAAAGTTATCGGCAACTGGCAGGAGCCATATGGTTGTCGCTTTATTGTATGAAATACAGTCGCCATGTAATTGCTTTACTTTATCACTAAGCGGTAGTGATAGTCGTGGAAGCAATAGTTGGCGAGACGACAACGATGCTATGATGGAGATCAAGGTGTCGCGCCGGTGACGAAGGTGATCATGACGGTGCTTTGGAGATGGAGATCAAAAGGACAAGATGATGATGGCCATATCATGTCACATATTTTGATTGCATGTGATGTTTATATTATTTTTCTTAGTACGACGGTAGCATTATAAGATGATCCCTTACAAAATTTCAAGGTACAAGTGTTCTCCCTGAGTATGCACCGTTGAGACAGTTCTTCGTGTCGAGACACCACGTGATGATCGGGTATGATAAGCTCTACGTTCACATACAACGGGTGCAAGCCAGTTTTGCACACGCAGAATACTCAGGTTAAACTTGACGAGCCTAGCATATGCAGATATGGCATCGGAACACTGGAGACCGAAAGGTCGAGCGTGAACCATATAGTAGATATGATCAACATAAGATGTTCACCATTGAAAATTACTCCATCTCACGTGATGATCGGACATGGTTTAGTTGATTTGGATCACGTGATCATTTAGATGACTAGAGGGATGTCTATCTAAGTGGGAGTTCTTTAGTATTATGATTAATTGGACTTTAATTTATCATGAACTTAGTCCTGGTAGTATTAGCATATCTATGTTGTAGATCAATAGCTCGCGGTATATGTGACACCCCGAGACCGGTGCGCCAGGTGTCAGCCAGTTATTCGTTGCCTTTCCATGTCACCTGCTTGCGTGTTGCATCTTGCCATGTCATCATGTGTGTTGCATCAGCATGTTTTCAAAACTTGCATCCGCCCGAGTCCCCTCGTCCTCTCCGTTGTCCGTTTTGAGCCCAGACACACTTGCACGCGCCCGCGGTGCCTCCGAATATTTATTTTATAAGTGGCCAAAAAACGTTCTCGGAATGGGTTGAAACTTGGCATGTAGTCTTATTATGGTGTACTCAGGCCGCCTGACAAATTTCATCGCATTCGGAGCTCGTTTGATAGTCCAACGGATATATATAGCGGCACTAGTCGCCGGTCAAAACGTCGGAAGTTTTCGGTCTCCAAAAACCCCGCGGGCCTCTCTCCCTCTCCCCTCATCTCAGCCCAACTAACCTACACAGCCCACCTAGGCCCAGCCTACTCCCCCCTCCGCTCGGAGCCGCACGATCGAGATCGTACGGCTCGAAACGGAGCTAAAACCCCCAAACCCTAGCCCCTATGCCTATATATAGGCCCCTTCCTTCCAAATTTGGGCATCCCTAGCCTTCCTCTTCCTCCCAGCCTCCTCCACCTCGAAATCTGAGCTCCTTCCTCAATTTCAGCACCGGCCCGTCCCTCCTTCGCCACTTGGCGCCCTCCTAGTGGCTAGCGCCGCCACCTGGGCAGTTCCCGACCAACAGCAGCCCGTCGCGTGGCCAAGTCCACGTCGCCCCGCACCACCTGGGCAGCTCCCTGCCCCTCCAGCCGCGCGGCCCATTCCCGGCCCGCCCCGGGCTGCGCCGGGCTCAGCGGGCCCGAACAGCCCCGCTCGCTCCTCCCGCAGTGCCTTGCGTCATCCTCCCCGAGCCAGGTGCTCGTCGTCGCATCTCCTTTGTGCGCCGCCATTGCTCCTCCGGCGAGCCCCAGCCGCCGGCCCGTTCAGATCTCGCAAGAGCTCCGCCGCCCCGCCGGGTTTCCTACTCAGGCCGCCGCCCGCGCGACCCCGAGCTCGCCGTCGGCCAGATCGCGTAGCCGCCCCGCCGTACGAGCTCGCCCCGCCGCCCGAAGACCTCGCCGCCGACCGCCTCCGGCCCGGATCCGGCGAGATCCGGCCGGAGGAGCACACACAGTGCCCGATCTCCCCTCGTCGCCGGCGTTGCCAGCCGTGTTGACCACCCCTCGAGCCACTGCCAGGCGGGCCTGGCCGCCGCCGCCAACGGACACGTCCGATTGGTGACGGACATGTCCGCCCCTCTCTCTGTCTGCGGGCCCCGTTCGTCAGAAGTGTCCGCTGCCTCTGGACAATGTCCGTTTCCCGAGGTGCTGTTTTTGTCTAAGTCCCCAAGTTTTGTACTGTTCTGATGCATATTTTGAATGACTGTAATTATTTGTGTGTATGTCCGAATTGAGTGTATGATATGTCAAAATGATCGTGGTGATATGCTCTTGATACGTCCAAAACGTATCTATAATTTCTGATTGCTCCATGCATGTTTTGGGTGATATTGCTATGCTTTTGATACACTTTTGATCATATTTGGACTAACCTATTAACTCAGTGCACCCCAGTGCCAGTTTCTGTTTTCTGCTGTTTTTGTATTTCAGGTTTTCCCATTACTTAAATTGCCAGAAAAATTCCGGGAAAAATATATAAAAAAATTAGCGCTCCAGAAGCTTCCACGCGCCAGAAGTGGGGCCAGAGGGGAGCCAGCGGCAGCCCAAGCGGCCCCACCCCTGGTCGCCTAGGCAGGGCACCTGGGCCCCCCTCTCCGCTTCTAGTGACCCCCTTTGGCATATATTTATCTCCCGTCGCGGAAACCCTGATTCCAGAACCCTTTTCTCCAGAAGCAATTCCGATCTCCGCCGCCATCGCCACCAAGTTTCGGGGGACCAGAATTCCTGTGCCGGCATCCTGCCGGGACGGGGAAGTGCCCCCGGATTCATCTCCATCGACGTTGCTTCCTCCCTCCATGATGCGGGAGTAGTTCCTCCTCGGGGCTGAGGTTTCTACCAGTAGCTATGTGGTCAATTCTCTCTCCCATGATGTGATCTTCATTGTGATCATAGGCTATGTTAATCTAGGGTGATCCCATGATATTTCCCCTTCCTCTATGTATTGAATTGATGTACTCACTTGTCTTTATCTAGTATAATCCCCGAGACCAAGGTGACAGCGGTCTATTGGACATGGATTAGAAGAATATTTTCATGAGTGATTTCCTCTTTTGTGTGTTGATTGAAGATTGAGAGTCTCTTGGTGCTTGTCTTTGACTATCCTTGAGATATGTTGTGGTGATTGTGGTACTCTCTTTGGATGGCCGCGGTGACATTGGGAAATCCATAGATTGAGAACTACGAACTTATAGGTGTGCTTTTGTAGCCCTACATAATTCTCGTCCTCTCTTGACCACAAAGGAATGACCTCCGAGTGCATTTTTATGGGAAATATCATGTGATTCGATTATGTTAATGTTGTTGGGAGTTGCCACTAGTGAAAGTATGAAGCCTAGGCCTTGTTTCCACCATTGCAATAGCATTTGTGCTCACGTTTACCACTTGTTTGCTTGCTGCACTTTTTATTACAGATTTGTATTACTTTGCTTTGCCACTCCTATCATCCATATTTTACCATCTCTTCGCCGAACTAGTGCACCTATACAACTCCTAGTTGTATTAGGTGTGTTGGGGACACAAGAGACTTCTTGTATCTTAGTTGCAGGGTTGCTTGAGAGAGACCATCTTCAGCCTCTACTTCCCTGAGTTCGGTAAACCTTAGGTCATCCACTTGAGGGAAATTGCTGCTGTCCTACAAACCTCTGCGCTTGGAGGCCCAACATAGTCTACAAGAGTAGAAGCGTGTGTAGACATCAAGCTATTTCTGGCGCCGTTGCCGGGGAAGTAAGTGTTTGAAGGTATATCTTTAGATCTTGCAATTAAATATTTTCGTTTCTTGTTTTTAGTTTCACTGGTTATGTTTATGGAAAACCGCACTCTTAGTTCCTTGCTTGGGTAAGGCCGCTTTACCACACCCGTGGTAGAGAAGTCTCCTCCACCTACTGAATGTATCCCGTTCCAAATACCACTTGGGATAATTGAAATAATTAGGAATGATTGTTATGATGGGACAGTCAATCCTAGTATTCATTTGTTGAAACTTACAGAACTTTGTGAGTTGTTTAAGATTTCAGGTTTGACAAGAGATGGAGTCATGAGGAAATTATTTGCCTTGTCACTGAAAGGAAAAGCATTGGAATGGTATAGGCTACTAGATGACTCTCACCTGCTGGATTGGGAAGAGATCCAATCTCTCTTTTACTCCAAGTTTTATCCTCTTCATGAAGTCCATGAGAATAGGAATTATGTTTATAATTTCTATCCTCATGACGGAGAGAGCACAGCTCAAGCTTGGGGGAGACTGAAAACGTTAATGCTAAAATGTCCTAACCATGGGCTCCCCAAAGATATGATTATTACTAATTTCTATGCGAAGCTCTCTCGACAGGATAAAGATTTGCTCGATGCTTCCTCTATGGGTTCTTTCACAAACGAAAAGATTGATGCTAAATGGGAACTCCTTGAAAGAATTCAACGCAACACTGAAGATTGGGAGATCGACAAAGGTAAGGAGTCAGGTATAATTTATGAGTATGATTGCATTAAGTCCTTTGTTGAAACTACAAGTTTTAATAAGTTTAGCGCTAAGTTTGGGCTCGATTCTCAACTCCTTGTTGATTTCGTCAAATCTTTTGCTTCACATCTTAATATGCCTAAGGAGGATTGGATCAAGCATCATGAACCTTTTAAAGAGATTTGCAAAGAAAATGAAACTGTTCATGATGATTGCAACATGCATGATCCAATTCCTAAAAATGAAGTTTTATATAAGCATGTTAATTTTTGTAGAGTGGATAGACCTTGTGAAAGGCCTATGATTGAAGAAGAGAAGTATTGTAAGCAACATAAGCATGAAAGAACAATCACTTGGGTCAAAGATTTAAATGAAATTGCTAGAGAATTGTGTGACCTTTATCCTTTTACTTGTGAACTTTGTTGTATAGAGGGTCACTTTAATTTTCAATGCATGCACTTTCAAAACATAACTGTTAACCAGTTGTGTGATAACATGATCACCCCTGATCTTTATGATGAGCTTATGTTATTTTTGATGTGTGAAGAGTTATCAGAAAAGACTTCTTGGCTAGATGTTAATGCCATAGGAATAAAAAACACTTTGCAAAATTGCCATCTCTATTGTGTTGTTAATTGCCATGAAAATGATTACATAAGTAAGATTAGAAAGGAGGGAACTTTACCAAAGTATAAAAATGTCTCTTATATTTCTGCTAATAAA
>LR738714.1:733683127-733731036 GCA_902687465.1 Secale cereale | reverse complement strand
CTCCCAAGTTTCCCCTATTGTTTCTAATGATAAACCAAGATATGTGGAGAAGCTTCATCTCCAACCACTCCCTCCTAAGGTGAAGAAGAAGAAAAAGAAGAGGAGGAGGAAGAGGAGCAAGAAGGAAGAAGAATGGGTATCAACCTGGCCTGAGCATATTCCTCCCATCAACTTTTATCCTAACGGTTGTAAGTTTAAAGAAGAAGGTGAAGTTTATTGCCTTAATTATCATCTTGATGATACGTCCGTAGGTACTATTGAAGATGATTTTGATTATGATATGCATGTTACTTATTGTGATTGGGAAAATGATGATAATGCTACTTATGATCTTGAAAATCTTTTTGGTACCAACTCTGAAAGTGATGATATGGAAAGCTCTAAGCTTGGGGATGATAGGATTGCAAATCCTTTACCCACTAGTGATGTGATAATCAATAATTCTTTTGCTAGTAAGAATAAAGACAACATGTTTACAAATATAGTTGCTAGCAATGATAATGCTCTTCTCTACTATGATGATGTTATAACTCCAATCTATAGTGATTATAAAGGTACCTATGACATAATGAGAAATTATCCTTATGAAACTTGTCATAATCATGGAGGGAATTTGTGACGCCCGAAGACCGACGTCCCAGAAGATTCCAGAAGATTCCAGATGTTCCGGGTTGCCCGTGTGTTCTTTGTGGTTGTGTTATTTATTTTTGCATTGCATCATGTCATCATGCCATCATGTCATTTTTTAATCCTTGCATCTCAACCTAAATAAATTGTGTGGACCTTCGGTCCATTTAAATCGAGGGATGGTGACTTCTCTTTATAACATATAAAAGCCTCTCAATATATTAGGGAGCTATATAAATAATATTCCATTTGTTTGGAATTACCCGCAACACACGTGCATAATTTCCCCATGCTTTTCCTACTTCGAGTTTCCTTCAAAAACCTTGCCAATAATGCTTTTCCGTTGTTTCGAGGTTCCTCCAAAAATTCGAACATTTTTGGACACTTCTATAACCAAGTCTGAGTTCAAACCCATTTGAATTAAATTCAAATATGTCTGAATTATTTTTCCGATCTGGCCTTTTATATTTTTCTCCGGTCGTGCTCATTTTTACGAGCCCGAGAAAATTGACCTCATGTCCTAATTCCTTCCCTAACCTCTTTTACTTTCTTTCTCTTCTTTGTTGTTTTTTTTAATAAGGAGAGACAGCTCCCAGCCACCAGGCCTCTCCTCCTCCCTCCTGGCCCATTCCTCTCCTCCCTAGTCGCGGCCCAGGCCTCCCCAGGCCCAACCGCAGCTGGCCTCCCGTAACCCTAGCGCTATCATAGCCGACCCCATCGCTCCTCCGACTCCGCCACCAGCCGCCGCCAGCCTCGTTCCCTCGAGCCCTTCCCCCGATCCCCTTCGCCAAGTCGCCTCTTCCCCCTCGTTCGATCTCCCATCTTTTTCCCTCGAGCCCGAACCCCCCGATCCCCTTCCTCGCGTGGCCTCCCTCTCCCGCTACCGACGCCGCCGTCGCCTCCAGGGCCGCCGGCCGGATCCCGTGGCCGCGTCCCCGTCCAGCGCCTCCCTGCGCTCCGGCCCTTCCCTGCGGGCCTCCTCCTCCCGCGGTCAGGACCGCCTCTCCTCCCCGACAGCCTCCAGGCCGCCGCGGCCAGCCGTCTCCGAGCGCCTCGCCGCGGCCTCGAGCAGTCCTCTCCAGCAAGCGCGAGCCGCGCCCGTCCCCAGCTCCGGCCTCCATGCTCCAGCGCCCCGGCCCTCTGGTTCCCTCGCGCGCCGCCGTCCAAGTACCACGACGGAGCTCCGGCGCCCTTCCGCCCCGCCGGCCAGCACCGCAGCCGCGACCGGAGCTGCTCCCTCCATCTCCAGCAGCAAGGCTCGCGCCTCGCCATCTCCTCGCCAGGCTCTCGCAGCCGCCTCTGCTTCTCCAGCGCCCGGTTCCAGCGCCAAGGCATTCGCCTCCGCGGGCCGCCCAGGGTCTGCCGCCTGAGGCTTGCAGCTCCCTCCGCGGAGACCGCCTTGTTTTTTTTGTGTTGCTGTGGTTTTCGCCAAGTGCACCGCAGCCGGCTTGGTGTTGTTGTGTTGGTCCAGCAGGTTTTTTGGCGAGTTCGGCAAGTCCGAAGAACCGTGTACGACTCGAGACCGAGACCTCAAGTACCTCTACGGATATGTGTACATCTACGTAACGAGAACGTCTACCGTCGACAAGACCGAGACACCGAGTACCACGACGGCCCGAACGACTACCGTCGCCGTGTACCACTACCGTCGCCCCGTGTACCACGACTCGTGTACCACTACTTCCACTACTACGCCTTCTTCCTCGACGAACGGAACGACTCTTCCTCTACGCTCTCGAACCGCCCCAAAACGCACGCTTCGAAGGTATAACGAGACGAACTGTGGATGACCCGTGGATGAATGTGGTGTTGTATGAAATGTTGCCCTTTGTGTGCATCGTGCCCGTTTAGTCTTTTGTCGTGCTCCTCGGTTGCCTCGTCGCCGACTCGTGGGAACCCGGCAACGGGATCGCCCCACCTTTCATCTTGTTCCGCTCGTTCACGCCCTCCGTCATCTTTTGCATCGGGACTCTCACCGAGTTACCGGAACCGATATGTTGCGTGGCATCATTTTCGGATCGTTGCCGTGGCACCCTTTCTTTTCCACCACGGTGACAAATGCTTCATCTCTCTTCTTCATGTTAACCTTTTAATAAAATTGCATAAACTTGTTCATGCCATCCGCATCATGTTAACAACATTATATTTTTAATTGTTGTTGCTTTAATAATTGCTAAACATGCTCATGGGGATTTTCCGGATATGTTGTTGTTATTTCCGGCCCCATTTAAATTGCCTAGTTAGTATAGTTTTATTAAGCTTCACCTCTTGCCATGTTAAAAACATTTAATCTTGTCTTGTAAATAAACGAGAGTCAATTAAATAATTAAATGTGGTGTTTCGTCAATATGCAACTCCTTGCATATTGAGCTCCACTTAACTTGTAGTTTTGTTTGTGCACTTTGCCATGCCATGCATAATTAAACCGGACATGCATCATACTTGGATGTGCATCGTATGCCATGTTTATGATTGTGTGTTTACCGTGTGTTTGTTTCTTTCCGGTTGCTTCTCTTGTTAGCTTCGGTTTCGTTCCGGAGTTGTGAGGTTTCTCTCGACTGTGTTGCTCCGTCTACTTCATGGATCCGTTCTTCTCCCTTGTGGATTCCCAGGCAAGATGATCATACCCTTGGATACCTTTACTACCATTGCCATGCTTAGTTGTCTCGATGCTATCGTTACATGTCGCGCTACCCATCTTTTATGTCAGCCTCTCCTTGTTGCCATGAAACCTCTAACCTTTGACACCTTCCTAGCAAAAACCACTGTTTGGCTATGTTACCCGCTTGCTCAGCCTCGCTTGCTCAGCCCCTCTTATAGCGTTGTTAGTTGCAGGTGAAGATGAAGTTCGTTCCAGGAGGGAACTTGTTGTTGTTGGAATATCACAATATCTATTAATATATATTAACACACCTATATACTAGGCATGGGTGGAAGGCTTGGCCTTTTGCTCGGTGTTTTGTTCCACTCATGCCACCTTAGGCGCCGATAAACCGGCATTATGTTCCTTGATTTTGCGTTCCTTACACGATGGGTGGATGGGGACCCCATGACAGTTCGACTTTGAATAAAACTCCTCCAGCAAGGCCCAACATTGGTTTTAATTTGCCTCATAATAACAACTTAATTAAATAATTAAATTTGCATAGGGGGTCGCGTCCTCGAGGATTCTTAATTCTACATAGCAGGGGGGGCCAGTGCTGATGGTGTTGGTCCCAAACTAGAGCCACTTGCGAATGCCACCTAGTTCGCTGGGATCTTCGGTATCTGTACGTACTGCTCATCCGGACGTGGCCTGAGACGAGATGCGCGCGGCTACCATCAGGGTGTCGGCACGCCGGGAGGTCTTGCTGGACTTGTTTTACCATTGTCGAAATGACTTGTGCTACCGGGAAGCCGAGCCTGATCGGATTTCCCTAAGATAAGGGGTGATGATATTATATTTATCACTTCAGCTAATCGTGAGAGCTTGTGATGGGCTAAGTTGGGACACCCCTGCAGGGTTATGATCTTTCGAAAGCCGTGCCCGCGGTTATGTGGCAGATTGGAATTTGTTAATGTCCGGTTGTAGAAAACTTGACAGAGGATCCGAAGTAAAACACACAACTGTGTGAGTAACCATGACTGTCTCTTTTCATTTTGAGAAGAGAACACGGTGGGGTTATGTTTGACCGTATGTAGTTCAGGATCTTTAGCGATCACTACTTTTGCGACCGTTTGCGTAGATGCTCATCTTATTCTGGTACTCGTAAGTTAGCCACCATATTATGCTTAGTCGCTGCTGCAACCTCACCACTTTACCTCTTCCTACCCACAAAGCTTTGCTAGTCTTGATACCCATGGTTATGGGATTGCTGAGTCCTCGTGGCTCACAGATACTACAACACCAGATGCAGGTTCAGCCGTGTAAGATGCAGAAGATGGCTCAAGTTCTTCGCTGGGAGCCCGATGAAGAGTTTGGCCGTATGCTTGTGACGTTTCGTCGATCAGTAGTGGTTTCTACTAGGATTCGATCCTGACCTGTGGCTTTATGTTGTTTTGGTATCTTTCTTTTGGATCTTCGCCCGTAGTCGGGTTGTGATGTTTTGAATGATGTTATGCTTATGTAATGTATTGTGTGAAGTGGCGAGTGTAAGCCAACTATTTATCTTTTGCAATTTAATCCCTCTTTTACATGAGTCGTGCAAAGATACCAAACTTGAGATCATTCTAGGATGGGCTTATACCTTTAAGTCGTGCCTCGACACGTAGGAGGTATAGTCCCATCCTGGGCATTACAGAATTACTCCCTTGTTGAACACCATCTTCCTAATACACAATTAATCTATAGTGTTCAAGTTGTTTATGATAGTCCTACTCCCACTATTACCAATGAGAAAGATTATGCTTATGTGGAGAGTAAGAGTACCTTTTTGCATGTGGATCATGGTAGCAACGCTTTATGTGATGCTTATATTGTTGAGTTTATTCGTGATCCCACTGAAAATTATTATGAGAAGGGAACATATACTTATAGATATTTCAATAATATCAAGTTCCCTCTCTTTATGTTGAAGGTTTTGAAGCTGCACTTGTTTTGTCTTCCTATGCTTATTGCTTTGTGCTTCAATGAATTATTCTATTGCAATATTCCTATGCATAGGAAGCATGTTAGGCTTAAATGTGTTTGGTATTTGCTTCTTGATGCTCTCTTTTGTTCTTCAACTCTTATTCCTACGAGAGCATCATTAAAGTCTTAAGCCTATCTTTATGGCTATAAAGAAAGAGCTCTAGGGAGACAACCCTTGTTATCTTTGCTTTCAGTTTGTTCTTTCAGTTTTTAGTGGTCTTGATGTTTGCTACTACTGTAGCAACATCATTGTATCTTTATTTTTCAGCTTTGTGCCAAGTTTAGCCTCTGATTGCAAGAAAGTTCAAAAGTTGTGACGTGCTGTCCAGAAAACAGATTCTGTCCTTGGACAGAAAAATTCGTATAAAATCACCAGATCATCTTTTTGATCTGAATTTTTTTGACAGCGTGCTCTATACAATTGGCTTTCGAGCGTCTGTTCTGAGTTTTTTGATTTGAGTTGCAGAAGTGCCCCGAAAAAATTATTTACTACCTGCTGGTCTGTTTTTCACAGATTCTGTCCTGTTTTGCCTTTTCTTCGTTTTGCAAACCTTGAGCTTGCTTTTTCTTTGCAAAAACCTTTTGGCAATTTTGAGAAACAGTAGCTCTTCAAGATTATCTTTATTTCCAGTAGGGAAAATTATTTTATTGTGGGTACTAACCTCGCTAATCAGATTATGATGAGTTATGTATGAAGGGAGTTTTCAAGTGTGCGAGGGAAGATGATAAAAGAAGATTCAGGAGTGTCAAACGCTCAAGCTTGGGGATGCCCCCATGCACCCCCAAGAAATATTCAAGAAGACTCAAGCATCTAAGCTAGGGGATGCCCCATGCATCCCCTTCTCCATCAACAATTATCAGTTCGTCTTTCGTTCCACTATATTTTAATCACTTCATGCGTTATGTGCTATGCTTGGAGCGTCTTGCTCTTAGTTTCCTTTTTAGTTTTCTTTAGCTTTACTTGCTGTTCTTAACAAGTTGGATCCTAGCCTTCATTTTTTGGGAGAGAAACACGCCCCACTCCACTGTAGAACACAACATAGGCTTGCATGCGTATCTTTTGTGTGTGTTCTTTATCTTTTCATAGCTGTTGTCATGCTTAGCTCTTAGTTTTCATGCTTATCTTTTTAAGAGCTTTTGTTTAGGTTGTTGCTTCTGGAACTCTCTTGAGTTATCATGCTTATCTTGTTAAGAGAGTTGGCTTCTGTGGCACTGGTTGATATGTCTATGATAAAAATGTTATGTGCATAATGGTGCTTAGTAGTTCATGTTTTCTTATGGTTAGTCTCAAATAGCTGGGGGTTCTTAATGTGTTATTGAAGTACCAGCATGATTTGTTTGCCTATGATGTGGTATGGTTTAGTGATATCTTCCTCCAAGAATTTATTTTGATTGACTTGGCATATGCTCACGCATATTTAAGACTGTAAAGAAAGTCTATCAAGCCTTGATGATCTTTAATTTCTGAGTAGTGATATAACTTCCATGCCCGATTCAATGTTGCTTTGTCGCTCTGCATGATTATGGCCGTCATTGCTCTCTTAGTTGGTCGCTCCCAGTCTTTTGCTAGCCTTCACCTGTACTAAGCGGACTAACTGCTTGTGCATCCAAATCCTTGAAACCAGTTATGTCATATGAGTCCACCATACCTTCCTATATATGGTATTTACTTGCCATTCCTAACGAAGACTTTCTTGTACCATCTCAAAATTATTCAAAAGCATTTCTCTTTTGTGCCTCTGTTTTAGCTCATGAGGAAGTAGTAGTTAATTCATGATCTTTTTAAGTTGGACAAGTTTTACCCCGGGATTGCATGTCTAATCTGAAAACCCCTAATACGAGGAGGAACTGGTATGAGTGCGCCCGGCTCATAAAAGATAATACAACAAACAAACCCTCCTTCATGCTTTGTTCATGAGAAATCAGAAAACTTTTGGCAGTGATAAACAAAGGAGATTAAGGGGATGTGATCGTCCCCGTGCGGGAGCCGTTCCTCGAAACTTGTCCAGTTCGAGAAGTGATTGGGTTGTCTACTAACATTCGTTGACGAAATATGCACCTCCCAAAAATCATTTTTACCTCTGTTTGCAAAACCAAGAGCTCTGGTACATGTTTAGTCTTTGCTTCCAACCACGGGTTTTCAACCTTGCCATCAAAATCCACGGTTCGAGAGTCTCCACCTTCATTCTTCAAAGCACCAACTATTGAGAGCATGATTGTCATTCTGAGTGTAATGTGCATTGTCCCAAAGTACCATTGTCTTCTGCATGATTGTGATAGCGCTTATTCTGAAATCATTGTATCTAGTCGTCACTTAAACTTCGGAGGTGCTCCTGCATTTATGTTTTGCTTCACTAAAGAGGGCAAGCGAGGTATCGCTTTGTCATGTTTGCACACCATGCTCACTACAAATCTATTGGGTATTTCAGTATCATATTGTAAACTTTCAGTTCTTTGTGATATTCTCATGAGGCAACTTAATTACTAAAGATTCATTATCTCAATAAGCATTTGTCATGTGATTGTGAAAGACTCTTTGGTAGCATGTCACCACAGAAATTATGCTTGTTATCATTTACCTACTCGAGGACAAGCAGGAATTAAGCTTGGGGATGTTGATACGTCCAAAACGTATCTATAATTTCTGCTTGCTCCATGCATGTTTTGGGTGATATTGCTATGCTTTTGATACACTTTCATACACTTTTGATCATATTTGGACTAACCTATTAACTCAGTGCACCCCAGTGCCAGTTTCTGTTTTCTGTTGTTTTTGTATTTCAGGTTTTCCCATTACTTAAATTGCCAGAAAAATTCCGAGAAAATATATAAAAAATCAGCGCTCCAGAAGCTTCCACGCGCCAGAAGTGGGGCCACATGGGAGCCATGGGCAGCCCAGGCGGCCAGCCCAGGCGGCCCCACCCCTGGCTGCCTAGGCAGAGCGCCTAGGCCCCCCTCTCCGCTTCTGGTGACCCCCTTTGGCATATATTTACCTCCCGTCGCGGAAACCCTGATTCCAGAACCCTTTTCTCCAAAAGCAATTCCGATCTCCGCCGCCATCGCCACCAAGTTTCGGGGGACCAGAATTCCTGTGCCGGCATCCTGCCGGGACGGGGAAGTGCCCCCGGATTCATCTCCATCGACGTTGCTTTCTCCCTCCATGATGCGGGAGTAGTTCCTCCTCGGGGTTGAGGTTTCTACCAGTAGCTATGTGGTCAATTCTCTCTCCCATGATGTGATCTTCGTTGTGATCATAGACTATGTTAATCTAGGGTGATCCCATGATATTTCCCCTTCCTCTATGTATTGAATTGATGTACTCACTTGTCTTTATCTAGTATAATCCCCGAGACCAAGGTGACAGCGGTCTATTGGACATGGATTAGAAGAATATTTTCATGAGTGATTTTCTCTTTTGTGTGTTGATTGAAGATTGAGAGTCTCTTGGTGCTTGTCTTTGACTATCCTTGAGATATGTTGTGGTGATTGTGGTACTCTCTTTGGATGGCCGCGGTGACATTGGGAAATCCATAGATTGAGAACTACGAACTTAGAGGTGTGCTTTTGTAGCCCTACATAATTCTCGTCCTCTCTTGACCACAAAGGAATGACCTCCGAGTGCATGTTTTATGGGAAATATCATGTGATTCGATTATGTTAATGTTGTTGGGAGTTGCCACTAGTGAAAGTATGAAGCCTAGGCCTTGTTTCCACCATTGCAATACCATTTGTGCTCACGTTTACCACTTGTTTGCTTGCTGCACTTTTTATTACAGATTTATATTACTTTGCTTTGCCACTTCTATCATCCATATTTTACCATCTCTTCGCCGAACTAGTGCACCTATACAACTCCTAGTTGTATTAGGTGTGTTGGGGACACAAGAGACTTCTTGTATCTTAGTTGCAGGGTTGCTTGAGAGAGACCATCTTCAGCCTCTACTTCCCTGAGTTCGATAAACCTTAGGTCATCCACTTGAGGGAAATTGCTGCTGTCCTACAAACCTCTGCGCTTGGAGGCCCAACATAGTCTACAAGAGTAGAAGCGTGTGTAGACATCAGCTCTACACTTTGTTCCATTGTGCCATGCTTGTTTGACTTCATCTAGATGCTCTAATATCTGTTGCAAGAGTGCTACTTGTTATAAACTGTTGTTGCTTGTTATTTTGTTGCCATGTTTGAGATATGATAACTTGGTGCATGTTTATCCAAATGATGCAAATGATATGTCAAAATGTTCCTTGTGAAGTGTACTACATGTTGGTTGCTATAGCATGCATATTGGAGTTCATATTGCCATGTTTATCTCTGTTGCAAAAGTGCATGTGGCTGTTAGGTTTTCTAGCTTGTTACGAGATGCCTAGTTGAGGAGCTCGTTGCTATTGATGTGTTTGTCCCCATGTCACATGCCTAGATGTTTTAGAATCTCCATGATGTGTTCTTTGCTGTGGTGCAAACCATTTGCCATGTTATGCCTTGTGTTGACTTAAACATGCTCGTAAACATGCCATGATAATGTTACCGTTTTAACACTTAGTGAAATTTCACGAAGTCTGGAATCTGTCTTATCCTTATGTTATGTTTGCTTGATGCCCTAGGCAAATACATGTTAGTTTTGGGGTGGCCATTGATCATTCCTTGTTGTATATGTTGTTGTCTATCCATTCATGCCTTCACTTGCTCATTTGGGTTGCTGTAGCTTATTTAATTCTTGCTCCCAAGTTGCTATAAAATATTATTGCCAGGTTTTTATTGTCATGATCAAAATGTTGTAGCTTGTTGCTATTGATCCATGCCTCCTATGGAGATGCTCCAATGGAGCTGTTTGCTGTAGGATATGTCTACTTCATGTCCATGCTTCTTGTCACCATGTTTGAGTGCTGTAGAGTATATATATCTTGCTTCCAAGTTGCTATGTGGTTGTTAACTTCAGCTTGTTGTTATATCTTGTTTTATGTGTATCTTTTAGCCCGTTGCTCCGTTTTGGGTGTGCTTTATATGAAACTTATGTGATTTTGCATGTAGAATCATAATATCATGTTGTTTTCATGTTTGGAGTGAGTTTGCTTCATGTTTGGGTGCATCTTGCACCGTTGCCATGCTTGTCTTCTTTTGCTCATATCTTCTAGGCCGTAGCTCTGAATTAAACAAACTTTATATGTAACTTGACTAGAATTTTGTGTAGATCATGATGGTGCATGTTAACTTGCTGTTTAACAACTTTAACTTAAGGTTTGCTCAGATCTGGACTAATTTCAAACTATGCATATGAGGACTTACCGGTTTTGTCTTAAGTAGTTTCCGGCCTCATTTAAACTTGTTGTTCTTATGTTGTTCCCCTGTGCTTCCTACCTTGCTATGTTTTGCATCCTAAATATAATTGTCTTGCATCCTACTTGCTTGAGCATATTGTCATGTTCTTGTGTTGTTTTTATGTGCTTCCTACCTTGTCATGTATTGCTTCCTGTATAGATTTGTCCTGCATCATACCTTGCCATGTATTGCATCATATATAGACTTGTGTTGTTTTCTGTGCTTCCTACCTTGCCATGTTTTGCTTCCTGTACAGACTTGCCGTGCATCATATGTAGACTTGTTTGGATCATACTTGGTTGAGCATATTGTTATGTTCTTGTGTTGTGTGTTTACCGTGTTGCTTGCTTCTTCTCGTTAGTGCTTGTTCCATTGCGTTCGTGAGGATTCGTTCGTCTACCCGTGGTTCTTCTTCAAGGCTTCTTCTTCGTCTTCTTCATGGATCTGTTCTTCTTCCTTGCGGGATCTCAGGCAAGATGACCATACCCTTGGATACTTTTACTATCATTGCCATTGCTTAGTGTCTCGGTGCTATCGTTACATGTCGCGCTACCCATCTTATTGTCAGCCCCTCTCCTTGTTGCCATGAAACCTCTAACCTTTGTCACCTTCCTAGCAAAACCCTTGTTTGGCTATGTTACCCGCTTGCTCAGCCCCTCTTATAGCGTTGTTAGTTGCAGGTGAAGATGAAGATCATTCCAGGAGGGAACTTGTTGTTGGAATATCACAGTATCTATTATTATTATTAACACACCTATATACTGGGCATGGGTGGAAGGCTTGGCCTTTTGCTCGGTGTTTTGTTCCACTCATGCCACCTTAGGCGCCGATAAACCGGCATTATGTTCCTTGATTTTTGCGTTCCTTACACGGTTGGGTATATGGGGACCCCTTGACACTTCGACTTTGAATAAAACTCCTCCAGCAAGGCCCAACATTGGTTTTAATTTGCCTCATAATAACAACTTAATTAATTAATTAAAATTGCATAGGGGGTCGCATCCCCGGGGATTCTTTCTACATAGTAGGGAGGCCAGTGCTGATGGTGTTGGTCCCAAACGGGGGTCCTGTAGGGCCGCCTTGGGGAAACCCGAGGTATCTGGTATAACCTGTAGCATCACCCATCCGGACGTGGCCTGAGACGAGACACGCGCGGCTACTATCAGGGTGTCGGCACGTCGGGAGGTCTTGCTGGACTTGTTTTACCATTGTCGAAATGTCTTGTGCACCGGGATGCCGAGCCTGATCGGATTTCCCTAAGATAAGGGGTGATGATATTATATTTATCACTTCAGCTGATCGTGAGAGCTTGTGATGGGCTAAGTTGGGACACCCCTGCAGGGTTATGATCTTTCGAAAGTCGTGCCCGTGGTTATGTGGCAGATTGGAATTTGTTAATGTCCGGTTGTAGAAAACTTGACAGAGGATCCGAAGTAAAACACACAATTGTGTGAGTAACCGTGACTGTCTCTTTTCACTTTGAGAAGAGAACACGGTGGGGTTATGTTTGACTCGTAGGTAGTCCAGGATCTTTAGCGATCACTACTAGTTGCGACCGTTTGCGTAGATGCACATCTTATTCTTGTACTCGTAAGTTAGCCACCATACTTTTGCTTAGCCGCTGCTGCAACCTCACCACTTTACATCTCCCTTCCTATTAAGCTTTGATAGTCTTGTTACCCATGGTTATGGGATTGATGAGTCCTCGTGGCTCACAGATACTACAACAACAGTTGCAGGTGCAGGTTTCCGATGTCTTGACGTGAGAGCGATGTTCGGTTGTTGGAGTTCTTTCTTCTTCTTCTTCTTCTTCTTCTTCTTCTTCTTCTTCTTCTTCTTCTTCTTCTTCTTCTTCTTCAGTCTTGGGTTTGGTTCCGGGTCGGCAGCCTGGGATAGCAGATGGATCTCATTGTGCTTTTCTTGTTTGCGTCCGTAGTCGGATGCCTTGTATGGATGTTGTTGTATTCATGTGACTTGTATGTATTGTTGTATCCCCCATGTATGTATGTAATGGTTCGATGTGATGATATCCATCTTGCTAAGCGCCCGAAATGCGGTTGTGCCCCAATCACGTAAGTGTCACGTGATCGGGATAGAATCGCATCTTGCGTTTGACAATATAGCTCCCCGTTTATTTTTATATGTTCCTAGAGAAAACTAAGTTGAAAGATGTTAGTAGCAATGATGCGGACTAGGTCCGTGGTCTGAGGATTATCCTCATTGTTGCACAGAAGTATTATGTCCTTGATGCACCGCTAGGTGACAAATCTATTGCAGGAGCAGATGTAGACGTTATGAACGTGTGACAAGCTCGATATGATGACTACTTGATAGTTTAGTGCGACATGCTTTACGGCTTATAACCGGGACTTCAAAAACGTTTGAACGCCACGGAGCATATGAGATGTTCCAAGAGTTTAAATTAGTATTTCATACTCATGCCCGTGTTGAGAGGTATAAGACCTCTGACAGTACTTTGCCTGCAAGATGGAGGAGAATAGCTCAACCAGTGAGCATGTGCTCAGATTGTCTGGGTACTGCAATTGCTTGAATGAAGTGGGAGTTAATCTTCCAGATAAGATAGTAATTGACAAAGTTCTCTAGTCACTATCACAAAGTTAGTAGAACTTCGTGATGAATTATAATATGCAAGGGATGACGAAAGTAATTCCCGAGCTCTTCGCGATGCTGAAATCAGCGAAGGTAGAAATCAAGAAAGAGCATCAAGTGTTGATGGTTAACAAGACCACTTGTTTCAAGTAAAGGGCAAAGGGATAGAAAGGGAACTTCAAGAAAAATGACAAGCAAGTTGTCACTCCTGTGAAGAAACCAAAGCTAAACTCAAGCCTGAAACTAAGTGCTTCTACTGCAAAGGAAATGGTCACTGGAAGTGGAACTGCCCTAGATACTTGGCGAATAAGAAGGATGGCAAAGTGAACAAAGTTATATTTGATATACAGATTATTGATGTGTATTTTACTAGTGTTCATAGCAACCCCTGGGTATTTGATACCAGTTCAGTTGCTAAAATTAGTAACTCGAAACAAGAGTTGCAGAATGAACAGAAACTAGTCAAAGGTGAAGTGACGATGTGTGTTGGAAGTGGTTCCAAGATTGATATGATCATCATCGCACACTCCCTATACTTTCGGGATTGGTGTAGAACCTAAATAAATGTTATTTGGCATTTGCGTTGAAGCATGAATACGATTTGATCATGTTTGTTGCAATACGGTTATTCATTTAAAGTCATATAATAATTGTTATTCTGTTTACATGAATAAAGCCTTCGATGGTCATACACCCAATGAAAATAGTTTGTTGGATCTCGATCGTAGTGATACACATATTCATAATATTGAAGCCAAAAGATGCAAGGTTAATAATGATAGTGCAAATTATTTGTGGCACTGCCGTTTAGGTCATATTGGTGTAAAGCCCATGAAGAAACTCCATAGTGATGGACTTTTGGAATCACTTGGTGCTTGCGAACCATGCCTCATGGGCAAGATGACTAAAACTCCGTTCTCCGGAACAATGGAGCGAGCAACAGATTTGTTGGAAATCATACATACTGATGTATGTGGACCGATGAGTGTTGAAGCTCGCGGCGGGTATTGTTATTTTCTGACCTTCACTGATGATTTGAGCATATATGGGTATATCTACTTGATGAAGCACATGTCTGAAACATTTGAAAAGCTCAACGAATTTCAGAGTGAAATAGAGAATCATCGTAACAAGAAAATAAAGTACTACGATCTGATCGTGGAGGTGAATATTTGAGTTACGAGTTTGGTCTTCATTTGAAACAATGTGAAATAGTTTCACAACTCACGCCACCTGGAACACCACAGCGTAATGGTGTGTCCGAACGTCGTAACCGCACTTTATTAGATATGGTGCGATCTATAATGTCTCTTACCGATTTACCACTATTGTTTTGGGTTATGCATTAGAGACAGCTGCATTCACGTTAAATAGGGCACCATCTAAATCCGTTGAGACGACGCCTTATGAACTATGGTTTGGCAAGAAACCAAAGTTGTCGTTTCTTAAAAGTTTGGGGCTGCGATGCTTATGTGAAAAAACTTCAACCTGATAAGCTCGAACCCAAGTCGGAGAAATGTGTCTTCATAGGATACCCAAAGGAAACTGTTCGATACACCTTCTATCACAGATCCGAAGGCAAGATATTCGTTGCTAAGAATGGATCCTTTCTAGAGAAGGAGTTTCTCTCGAAAGAAGTCAGTGGGAGGAAAGTGGAAATTGATGAGGTAATTGTACCTTCTCCTGAATTGGAAAGTAGTACATCACAGAAATTGGTTCCAGTGATTCCTACACCAATTAGTGAGGAAGTTAATGATGATGATCATGAAACTTCAGATCAAGTTACTACTGAACTTCGTAGATCAACCAGAGTACGTTACGCGCCAGAGTGGTACGGTAACCCAGTTCTGGAAGTCATGTTACTAGACCATGATGAACCTACGAACTATGAGGAAGCGATGATGAGCCCAGATTCCGCAAAAATGGCTTTACGCCATGAAATCTGAGATGGGATCCATGTATGAGAACAAAGTGTGGACTTTGGTTGACTTTCCCGATGATCGGCAAGCCATTGAAAATAAATGGATCTTCGACGCCGACGGTAATGTTACTGTCTACAAAGCTCGACTTGTTGCAAAAGGTTTTCGACAAGTTCAAGGAGTTGACTACTGAGACTTTCTCACTCGTAGCGAGGCTTAAGTCTGTCCGAATCATGTTAGCAATTGCCATATTTTATGAAATCTGGCAAATGGATAACAAAAGTGCATTCTTTAAATGGATTTATTAAGGAAGAGTTGTATATGATGCAACCAGAAGTTTTTTGTCAATCCTAAAGGTGCTAACAAAATGTGCAAGCTCCACCGATCCATCTATGGACTGGTGCAAGCATCTCGGAGTTGGAATATGCGCTTTGATAAGTTGATCAAAGCATATAGTTTTATACAGACTTGCGGTGAAGCATGTATTTGCAAGAAAGTGAGTGGGAGCACTACAGCCTTTCTGATAAGTATATGTGAATGACATATTGTCGATCGGAAATGATGTAGAAATTTTCTGGAAAGCATAAAGGAATGTTTGAAAGGAGTTTTTTCAAATAAAAACCTCGGTGAAGCTGCTTACATATTGAGCATCAAGATATATAGAGATAGATCGAGACGCTTGATAAGTTTTTTCAATGATTACATACCTTGACAAGTTTTTGAAGTGGTTCAAAATGGATCAGTCACAGAAGGAGTTCTTTCCTGAGTTGTAAGGTATGAAGTTGAGTAAGACTCAAAGCCCGACCTCGGCAGAAGATAGAGAAAGAATGAAAGTCATTCCCTATGCCTCGGCCATAGGTTCTATAAAGTATGCCATGCTGTGTACCAAACCTGTTGTGTACCTTTCCATGAGTTTGGCAAGGAGGTACAAAAGTGATCCAGGAGTAGATCACTGGACTGCGGTCAAAATTATCCTTAGTTACTGGATGACTAAGGAAATGTTTCTCGATTATGGAGGCAATAAAGAGTTTGTCGTAAATAGTTACGCCGATGCAAGCTTTACACTAATCTGGATGCATATTGAAAGTGGGAGCAATTAGCTAGAGTAGCTCCATGCAGAGCATTGTATACATAGAAATTTGCGAAATACATACAGATTGAATGTGACAGACCCGTTGACTAAACTTCTCTCACAAGCAAAACATGATCACACCTTATTACTCTTGGGTCTTAATCACATAGCGATGTGAACTAGATTATTGACTCTAGTAAACCCTTTGCGTATTGGTCACATGGCGATGTGAACTATGGGTGTTATTCACATAACGATGTGAACTACCGGTATTAAATCACATAGCGATGTGAGCTAGATTATTGACTCTAGTGCAAGTTGGAGACTGAAGGAAATATGCCCTCGAGGCAATAATAAAGTTATTATTTATTTCCTTATATCATGATAAATGTTTATTATTCATGCTAGAATTGTATTAACCGGAAACTTAGTACATGTGTGAATACATAGACAAAACAGAGTGTCCCTAATATGCCTCTACTAGACTAGCACATTGATCAACGTTGGTTATGTTTCCTAACCATAGGCATGAGTTATCATTTGATCAACGAGATCACATCATTAGGAGAATGATGTGATGGACAAAACCCATCCGTTAGCTTAGCACTATGATCGTTTAGTTTTACGGCTATTGCTTCCTTCATGACTTATACATGTTCCTATGACTATGAGATTATGCAACTCCCGTATACCGGAGGGACACCTTGTGTGCTATCAAATGTCACAACGTAACTGGATGATTATAAAGATGCTCTACAGGTGTCTTCGAAGGTGTTCCTGGTGTTGGAATAGATCAAGAATAGGATTTGTCACTCCGAGTGTCGGAGAGGTATCTCTGGGCCCTCTCGGTAATGCACATCATAATAAGCCTTGCAAGCAAATGACTAATGAGTTAGTCACGAGATGATGTATTACAGAACGAGTAAAGAGACTTGCCGGTAACGAGATTGAACTAGTTATTGAGATACCGACGATCGAATCTCGGGCAAGTAACATACCGATGACAAAGGGAACAACGTGTGTTGTTATGCGGTTTGACCGATAAAGATCTTCGTAGAATATGTAGGAGCCAACATGAGCATCCAGGTTCCGCTATTGGTTATTGATCGGAGATGAGTCTCGGTCATGTCTACATAGTTCTCGAACCCGTAGGGTCCGCACGCTTAACGTTTGATGACGATCGGTATTATGAGTTTATGAGTTTTGATGTACCGAAGGTAGTTCGGAGTCCCGGATGAGATCGCGGACATGACGAGGAGTCTCGGAATGTCCGAGACGTAAAGATTGATATATTGGACGACTATATTCGGACACCGGAAGTGTTCCGAAAAGTTTCAAAATTAGCCGAAGTGCCGGGGGGGTTACCGGAACCCCCGGGGGGAAAGTTGGGCCCTAGTGGGCCTTTGGGGAGAAAGAGGGCAGCAGCCAGGAGGTGGCGCGCCCCCTCCCAAGGGACAGTCCGAATTGGACTTGGGGAGGGGGCGCGGCCCCTCTTTCCCTCTTCCTCTCCCTCTCTTTCCTTCCCCCTCTCTCCCTCTTGATGATTCCTACTAGGAATAGGATTGCAATCCTATTCCTAATAGGGTTGCTCCTCTTGGCGCGCCATAGGAGGGCCGGTCGGCCTCCCCCCTTGCTCCTTTATATACGGGGGCAGGGGGTCACCTCTAGACACACAAGTTGATCTCCCCAGCCGTGTGCGGTGCCCCCCTCCACAGAAACACACCTCGGTCATACCGTTGCAGTGCTTAGGCGAAGCCCTGCGCCGGTAACTTTAACATATCCGTCACCACGCCGTCGTGCTGACAAAACTCTCCCATGAAGCTCAACTGGATCAAGAGCTCGTGGGACGTCATCAAGCTGAACGTGTGCTGAACGAGGAGGTGTCGTACGTTCGGTGCTTGATCGGTTGAATCGCGAAGAAGTTCGACTACATCAACCGCGTCACTTGACGCTTCCGCTTTCGGTCTACAAGGGTATGTAGACACACTCTCCCCCTCTTTCCTATGCATCTGGTAGATAGATCTTGGGTGATCGTAGGAAAATTTTGAAATACTAAGTTCCCCAACAGACAGGCATGTCCACGCGCGCTCGGCTCTGCATCCGCGAGGTGGCGCGGGAGCTTGAGGAAGACATGGAGCTCGGAGCCGAAGGGGATCTCAACGCCGCCGCGCCCTCCACAGCTAGCTTCCCACCGCCGTGCGCTCTCTCTCTCTCGCCGTGGTCACCGTCGTGCTCTCCGTCGCCGTGGTCACCGCCTCTGCCGCCTACTTATATAGCACACCCGCAGCGGCTCTCTGCTCAACGGCTCTTTGTTGGGTCCCACAAGCCACGCGTGCAACGGCCTGACCGTCTCTGCCGCCTGGTCCTACCTGTAAGGGCCGAGTGAAAAGGTTGACCTGACGGAGACGGCAGAGTTCACGAAACGAGTCGGTTCGCACGGACTAGGGGCAAAACTGAGCACAATTCGCATCTGAGAGCAAAACTGAGTACATGGACACCAGTGAGGGCAAAAGAATAATTAACCCAATTCTTATTCCACAAGTCTGGAATAAAACGAGTCTGAATTTTGAAAGCTGCTATGAAGAAAGAAGCGGAACAAATAATCAAAGCAGGCAAATTAACCAACCAGCAGTGCATCATATAATGCAGGAGGCCCCGCAGAAACTTGACGGTCCTTGAATCGATGGAAGTGATAACAGAATCTAGGCATACATAAGTGGATGTCATGCGAGTTCCATGTTGTCACAGAAGGCAAAGGCAAATGCAACGTCCTTGAACCTATGTCTTGGTCGGACCGGCAGCAGCAGGGGAGCTGGAGGGCTCGCACAGTGGAGTCCTTGTCAGACGAATTCGATTAGCTCCTGCCCTGTACTGTAATATTTACCACGTTATTCCGTTTCGAAAAATATTTACCACGTTATGTGCCAATGTTGAAGCATGCAAAAAATGACAGTTAACGCGACGCATCACCTCTGTTCTGAATTAAAAGATGTTTTGGACATTTCAATAGAAATAAAAAAACAGTAAAACACGTTTATATACATCCGATTCAAAAAGTTAAAACATCTTATAGTTCAAAACTGGAGCAGTATTTTCTAGCACCATCAGTAACCGATCGAAGTGAAGATCACACTGCGATCTCTGTGTCTTAGGTTGTTCGGCTTCACTACACGTGGGTTTAACAGAAGAGGAGTTGGAGTAGCTAGGAAAGTAGAAGGAAACTTGACCAATTTGCTGAATGTGCACCTGTTCATCTTAAAATCATGTAAAATAGAGTTTTAGAGAACGTTTGGAGCCGGCAGACCGGCCGAACAGCCTCTCCAACGCTGCTAACAACCTCCACAAGGTCTCCACCGGCCGGCGAGGAACCGCAGAAAAGCTGCAACCCACCGTTTTGATGGTGCTGGAACCGTGAGTAAATAGCATAAAACTACTACTTTACAGATTAGGGTTTCACAAAACTACCGATTTTTTATTTTTCTCAGATAACTACCAAATGGGTGGTTGGCTGTTTCAGAAAACCCAAATTGTCGAGTGCTTATCTATTGATCATGATTATGACAGGTCGGACCCGCACCTAAACTCATCGTCAGTTTGACCGTTTAGTTTGACCATTACCTGACGTGTGGGCCCCACATGTCAGTGTCTCTTCCTCCTACTCTTCTCCTCCCTCCCCGCAGCCCCGCCTGCGCGGCTGCGCCAACTCAAGTCATGGCCGCCGGCCACCCTGCTGCCCACGCCGCCGCTCCTTGACCTCCACGGCGACCAGAAAAGACAAAGGACGGCTCGTGGTGCAGCTCATCTCATCCACCAGTGAAAAAATAAAGGCCAGTTCCACCTCCTTCGCGCGGCCATGGCTGCCGGCCCTCGTTGCTGCCCACGCTGCCTCCCTTCTGCGCGGCCATGGCCATCCTCTCTGCGCGGAGGCCGGCCACGCCACACGCCAAGCCAGGGCTGACTCCGGGTAGGAGCACCGCGCGAGGAGCAGCCGACACCCAGGAGCACGGGCAGCCGCCAACCACGCGCCATGGCCAGGGGACTGGGACTCCGGTCGCCGCCTTCGGACTCCATGGCCGCCGTGCCCTGGAAATAGGGAGAGGGAGAGGACGCACGACGTCTGCGGCGGCGCTGGAAGGGAGCTCCGCCGCGACGGAAGGGAGCTCCCCGTTGAGCACAGCGGCGGGTGCGTGTGAGCACGGGAGGGACCCGATGGCTTTTTCAATTTGTTTGGAGGACCTGATTGCTTTTTTAAGTTTGCAGGGACACTTACATATGGGTCCTAGATGTCATTTAACGGTCAAACAAACGGTCAAACAATCAGTTTTCTTACATGCGGGCCCCAACTGTCATAATCACGATCAATAATAAAGCACTGGATAATTATAGTTTTCTGAAACAGCCATCCCATGGTAGTTATCAGTGAAAAATTAAAAACCGGTGATTTTTGAAACCCTAGCGTGAAAAATTAAAAACCGGTGATTTTTTGAAACCCTAGCCTGAAAAATTAAAAACCGGTGATTTTTTGAAACCCTAGCCTGTAAAGTATTCCCTTCGTTCCAAAATTGATGACTCGATTTTGTACTAAAATTAATACTCCCTCCGTTCCTAAATATTTATCTTTCTATACATTTCAAATGGTTACAACATACGGATGTATGTAGACATATTTTTGAGTGTATATTCACTCATTTTGCTTCATTTGTCTTGTTGGAGTCCCTAGAAAGACAAATATTTAGAAACGGAGGGAGTACAAAGTTGGGTATCTATTTTGGAACGGAGGGTAGTTTTATGCTATTTACACTGGAACCGTGGCCGATCACCTCGCACCATTCCGTTTTGATTGGGGTGGGGTGTGGGTGGGGACGAGAAAAATCTGACGGCGGCTGTGCAGGGTAGATCGAACGGCTCCGACCAGCCGAAAAATTTAAAAAATTAAAATTTAAACATGTCAAAAAATTTAAAAAATGATATACTGACAAATTAAAAAACACCAAGGCAAATGCAGTTTTCACATGATACCAGTCTTTACATGATACCATGATACCAAATTAAAAAAAAAATTAAACAAGTCAAAAAATTATGAATGTTGACAACATATATGTCAATCACTCCTAAAAAATTCAGATCAAAATTCGAAATCTACAAAGAGAAATAAAAAAGACAAATTCATCATGAATATTGTCTAAAGAAGACAAAAGAAAAAAATGTCACTATATCTGAATTTGTCTCTTTTTTTCTCCTTATATATTTCCAATTTCGATCTGAAAGTTTTAGGAGTGGTCGACATATGTGTTGTGAACATCCATGATTCTTTTCATAATTTTTCGACATGTATAAATTTGAATTGTTCAAGATGGTATCATGGCAAGACTGGTATCATGTGATACTTTCCCCCAGCGCCTAGCACTGGCCTAGAATTTTCGCTCAAAATTTTCAGATACACACTAAGCAGTGGAATTGGCCTTGGATCAAGAGGAAAACTAGAATTTCTAGGGACATTAGAAATTTGTTGGGGCTAAATTAATTGGGGTTGTCATGTCACGAGCTTCTGTTCCATCTTCACGGCTCTCTTTTGGCTCCTTAATTAATGGAATGGAATGCCTCAATTTCACAGGAAAAAGAATCATGTCAAAATCAAAGTATTGATGCCATAATTTCATTCCACGAGTAGATTCTTTACAATCTCAATGAGAACTCTCACATGTCTCTCACAGAAGACTGACAAATGCAGAGCCTCAGCTTCTCATGCATGCAGGCAGACCAATATCCTCAAACGCTCAACACAAGTAGCTTCAGCAAAGATATCGCAAAGCCTCACTTGTGCCATCCTCCTACTAATAGGAAATTTTACCTGCAAAAATCGTTGTATCAGTTCAGGCTAGTAGCACTGCAACCATTGTTCAGTCAAATTTGAACAAATGTCACATATACAGGTCAATAAAGAAAATCAAAGTTTCAGAACAGTGCACCAACTTAATGACGTTAAATTTCATTCAAAGAGCGTAAGGTAAAAATACTTTTAAAGCTGCTTCTCCTATTATAAAGAGAGACACCATGGGATAATCAAAAGACAGAATTACAAGCCAGCATCAAAATAAAGGAATGGAAGAACAAGTTGATCACGAGACAACTACAGGACAACACAGAAACTTTGATGGTTCTTGCCTAAGTGACAATATAATTCAGCATGAGTGGGTACAAATACAACAAGAGATTCATGACTATAATTCAGCATCAGTGGGTACAAATACAATGGTAGATTCATGTTACTGAATAAGACAAACCGAAACACCAAGGCAAACACAATATTCATGATTCATTGTGATTGCAAGAATGGAGACATGCATCACAATATTCTAATCCAGCGCATGTAGAAATTGGAACATTCAACATAAGCTACACCAAATCAACAATTGCAAGAGGACCTCAATTGTCACATCACTGCTACCTGTCATGCTCATTCTGATGGATAATCTTCAAATCTTGCCTTTGGATGAACCGCTTTCACTCAATAAGCTACACCAAATCAACAATTGCAAGAGACCTCATGGTTACATCACTGCTACCTGTCATGTTCTTTCGGATGGATAAACCTTCAAATCTTGCCTTTGGGTAGAGACCACTTCCTTTGGGTAAGACCACTTCACTCAGTGCCAGGCAAGTGCTTTTCTTCAGCATATGAAATCAATCACCATATCATGTATACATAAGATTTTTCCATGCATTTATCAACATTGATGTCAATTGGTTGAATCATGCTCCTATTCACGATCTCACTAAGCAATTCTACCACCGAGCTCAAACTTGCTAATCCCTTGTTTTTCATGATAAACAAAACCTCAAACTATCCACCTTACATATCGAATGAGCTTGCTTAATCTTCTAATCTTCTAAAAACATGCTTAGACATAATAACTAATCCTATAGATGAGAAGGTAGATCAAACTACTGGTAAAAGAGGGTTGACTTTAAGATCATCACACTTGTATAATCTACAAGTCAAGTGCCTCTTTTACTCATTTTCTTTGCTACTTTTCATAGTATTGGTGCATGTGTGCCTTCTATTTGTGTTAAATCACTGGCACTTGCCTACACCATCTAGCTTTAGATTAAGAATATTGTTCATATTGTATGATCTACCTTCGCATCATTTATTATACCTAAGCATATTTCCAGAAGATTACAAAATTAAGAGAGACCAACTGATATGGAGATGGATAGCTGAAGGTTTTGTGTGCCACGCAAACGAGAAATTGGCCCAATTTGAGCTACGAGAGAGTTACTTCAATGAGCTCATAAACAGAAGCATGATCCAACCAGTGGGCATCTACGGTGAAAGCATAGCAAAATCTTATTGCGCACATAATATGATGCATTGATTAATGAGACCAAGATACTCTCTGCAATCTTCACTTCATTCTGCACCAAGGTACCTGTTGAAAAGAAAGTTATTGCAATGGTCAGCAAGCAAGCAAATCTGCAAGAGTACAATATATGTTCATGAAGAGAATCACAGTACTGAATAAATCTCACACTATTATCACTAGTGGACAGTTCTTCATAGAAGAAACACTGGCTAATACAGACCTACCTAAGAGTAGAGCAAGGCATATAAAACTTTCGGTTTGGCTTAAACCACCAGATTAGCACTATAAATCTACCACGGATGGCCAACAATCAGCACTGAAGAACTAAGATGCACACACGAGCCAGCAATGAAACAAAAAATACTTGGCACGCATGATTTACTTGTTGACGAAAATAGATCTACTCATGATTCGGTCAAACCCTTACGATTCAATCATGTTTCCAAGTATACGCATGGTTCTACTACGGTGGATGCCCAACAGTTCGTGCACGCACCTACGATCCTAGTCCAACAGCGTAGCTCAACCGGATCTACTGGAACGGAAGGAGGAAACAATTAAACCTAGGGCGGATCACCAACAGCTCACGCTTGAGATGCGCGCAGCAGCGGATCTACTCCTACTCGGTGAACTCTACGAAACTGAAGAACTAGTAGCCGGATCCAGATCAGGAAGAGAACGAAGCATACCTCAGGTCGCCGGCGCAATTGCCCCGCGAGATCCGGCGCCTCTCCAGGCCGCTGCACGCACTCACCGACGACCGAGCAGGCCGCCGGCGGCCGGCAGGACGTGCTCGGCCCGGGGGGAGAGGCGGCCGGAGACCCCGCTACGAGATCTGGTCTAGTCAAATCCGCCTCTGTACTAGCTCGACTCTGCCCTCTCCCAGCGCGGCTCGGCCCGGTAGAAATAACCGCGGGGGGAGAGGGCGAGGGGACGGTCGCGACCGGCCATGTGCTCGCGCGGAGGCGCTGCGCTGTGGTCCTCCGCGCGGAATGGGCCCACGCGTCGGCGGGGTAGGGTGGGCGTGGGTGGTGTAATTGGGGGAGGGCTCAGATCCGACCTCGGGGCGGGTGGGTGGATGGGTGGGTGGCATTGGATGCCGTCTGGACCGGTGTGCCAGACCAGGGGTAAATTATGATGGATGGGCCACGAGCGCGCCTGCCCTGGCGCTGCTCGCGGGGAAGTTTCCCGGAACTTGCCGCGGTCGATGACGCGACGCCGTGCCGTGCGGGGAGCGGTGTGCAGGACTAGTTTTTCTTTCTTCCAGTTGTTTAATGAAAAAAAAGTCCATTTTACTATCATGAAGAAAGTTGGTGGTTCACATAACCCCTGATTTTTATTTCTGCTCCCTTCACCCCCTAAACAATTTTATACCGGGCAAAATCAGTCCCTGAATGGTTTAACTTGACTGATTGCTGACGTGGCAATGGTCAATGGGTGGTTTTGACTGCGGGTGGGTCCCCCTCTTCAAGCTGGGCTCAGAGAGAGGAGCTCCTCCCCGAGCCTCCTCGTTGCTGCTTGCCTCCCCCCGCACCGCACCCGGCCCCGTCGCCACTAGCTGCCGCCGGCGACCGCCGGAGTTCGAAACTGCCGCCCCGAGCGCCCTGCTTCTCCTCCTCCCTTCTCTTTGCTCGCCCTCCTTTCTTCTCTCGCCTCACGTACAGGTCACGCCTCGCCACAAGCTTGCCGGCGAGCCGTCTTCACACCTCCCCGAACTCCAAATTCGGTCGAAATTAGACCAGATGGCGCCGCTACCATCGGATCTGGACACCCCCGCCTTCCCATCCACCTGGAGCGCTGACGTCGCTGCCCTCCTACCTCCTGTGCGAGGACAGGGACAACCATGCCCGACGATTGGGCCGCCGCTGCCACAAGCTCGCCACCGTGTCGTCTTCACACCCCCGCCAGACTCTGGATCCGGCCGTAACCAGACCAAATGGGGCTGCCATCCCTGGATCTGGCCGCCCCACGCCTCCCGCGTCGGCGTCGCTGCCCTGTTACCTCCTGTGCGAGGAGAGGGACGATGATGCCCGACGGCTGGGCCCCCACCACCCACCTGACGAGGAGGCCCACACGTAAGTCAAAACCGCCTTTGAACATTGCCACGTCAGTGGCTAGACCAGTCAAACCACCCATGGACTGATTTTGCCCGGTGTGAGATTGTTTAGGAGGTGAAGGGAGCAAAAATAAAGATCAGGGGTTATGTGAACCACCAACTTTCTTCGGGGTAGTAAAATGGACTTTTTTCTTGTTTAATCAACTTTGGAGTCCATGGGAGTGCATGCATGTTCGCTCTCTCGTGCACAAGCTGTTTACTGAGATCTCTGCTCATTTTAACTCCTCGTCTCAGATTCGTGTCAAGTCAAATTTTGATGAAGTTTAAAGTTTGACCAAATTTATATTAAAAAATATGAACATCTACAATACCAAGTTCGATCAAGTTTAAAGTTTTGACATGACCACAAAATAACTCCGCTCGGTCACACGCCATATTACGGGTAAAGATTCCGATCGACATAGCGCATTTCGTACACAGAGAAAAAATTACAGGTCCGGACGTGATATAGCCCCTGCTACGCTCGGCGTGTGTGCTTTAGGGCCAGTTCTTTTGATGGCTTTTAGAATAAGCTGCAACTTATTCTAGAAGCCCAACCAAATTTATTTTTTTAAAAGCCTAGTAGTTAAGACTTAATTAGTAGGCTTCTAAAATGAATTGTTTGGTTGGGCTTCTAAAATAAACTGGGTAGGGATCAGCTTATTCTGGAAGCCCGTAAAAGCTAGAAAAAGAACCGGCTCTTACTCACCGATGGCCCAGGCTTGCCGCTTCAAAATTCTACCGACTGAACTTCCAGCCAAGGCACGCACGCGCACGTCAGAGACGACCGCAACTCGTCCACATTATTTCCACACACTTGACTTGGTCTCGTCTCAATCTACACAGTGCACTGCATCGACACGTACACATACTAGGTGACTAGTAGACTGCCCGTGCGTTGCCACGGGCCAAAAATTAAATTTATAAACAATGCTCATATTTCTCTCCCCGAATGAAGACATTGCACGCAATGTTCAACCACAACACAGACGCAAGTATCTTCTCTCTATTCCAACAAACTCCATACAGCCCTCTAGCCTCTGTTTCTGTTGAAGTTGTTCTCCCTAGCCCTTTTTGTCCATACATCAGCCATCCTCTCAATCTATTGCCCCTTGACTCTGCGTGTGGCTTCTATGTCGTTGCTTTGTTATCTCGCTTTACTACGTATGTCGTGCAATATAGAATATGATCGACAAAGGATGAGATACAAGGCACCTCACCTTAGTACAAATCACAAGAAAATGTGGCATATGAACATGAAAACATTATTTCCACCACATGTTTAACTGGGCTTTGCTTTCATCTCCACCTAAGATGCAGCTCCGTCACTTTATCTCAATAATACTTGTTTTCCTATGGACCTAAAAAATACATACAAGAATCACATGACAAGGTTGCATCATTGTTATTCCATCTCTTCTTTCACTTCAGCTCTTTTGGTCATTGCAACACAAGTCTGCTCCATTGTCACCCTACTCCAAATCTGCCCATGCTTCCATCCGGCTCCAAATACGGCCATTTTTTCTCCAAGTCTTTCATCTCGTATCGCTCGGGCGACTCGGGCTGGATCTAAAACCCTAGCTGCCGGGGGTCCCCATCCATCCTTCCCTCCCGCCGCCGTCGTCGAAGGACGCCGCCGGCTATAGCCCGGGGCTGATGGCGGTGGCGGGGGTCTTCCCTCTTGCCTGCGCCGTGCGGACAGTGCGGAGTCCCGCGGCGTGGGTGGCACGGCCGATCTGGCCTGGCGGCGCGGCGGGCCTGCCTTCCGGCGGCGGCACGACGGCTGCCTCGGCCAAGGGCGGCGATGGTGGGGTGCGGTAGCCGGCCCTGCCTCGGGCTGCGTGGCGGCGGCCGGGTCTGCGGCGACACACCATCTGTCCTCGGATCGGCGGTGGCGGCATGGAGGGCCTGATGGTTGGGTCAGCACCATGCGGGTTGTGTCCTCCGGACAGATCTGATCTGCCCGGTGTGGCCTGCTCCATGTGCGGCGGCTCAGATCGGCGGCGACCCGTGCACACAATACGTGATGGAGGTTCTTCGAGCGGATCCGGGTGAAAACCTTGTGCTCGGCTTGATGCCAAGACCGGCGTTGGTGGCACCTTGTGGTGTCATTACCTTCTTGAAGGCATCGCCGTCGAGAAGCTCTAGACCTCTATCCGCTACCTCTGGGGGAAATCCTAGATCAGTTGATCGGATGATAGCGGCGCGTTGGTGTCGTTTCCTCCTTGGGGGCGTCATTCTTGGAGGCGTACACGGGATCGAGGGACCAGCGGGCGCCTTTGGTGGAGCGGTACTTCATCCTTCACATTGATGACGGCGGATCTCGGCGCTCGATGTGCGGTGATGGACTCGCGCAGGTGGAGGTAGTTGTCTGGCGTCAAGGTGGCGTCGATGGCGGAGTGGCCTGACAAGGTAGAAGCCTCAATATCTGCTCTGAAGACAGACCTGTGGAAGATGGCGGCGACGACACATGTGAGTGCGTCAGACCGGATTGTGCCCCAGACCCGGTATGTGGCTCGGCTGGGGCTTCCGGCGTTTGATGTTAGGCTTAGGTGAGTGGTTTGGGTAGTGGCCCAGCTAGCACCCCTTCATCATTTTGATGTTAGGCTTAGATGAGTTGTCTGGGTAGTGGCCCAGCTAGCACGCCTTCATCATTTGGATAGGAGTAGCGACATATGTTGCCAAGATGGCGGATTCAGACATATTGTTTGTAATACTTTGTAAGGGCCTCGAGAATAATCAATAAAGTGGCCGTATGCATCTCCTAGATGCAGAGGCCGGGGGTCATCCTTCTTTTCTAAAAAAAAACCCTCAGAATTTTCATTGTTCAGAATGAGGAGGGTTTTCAGAGTTCACTTCTCCGAGAGAGAACACAACACATATTGATACAGATTAATGATGAACAAAAATGTCTTTGTGCTATTTATAACGATGAATACCAACACATGGTATGTTATTCAATGGAGTAGCTAAGTTGTTGTGTTTGGAAATCCCTCCCATACCAAAACCCACAGGGTACCCATACATGATGGGTACCCATCAAACAACTTGACAATATGCGATAGTATACCATCAACAATGGCAAATTAAGCAGAAAACAGTGATTTCAATTCACAGTTGACAAGCTCACAATCACAACCACATATAAATAGCATGACTACGTTCGCAAAAATGGTAGCCTGACCATAGTAAATAACATGTTTACATGTGTAACCAAGGGGCATATAGCAACCAAACAATATTTAAAACAAAGTACAACTACAAGTCTCCAAACATGACTTTAGTAAATAACAAGTGCACTGTCCACACAACCGCCAACCAGTAGCTCCAAGCCTTCATTCTTGAGTGATGGCTGATGTAGGTTCGTCCTACACGCGGTACAGACCAAAAGTACATGATTTAATTAATTATGTCGAGGATCTTACAATTTAAGCGAAAAATATCTGAAGTGCAAACAACAAGGTTGTATTTTTTTTTCACCATTTGTTCTTCGTCATCCTCTAGAACACTCTTGAAATTCTGCAAAGCGAGTGGAATTCCAATCACCTAATGTCTAACCAACAATTATTATATAAATAACAAGGTATTTGCACAATAAAAATAAGAGGCAAGTGCAAATATTGAGTACCTAACTGATCCGTGTGAGACTAATCTTGCGTACACTTGAGAGCTTCTGAAACATTAGGAGTAAGACTTGAGATTCAGACGCTGGAGTGACTTGAGATTCAGACGCTCCATCTTGAGAAGCCAGTCAACCTTTCCTTATCACAGCTGAGCCGTGCGCTCCATCTTGAGAAGCAAGTGAGCTGTACATAATACACAACAAATATGTTTAAGAATTGTACAGAAAATAGTATTCAATTTTAGTAAAAGTGAACCAAATACGTAGAATGTAAAACTCGAATTATGGTGATCCCACAACAGTCTTCACAATCATAGATACCAAACCAATCACTAATTAATTTTCTTCCGAGCAAACATGCAACACCTTAATCTTAATTGAAGATGATAGTGATCGATTAATTAACCAAACATGCACACATGGATAGATCCACGTACTTGCACACAGTAGTACAGTACAGGAATAAGATCCCTCAAAAAGTAGTACATGAATACGAATCTGTACTACTACGTATTGATATTACAGGAATATAAGCAAGAATCATGCCTTGAATGAAGCCTGGACCTTGATGCGGCCATGCTCTCCGCCATGGTACATGCTCCCAGCCTGCCTTCCTGGTGTGGCCTGCCTTGTCGTCGCTGAACCCTTGTACTTCGCTTGCCGTCGCAGCCGTTAACTTCTTCGTGTCCGTGAATGATGATCTATGGGGTGTACCTATAGATGGCTGGCAATCAGAGGAGAAGGATTCCAGGCTATGAAGCACCGATACGGCAACACTGATACGGCGATACGGGTACGGCGATACGGGATACAACAATTTCTAAAAACAGCAATACGGCGATACGGCAAGTATATATCTTTACCTAATAATAAAGCACGGAACGAGTCCGTCGGGTTCACCGTCACAATACGCTTTCTTCTCATGTCATAATACGCTTTTGCGATTTGTATAGATAAAATTTTCTTTATAAACGAGGTGGTACTAATAATTTGGGATGTCCCGACCCCACTACCACGGCGCCGCCGGGACTCCTCCCCCACTGCTTCCACCTAGGCGATGGTTCCCCAAACCCGCCGGCTTCTCCATCCTGGCGCACTCCACCATCGGTTGGCCCCGTCCGCCTTGCTCCCCCACCTCCTCCTATACAAGCCCCCACCCACATCTCATCGCCAACCCAGCACCCACGTAGATGCGGCGGCGACGGCGGACGCTCAACAGCCTAAGAAAGCCAGATCGAGGACTCCTCCTTGGAGCCTCGTCCCGCTCATTGGTTCGTCTGCTCCGCCCCGCCCCCGCTCACTTTGGTGACACGGCTGAGGGCGTAGCCAGCAAGGGTGACATCTAGGGGTGGCCGGGAAGTTGCTGGCGGGCAAGCTCTGGCTATTGACGCGTTAATGGGTGGGGTCCATGAGCCACCAAGACAACCAGAGGAGTCTTCCTAGAGAGCGAGGACTCGGGCGACAGCAGCAGCCAGCGGCAACGAGCCCGATGGTCTTGCCTACCTCACCCACCTCGCCGATAAGTTCTCAGTACGTACGTTGTGCACCCCCTTCTGCCCACCCCTTGCTGTTGCGGGCTTCCACCGTCTGCTCGTGTGACTTCCTTTTGTATTCACGGCCATGCTTTCCACAAATTGTGTTCGGTAGCTTGGCAGGTTAGATAGGTAGCTGGCTGCTACCATGTGAAACTACCCAAGTATTAATGCTTCTGAACCTCTAATCGGTATATGTTGGAAGAACATCTCTGCAATCACATGTATAGCAACTACTGAATTTGTTGTTACTACTGTATCAGCTTCTTCCAAGTAAATTGTTGGTTAACAATTATGATGTTGCTAGCAGCAGCTTCTTCCAAGTAAATTATTGGTTAGCAATTATGATGTTGCTAGCATGTTCTGCTCAGAATCAGAACGCATGATGACACCAACAAAAAATTGATATGTCATATGTCTGGCATGTTTGATCTTATTTTACTCTATGACTACAGGGCAAAACTAAAATCTATGATAACCTTGCTGACACCTTGCCATGTGCGCCATTATCAAGTCTGGTTCAGAGAAGGCAGTCGGTTTTTGTATTTTGCTCATTTGTTTTACCCAAAATAGTAATCGGGTTAACTTAACTTACTGTGTTGGTGTATGCTAGAGCTGACAGACGAGAATGAAAATTAGTTGCTCTCCGTGGTTCACTTGCCGTTGTTCTCGGTCCATGAGACAGAGCTTCTGTCTTTCATAACTCATAATAGGTCGATCTACTATCAGCTGCATCCGTCATCTACTCGTGCAGCTCTTGAGATACTTCAGGTACGACACGGTGGTCTACGTGTCCAAATGGCAGGGTTATATTTAACAATTATAGAAAGATGTAGAAAACATAACACACAATTTTTTTCCTGCATATATAGATTTACTTGATATTTTTAGTAACAAAATAATTTGGTATTCAGTGTTTACTTGAATATTTTAGAGTGATTTCTAGCAATGTTCATATCAGCACAAGTAACAGAGCAATGGACTGAGAGACATTCGCGTTCAATTAGTCACGGACAATATGTCGAGCCGTGGCGCCATCCAGCTGCAAGAGTCGCCCGCCCAGGACGGCAATGTCAGCAAGATGCTCTACGTAATGCTGACCTCCCCATCCTCTTGTTTGATCCTTTTTGTTGTGCCTTTTTAGCTGCTGATGGTTGGCGTACCATGTTGTGCGTGGAGGACAGAGTACAATGGGAAAGAGTACGACAATATTGTGAGATCAAGAGTTATGATTCATGAAGGAACAAATAATTTTCTTCATCTTTGTGTTGACGAGATGACGGCCTTCCTAAGGTAGCATTGTGTCCGATGGGGGCAGGGTTGCACCATGGGAAATTGTGAATGCAATTTGGGTTGGAAGAATACAATCAATGATGGATTGACACAGGCCTTTGTGGAGTTAAACATGAAAAATATTGATATTTTTCTAATACAGTTCCTGCATGATGATGTATCTTTCACCTTTGACAAAACTTTTGCATAAAAAGGCAGTGGCGTTGATGATGGGCAGGAATGGTGGTTGCGCTGTAGTGAAACCATGAGTGTTGTGGACAGTCCCTATAGACGATATAGGATGACGCCAACCATCATTACAAGTTTGCCGAATTTGAAATGTTAAGAGAAAGTGGCAATACAGATGAATCGCTAGGTGCGTGCGATGATTTGTTTAACCCATTGCAATGCCCGGGCATGGTCTTTGATATTTATTTTTGATTCTGATCCTAACCAGAATGTATTTATATGTTATGACAGAAAGTATGAGCTCATGAATGTCCTGAAATTTAGTAGTTCATGAAAATGGACGTGCATTTTAGTGAAGGAACCAGAGGGGAGGATACGTAAGTGCTCAACTTACTTTAAATTTCGGTATCTTTTAACAAATAACTGTCGAACTTGTGCACTGCCCATGCCTGCTTATTCTGCTTCTCTATGTGCACCAGCTGTTAAAGAATTCGAGGAAGAGACTAAAAGTTTGTTTTATTCATGTGTGCTGACAGGAAGATAATTAGAGGAAGAGATTAAAAGGCATATAAATGAGTATTCTAATTCTGGTGTAAGAACGTTTGTTCTTGTATACCTTATCTTCCATGAGAAAGAGTATATGTGATTGATGAATAGTTCAGCACTGCCAAACCATCTGGACACGCAGAGGTAGGCTAATCTATGGCGTTCTGTCATTTTATACAATCATGTTTGATTCATGCATGATCAATCCACATCATTTTTCCCATATGAAATCCCTTTAAATCAAAGAGGTTCTATAAATCTGTGTTTTCTCAAACTTGACTACTCCTTAACTTGTAATCTGAAATAAGAGTCTGTGGCGCACGATGCTGAAGTTTAGACCTTGGCCATCAGGAAGAAGTCGTGCGGTGTGACATTATGAGAATTGCTAAGCGGACTCCTCTCCAGCAGACTCCTCTCCAGGTGTTACGTTCCTGTGACATTATGAGAATGATACTACAATATATTCGGCTTTATAATTTGACTCATGTTGAGTTTTCAAATGGATGTCTTCTTGTTTGCGCAAAGCTTGTCACGAGATTGTGTTTGCGGGCATCAAGCTATGGGCTTGCTAGAAAAAGATATAAAGGTGTGTTTGGTGCTTATAGGAGGCCCAGAAGATGATTATATGTACTACTTTGTTTTATTCTTTGTATTTATCTGTATATTACTGAACAGATCTAGAGCATAGCCATTGCATTATGTGGTATCTGTGTGTGTTCACTACATTTTTTTTGTATATTGATAAACAAGGAAATACACTGTCAGAGTGGGCCAGCTTGTATATATAGCAATATAGGCATAAGAACCATTTAAATTTTATCATATATCACATCTTCTCACTTTTCATGTAATTATCTATAACACCTTTTCGAATCTTGCATCCACTAAGGTTTGATAGTTCATTCATGAGTGTTTTAAGTTCTGTGGGAGAATAAACACATTGGCCGATCGATGATGTCTTGTGAAAATTTTAACGATATATTGACAAGATTGCATTTGTCAAATACTCGAAAAAGGATTTTTCTATGGGAAGGTTGATCTTTGTTTTCCGTGCCCTATTTTCATACCTAGATTTTTCTTTTGTTATTTATTAGTTACTTTGTTCACAAAATGTACCTTTGTCTCTAAGTTCCTTTACATGTAAAAGTTGAAATGAGGAGGAAGAGAATCAAGAGATAGCTAATCTGTTTTTTTAACTAAGAAATAAAATAAAATAGACCAATCATCTCCTCCTTCAAAAGATACCTACAAGTATTGTAGCTTACAAGTACTCTTTGAGTTTTCAATATCGGCGTGGTGCTTGTCACTTATTGGAAAGAGGAAGGAAGACGCAATCTGTTCATCTAAGTATATGTTAGGCACGAGGAATTCTAGAATATACCTAGAAGTCGACGATGAGGAATTCTAAAATCATAGGTTAGACATTATTAGTGTTTATACTACTAGAACATGTATGCCTTGCTGCAACGCACATACATTAGTTTATATATCCAGTAATTGCACATCAACCAGTGGCTACACGCACTCAATACTCATTGTGATAAATGGTTAATAATTTTTTTGAGGAGATGCTAAGTGGTTAATACATAGTTTTATTATCCCGTTGCAACGCATGGGCCTTTTACTAGTAAATAATAATAGAATGACATGTAATAAAAGCAAACATAATAAAATGTGTGAGATGAGACTAAAATATTGTAGGTCGTAGACACATTAGCAAGCTGTAGGAATCAGTCAAGTATTGTGCAGTCCATTGGATGTCTTCGGAGTCATTATTATATCTGCATACATTCAATTAACCCACGTTAGGCAATACCACATGTTTCTATGGCTATAGATACTACATGCAGGCTGGCTGCTTGTACTTTGAGAGCCTCACTACTGAAAGATTTTAATGGCTACAGGTGCTCATGTTCTTTTCTTTGCGAGCCAGCGAGCACGACAGAGTTGACACATTAGCGTATGGCTAATCATTAGCAAAGCAGTAAGATTAGCAAGCAACTACAATCCTTACAACGTACAACCTACTGAATCAAGTAATCTACAACTACAAGCTGCCAACCTACTGAATCAACTACCGAATGGTTGGGACATGACAGGTCAGCGAGTCGACCACTCCAGGCGGCGAGCGGCTCCAGCCTGCAGCGGCGGCGAGGCGAGCCCAGGCGCTGCCGACGGCTCGTTTGTGCGCCTCTCCCCTGCCGTGCGCGTACGAGTTAGGGTTATATTATTGGGCTTGTACCGGGCCCATCTTATCCCAGCCGTGTCGTAAGCGGTGAACAGCACGTATCGGCGTTTTTTCCTTTTTTTTTTTAAACCGAAAAACACGATACTCCGGCGATACGCGTATGGCGGACGTATCTGCCGTATCGGTGACGTACAGGATTTTTGCACGTATCGGTGCTTCGTAGATTCCAGGAGACGGGGAGAGGAGAATGAGATCAGGAGAAGATACTGTGGACTAATGGAATAATTTACGGTGTGGTAATTTACTTTCCACTTTTTAGTAAAAGACATATGGTGGGATAAGGAAAGTTAAGATTTTTGCCATATTCTTTTTGTGTGATTTGGGAAACGTGGCCCACAACCACGAACGACCTATAGACTCTTCCTTAGAGGTTATTTGTTTCCTGAAAATCTGTTATTTTTTTTCTAAAAAAATTGCATTAATAGAAGGATCGATTGATTTGAATAAATTAGGAAAGTAAGATCCGTTATCTTTTGTATGTTAGGAAATTGCTGATTTGCAATAAAAGAATGGAGAGAAAAAATAAACCGATAGATAAGAAACCAGCAAGATAGGAATGGTGGTGGGACGAAGAAAAACCGGACGAAAATAAACCGTACCAGGCTACCAACTGCTCCATTAAGAGTAGAGATAACACAGATCGGAACAAGCTGGTATATGTAGCACCACTCGCTACAGCCGGCTGGCCAGTCAGGCGCTCTTAAGGAACTGCGCGTGGTGCGCGATGTGGTCGTCGACGAAGGTGGCGATGAAGAAGAAGGAATGGTCGTACAGGACCAGGGGAGCGCCCGCCGCCTTGCACGCCTCCTCGAAGTTGCCCGCCAGCAGCTGCTCCGCCAGGAACTTGTCATCCTCTCCCTGCTCCAATCCACACATAAAAGGTAGTGAAAATATCATGTGTTCCAGCACCTTTTATCTCCCGGTCAAAAGTTACCAGCCTCGGGTAAGTTAGCAGCCCCTCAGGTCATCATGTAAGAAAACTTCTTGCAACAATAACTGTTTTAGTTGTCCTATAATGAACAATAACTAGGGTGGAACGAGTTATCTACGGGTTGATGACATCGAGTGTTGGGTCTTCCAGGATGTTTTTCCAGTCACTAGTTCCATGAATGAACAACCACATGGATTGGTGAATCCTAGCACAAGCATGATGTAGCTGACCTGGTTAGTGCTGTCAGAATTTATATATCTCGGTAGATAATGGTACTGGTAACTAATCACTACTTGTTGCACAAAAATTCTGCTGGGTCCAAGATCATGGACTTCCATTCATCTGTTCTACCACTGCATAATAAACTTTATAAATGATTCCCTTCCCACATGCACATGGCCATACAACATCCTGTTAAGAACGAACTGCTCAAGTCTCAATCGTCTCCTCTTCGTCAAAGAAGTCCCAGAGGGCACCATAGTCACTTTCTGCTTCCAACCTCATCTTAGCAGATAGATCCATCTCTCCTAGGGATTCAAGACCCTTGACCAGTGTTATGTATGTTATCCTGTCAGGTTCACTGTCCCATAGTTTCATAAGCCGGAAGCAGTCCATTGCTAATTGAGTGAACTCGGCATCTAGAAGTGTCTTCAGAAGCAGATTGAAACCATCAGTGTCAGGTTCCAATTGTTCCCTCTTCAGATAGGAACATGCTTTGCCAACCTCGGACCTCAAACCTTTGCTAGCAAGCACTGTAATAAGATCAACATACCAGAACAACCTAGGCTTGTACCAGTGCTCCTTTCGAATCTCCTCAAAGACCTGACATAGATGACAAAAACAAGAGGGGCATCTTAGTATGCATTTCTCAGTTCCAATCAAGAAGTATCTGCTTGCCAGCATCATCTATTAATCCAAAGGCGGCTAATAATACTATAGTAGAAACTGTACTAATGGATACAAAGTAAATTGCCATGCAAATACCCAAAAGGAAGCATTTACGAAACTCATAATTATGGCTAAAGGGCAACAACAACAGACTAAATCTCGGCATCCCCGTTTACTGCCAATGGATTATCACTATTCATGACCAGCAGGCTCACAGCACGAGCGCCTTGTGTGGGCCGCAATATCAGTAGTTATCATGTTTGGGGGGGTTCAGCATGCTACGTCTAAAAAGATGACCAGCACCTCCTGCTGATTGGTGGTTGCTCGAGTAAAATTTATCGCTCATGTAAATTTTGTACGTACATCATTCTTAATGTACACTAAAACAAACTTGCTATTTAAGATTCGTGTTGCAAGAATGATAAGGAACTATACCCACATTCATCACTTCACAGATTTATGCCTGCTGGTATGCTTAGGAAATGTCATCTATGGCACACCTGCTGCAGCCATATAGTGAAATAACATTGGTTTAGAACAAAGCAGGAACAATTTGGAGAGCTGTGACTCATAAGTGGCCAGAGTACAAACTTATTCCGAACGATGGCAGGTGATATGAAGTTATGAACAGACAGTTCATGAATAGCCTAGGTTTCCTGTAGTGATAAATCAGTGGAAATTGGTGGATCAGGCCAGAAAAACAACCCGTCCACCCTAATGTCCAGGAATGCTCATAATCAGCAACTGTGAGTATACAACAGGGCTAATCAACAAACGTGAAAATATTTAGCTGAACCATCAGTAATTTTTTGTGCTCAGAATTAAAATCCTATGAATCCCAACTCAATACACTCTGCTCCCAGTAATGCAGACACAAATTGGGTTGTACCTTGAGTGCCAGGTGGGCCTCGCCCTGGGCCGCGAGCTCGCGGAAGACGGCGACCATGTCGGCCTTCAGGAGCCGCCGCAGCTTGGGGTCCGTCGCGACGGCGCCGGCGGCGGGGGCTCCAGAGAGGGTGGCGCGCTTGAGGGACTGGACGGCCTGGATGGCCTCGGTGCTGAGGTAGCGCCCCCGCTGTATCGGCTTCCGGTTCTTGCCCCGGTCCCGCATCGTAATGGCGGAAGATGTGCGACGGCGTACAGCGGCGGAGGAAGGGGTTAGGCGGTGGGGTGAGAAGGCGAGCGACGAGGAGAGCATCGCCGTGCGGCGGCGGAAGTGCGGTAGTTTTGGATGAGGTGCGCGTCAGGGAAAAGAATAAGTGAATTTTGTTTTTCTTATGTGGTGTGGCACTTTTAGCACGTGTGCCACATACATATCTCGTTGATTAATAAGACCAAGATACTACTTTCCGCACTCTTGACTTGATTCTACACCAAGGTACCTATTGAAAAGAAAGTTATTGCAATGGTGAGCAGACAAGCAAATCTGCAAGAGTAGAATATATCTTGATGAAGAGAAATAAAGTAGTTATCTTATCTAGGAAAGAAATGAGCAGAACCTAAAAGAAACACTCTAAATGTAACCATACAAAAATAACAGTAGATGACAAACAATCTGCACACACAGCAACCAGCGCAAACAAAGTACTAACAGGTAAACAACAATCTCACTATTATGACTTGTGCACAGTTCTTCATAGAAGGAACACTGCCTAATACAGACTTACCTAAGAGTAGAGCAAGGCTCATGAAGAACAGGACTTACCTAATACGAAACTGAAGAACTAGTAGCCGGATCCGGATCAAGAAGAAGACGAAGTATACCTCAGGTCGCCTGCGCACTTGCCCCGCGAGATCCGGCGCCTCTCCAGGCCGCTGCACGCACCCACCGACGACCGAGGCCCGGGGGGAGAGGCTACGAGATCTAGTCTAGTCTAGTCTAGTCCGCCTCTGTAGTCTGTACTGACTCGACTCTGCCCTCTCCAAGCGCGGCTCGGCCCGGCCCGGTAGAAATAACCGCGGGGAGAGAGGGCCATGTGCTCGCGCGGAGCCGCTGCGCCGTGGTCCTCCGCGCGGAATGGGCCCACGCGTCGGCGGGGTAGGGCGGGTGTGGGTGGTGTAACTGGGGGAGGGCTCAGATCCCATCTCGGGGCGGGTGTGCCAGTGGTAAATTATGAGGGCATGTACAACGAAACTGCCTCACGTACGATCAATTATCATACGATTTGTACGACAAGAGACAGGCCCGTTTTCCGAGGTTTGGGCCCACCACACCAGATGAGTCTTATCGTACAGGAATTGATCGTACGTATAGCAGCTCTTCATGTACAATGATGCTATCTTAGCAGTGCCACGTAGGATAAGTGATGAGGTGGAGGAAAGAGAACTCATAAGAAAAGGGTTGTCTTCTTTTATTTAAGAAGAGACGTTTAGATTATTATACAAGCAATGTACGAATCACAGTAAGATTACTGCTGATCCACGTATCGGTTTTGACATGACCACGAAATAACTCCGCTCGCGTGCGCCATAGTACGGGTGAAGATTCCGATCGACATAACGCATTCCGTACACAAAGAAAAAAATTGCACACCAGTCCAGACCCACAACTCGTCATAGCCCGCCCCTGCTTTGTGCTTTACTCACCCATGGCCCAGGCTTGCCGCTTTAAAATTCTACCCACTGAATTTCCACATTATTTCCACACCACACACTTGACTTGGTCTCGTCTCAATCTAACACACAGTGCATCGACACGTACACATAGCCTAGGTGATAACACAGATCGTAACAAGCTGGTATATGGAGGCCACGCCGCTGACTTGGCGGTTCAACTGACAGCATCACTCGCTACAGGCGGCTGGCCAGTCAGCCGCTCTTGAGGAACTGTGCGTGGTGCGCGATGTGGTCGTCGATGAAGGTGGCGATGAAGAAGAAGGAATGGTCGTACCCGGGCTGCATGCGCAGGACCAGGGGAGCGCCCGCCGCCTTGCACGCCTCCTCCAAGTTGCCCGCCAGCAGCTGCTCCGCCAGGAACTTGTCATCCTCTCCCTGCTCCAATCCACACATAAAAGGTAGTGAAAATATCATGTGTTCCAGCACATTTTATCTCCCGGTCAAAAATTACCAGCCTCGGGTAAGTTAGCAGCCCCTCAGGTCATCATGTAAGAAAACTTCTTGCAACAATAACTGTTTTAGTTGTCCTATAATGAACAATAACTAGGGTGGAACGAGTTATCTACGGGTTGATGACATGAGTGTTGGGTCTTCCAGGATGTTTTTCCAGTCACTAGTTCCATGAATGAACAACCACATGGATTGGTGAATCCTAGCACAAGCATGATGTAGCTGACCTGGTTAGTGCTGTCAGAATTTATATATCTCGGTAGATAATGGTACTGGTAACTAATCACTACTTGTTGCACAAAAATTCTGCTGGGTCCAAGATCATGGACTTCCATTCATCTGTTCTACCACTGCATAATAAACTTTATAAATGATTCCCTTCCCACATGCACATGGCCATACAAAATCCTGTTAAGAACGAACTGCTCAAGTCTCAATCGTCTCCTCTTCGTCAAAGAAGTACCAGAGGGCACCATAGTCACTTTCTGCTTCCAACCTCATCTTAGCAGATAGATCCATCTCTCCTAGGGATTCAAGACCCTTGACCAGTGTTATGTATGTTATCCTGTCAGGTTCACTGTCCCATAGTTTCATAAGCCGGAAGCAGTCCATTGCTAATTGAGTGAACTCGGCATCTAGAAGTGTCTTCAGAAGCAGATTGAAACCATCAGTGTCAGGTTCCAATTGTTCCCTCTTCAGATAGGAACATGCTTTGCCAACCTCGGACCTCAAACCTTTGCTAGCAAGCACTGTAATAAGATCAACATACCAGAACAACCTAGGCTTGTACCAGTGCTCCTTTCGAATCTCCTCAAAGACCTGATATAGATGACAAAAACAAGAGGGGCATCTTAGTGTGCATTTCTCAGTTCCAATCAAGAAGTATCTGCTTGCCAGCATCATCTATTAATCCAAAGGCAGCTAATAATACTATAATAGAAACTGTACTAATGGATACAAAGTAAATTGCCATACAAATACCCAAAAGGAAGCATTTACGAAACTCATAATTATGGCTAAAGGGCAACAACAACAGACTAAATCTCGGCATCCCCGTTTACTGCCAATGGATTATCACTATTCATGACCAGCAGGCTCACAGCACGAGCGCCTTGTGTGGGCCGCAATATCAGTAGTTATCGTGTTTGGGGGGGTTCAGCATGCTCCATCTAAAAAGATGACCAGCACCTCCTGCTGATTGGTGGTTGCTCGAGTAAAATTTATCGCTCATGTAAATTTTGGACGTACATCATTCTTAATGTACACTAAAACAAACTTGCTATTTAAGATTCGTGTTGCAAGAATGATAAGGAACTATACCCACATTCATCACTTCACAGATTTATCCCTGCTGGTATGCTTAGGAAATGTCATCTATGGCACACCTGCTGCAGCCATATAGTGAAGTAACCTTGGTTTAGAACAAAGCAGGAACAATTTGGAGAGCTGTGACTCATAAGTGGCCAGAGTACAAACTTATTCCGAACGATGGCAGGTGATATGAAGTTATGAACAGACAGTTCATGAATAGCCTAGGTTTCCTGTAGTGATAAATCAGTGGAAATTGGTGGATTAGGCCAGAAAAACAACCCGTCCACCCTAATGTCCAGGAATGCTCATAATCAGCAACTGTGAGTATACAACAGGGCTAATCAACAAACGTGAAAATATTTAGCTGAATCATCAGTAATTTTTTGTGCTCAGAATTAAAATCCTATGAATCCCAACTCAACACACTCTGCTCCCAGTAATGCAGACACAAATTGGGTTGTACCTTGAGTGGGCCTCGCCCTGGGCCGCGAGCTCGCGGAAGACGGCGACCATGTCGGCCTTCAGGAGCCGCCGCAGCTTGGGGTCCGTCGCGACGGCGCCGGCGGCGGGGGCTCCAGAGAGGGTGGCGCGCTTGAGGGACTGGACGGCCTGGATGGCCTCGGTGCTGAGGTAGCGCCCCCGCTGTATCGGCTTCCGGTTCTTGCCCCGGTCCCGCATCGTAATGGCGGAAGATGTGCGACGGCGTACAGCGGCGGAGGAAGGGGTTAGGCGGTGGGGTGAGAAGGCGAGCGACGAGGAGAGCATCGCCGTGCGGCGGCGGAAGTGCGGTAGTTTTGGATGAGGTGCGCGTCAGGGAGAGAGGTAAAAGAATAAGTGAATTTTGTTTTTCTTATGTGGTGTGGCACTTTTAGCAATGTGGCACACGTGTGGCACATACATATCTCGTTGATTAATAAGACCAAGATACTTTCCGCACTCTTGACTTGATTCTACACCAAGGTACCTATTGAAAAGAAAGTTATTGCAATGGTCAGCAGGCAAGCAAATCTGCAGGAGTAGAATAACAATTTCACACTATTATCACTAGTGCACAGTTCTTCATAGATACAGACCTACACCTAAGAGTAGAGCAAGGCATAGAAAACTTTTGGTTTCCTCGGGCAGCTTGCACCACCAGATTAGCGCACTATAAATCTACCATGAATGGCCAACAATCTGCACTGAAGAACTAAGATGCACGCACGAGCCGGCAATGAAACAAAAAAGAGCCGGCAATGAAACAACAAATACTTGGCACACATGATTTACTTGTTGAAGAAAATAGATCTACCCATGATTCGGTCAAACCCTTAGGAATTAATCATGTTTCCAAGTATACGCATGGTTCTACTGCGCGCAGCAGGGATCTAGTCGGTGAACTCTACGAAACTGAAGAACTAGTAGCCGGATCCAGATCAAGAAGAAGACCAAGTATACCTCAGGTCGCCTGCGCACTTGCCCCGCGAGATCCGGCGCCTCTCCAGGCCGCTGCACGCACCCACCGACGACCGAGGCCCCGCTACGAGATCTAGTCTAGTCTAGTCCGCCTCTCTAGTCTCTACTGACTCGACTCTGCCCTCTCCAAGCGGGGAGAGAGGGCGAGGGGGCGGGCGCGACCGGCCATGTGCTCGCGCGGACGGAATGGGCCCACGCGTCGGCGGGGTAGGGCGGGTGTGGGTGGTGTAATTGGGGGGATCCCATCTCGGGGCGGGTGGGTGGATGCCGTCTGGACCGGTGTGCCAGTGGTAAATTATGAGGGCTGGGCCGGGGCGGGTCGGCCACGAGGGCCCCGCGCTTTGGCGCTTGCGAGCAAGTTTCCAGCGGTCGACGTGCCGTGAGGGGGAGCCGGATCATCTGACTTATACAAGCAATGCTACCAACCTACAGCGCTATCTCTTAGTATAAATGAAGAAGAGACGTTTATATAGATTATTATACAAGCAATGTACGAATCACAGTAAGATTACTGCTGATCCACGTATCGGTTTTGACATGACCACGAAATAACCCCGCTCGCGTGCGCCATAGTACGGGTGAAGATTCCGATCGACATAGCGCATTCCGTACACAAAGAAAAAAAATTGCAGATCAGTCATCATAATTTACCCCTGGCATGGCACACCAGTCCAGACCCACAACTCGTCATAGCCCGCCCCTGCTTTCTGCTTTACTCACCCATGGCCCGCTTTAAAATTCTACCGACTGAATTTCCAGCCAAGGCACTTCAGAGACGACCGCAACTCGTCCACATTATTTCCACACCACACACATGGTCTCGTCTCAATCTAACACACAGTGCACTGCATCTGCATCGACACGTACACATAGCCTAGGTGATAACACAGATCGTAACAAGCTGGTATATGGAGGCCACACCGCTGACTTGGCGGTTCAACTGACAGCATCACTCGCTACAGGCGGCTGGCCAGTCAGCCGCTCTTGAGGAACTGGGCGTGGTGCGCGATGTGGTCGTCGATGAAGGTGGCGATGAAGAAGAAGGAATGGTCGTACCCCGGCTGCATGCGCAGGGTCAGGGGAGCGCCCACCGCCTTGCATGCCTCCTCCAAGTTGCCCGCCAGCAGCTGCTCCGCCAGGAACTTGTCATCCTCTCCCTGTTCCAATCCACACATAAAAGGCAGTCAACTTAAGTGATTACTTCCTCTTCGCTGTTATACGATTGGGAGCAAGAGAATTAAGAAAGAAAGGAAAATGTGGCAACCATAGGTAGCCCAGGTTGCAAACAAAGCGGGCTGTGAGATAATAAATGGCAGCGCCATCTTCTCAAATTCATATCCTTCGGAATCAATTCGTGTACTGTACAGGCAAATGGTTACTCTCTAGGGCCTCGTACTTTCAACTTGTTCAATCGAACCTATCATCCTATGTATAATCGATTCCTTGATGCAGTTGTGTTGAATCGTCAAACTTCAGCTCTGGCCAGTTCAGTTGAACATGCATAACTATAACCTCACAACATCTCACTCCCTGACAGAAAAAGGGACCCTACACTTGGAATTTCTACAAGCATCTTGACCTTGATATTGATAGATAGATAGATTCTCTTACTGAAACATACAATGAACTCCTACCAATGTTAACCAATCTAGATAGAAGAGACTGTCACTTGATGAGGCAAATCATATCTAAGCTAACCGATCATGCGCAGCTAGCATACCAATATATATGGCTTCATGTCTTTCAGGCACAAACTAATTTTAAATTGGTAGGCCCCGATTTATAGCTAACCGATAAATTCCCTGTTGTCCACAAGGATGACTCCATGTTGTCACAAATGCCTGACAACAGATCTTTGTCTCACATCAAGTGAATGACTGGTTTCAGAATGGAAGGAGTGAGGGAGGGGAATGATCTCAGAGAATACTACATCTCACTTTTACCTTCCAGGGACCTTATCCAACTACCTTGTATGCTTACGAAGATAACATGAACATGGGAATTAGGCATTATGCACCGCACTGTTGCATTATACCTGGTCAACCAAGATGGGAGTTGAAAGTGTGTTGCACTTCTTAACCAACAGGGTTGCGTCGTATTCCTGCAGTAAGCATGCACTATTAAGTACTTTACATGGCCAGTTTGAGAATGGAAGGAGGGAGGGAGGGAGGGAGGGGAATGATCTCAGAGAAGACTTGCCTCCCATTCTGATTTAGTTGTGCCCAGATAGTTTGAGAATGCTTTCTGACCCCAAGGGCAGTTTATTGGGTTAGCAATTGGAGCAAATGCAGACACCGACTGCATATGTAAGATAGATTGACGATGCCAAGTGAGATTACATGAAAATAATAACAAGAGTACATATGTTATACAATGTAGACACCTACAAGTTTCCTAATTTGAAAAAAAATATCATAGACAAGAACTTCCAGACTGAGAGTTTAACAAATAGCATCAGATAGTACCTTATATTTGTCAGTGTTCTTCAAGTAGATAGTCAGTGCACCGTGGCCTCCCATAGAGTGGCCAAAAATTGATGCACATGACGTGTTAAGCTGTTCAAAGTTGTCACTTAAAACTTTTGGCAGCTCCTTCACAACATAATCATACATGCGCCAGTTTTTCCACTTCTCATTTGTGGCATTCAAATAAAATCCAGCACCTACCCATAAATAGTCAAGATAGGAACGTAAGTCACCTCTAACCACATGCACAACACATAGGCCTATCCACATGACACGATTCTTCAAGTGGTACTTGCATATAAGAACTCAACAAATGTAAATCAGCTGAACTTTCCGATGGGCAAATTCATGAATTCATCATTACATAAATGATTTAGACCTTCTGTAGAAGAACTTCACAGATCCATGAATAGAAATCCTATTATGACCAACTAACATGTACTTGAATCTTTAAGGTCAAAAGTAGGTGACAGATGAAAAAAAATAATGGCCACCTAAAATTTCATTTTGCCATATCTGTCAAATTCACTTGGTGAACAGTACATAATGTTTGACTTAATAGCTAACAAAGGCCAAAGAGCAACCACGTTATCAGATACCACACTGATAAAGAAGATCTAATCCACCAGATATAAATCTGCTATGTTTAGCATAATTAGAAATAAAAACATCTGAGCTGGTGGCACACTGATGGTTGGCATAAAGCGTGTCACCTATATCCTTTAGGACAATCAGACTACTTTCTGGTTGACCTTTGACCACATAGATATAGAGCAACGTCAACATGAAAAGGACTATTCTTAGTCCCATGTGTTGATTAAATATTTACTTTCTCTTCAACTCCACAAGAGGTTCTATCTGTCAAATGTAGCAATCATGTGCAGATGTTTCTTAACACCAAACAAAATTATAAATATTTGCTCCGTAACTCACACAATACAAACAAAAGCAGCATAAATTTAACACAAAAAATAGCAAACAGTACAGCTACTGAAAACTTTTCAAAGAATGCTAGAAATCATGCAGACTATCATCATTCCGTTTGTTCATGGCAATGGGAGGTTCATGCAGTAAGTTGTACTCCCTCCGTTCCCAAATATTTGTCTTCCTAGAGATTTCAACAAGTGACTACATATGAAGCAAAATGAGTGAATCTACACTCTTCACATATGTCTACATACATCCGTATGTATGTAGACATATCTATCCCATAAACTGCAAATGGCATAACGAGATTCTCTTAGTTACAGTCCTTACCAACACCAAAATCCCAACTATCTGCCTCTCCTTCTACATTTAGTCCACCTGCATGAAGCAAAGGAGTGATGTGAAAAGGAAAAGGTTTCAACAAAGACCAAGAATCATATAATGTGTTCTCTACAAAAGAAAGGCGATACGAAGAATACAGATGAAATCACATTGAACATTCCACAGGTTATTTGGTAGTCAAAGGACACAAAACACTTTGTTGGTTGGCAGAATATCAGGAAAACAGCAGTCTTTCATCAAGCTAGAATGACCTTAAAGTTATTCAGACTCAACTCTACGCCATCTTTAGGCTGGACAGATCTATCTCATTCCTCAAAAAAAAAAAATGAAATGTAAAATACAGTTTATACATGTTGCGGACAAGAGGAGGATTGTGTTTTGTTGGCCTTGTTTGGTTATACATGTCTGCAAGTGTCTTCCAGGCTCCAGCCCCTAACTATCCCACTGCTACAAACAATTGTGGACACAAAAATCCATGGACGCACAAAAAATGGCATGACACAACCATTAAACAGGGGCAATTCAAACAGTCAAACGGAAGCGCACTGCTAGCAAATGGACATGGAAATCATACCAAATATCAAGTACTCCCTCCGTCTCAAAATAAGTCTCAACTTTAGTACAAGTATGAGTGGGGTGATACTCATGAGCATCACCATGTCCAACCCAACAAAGAATGGATCAGGACTATTTTTGGGTGGATAATGTAACAGACCCCAATTGTGTAGTTTAGTAATCTCTGATTAGTTTTAGCATCTATGGTTGCATGTTGCCTTGAATCCTCAGTGTTCACCAAACACATCGCAAACATAATCATCAAACAAATAGCCAACAGAGCAATACAAGACATGTGCACTCTTACCATTGACCCGATGCAGTTACACATTAGTGATTAGATTAGAGTTAGGCCCTCAATAGTCCTGAGGCAGCAAAATGCTTAGAAATGAGTCATCAGTGGTCAATTTCCTTCGACGTTTCAACATGCAGAATTCAAGCCGCTCATACCTTTCCTGATTGATATCAATTTTCTTTTCCTTTTTGATAAAACCAGGTAGGCAAAGTAGTGCAAGCAATGGCCCCACAATTTGTCTGGTAGACGCATCCTAATTCCCAAATCTAAATGCATAAACCACCAAAATTTCCACCCAAAAAATCTTAACCTTACTGCGTTTCGCCAGTCGCCACATCCCCCAACCCCCACCAATTCCAATATTCCACTCACAATTGGATGGTACGGCGGCGGAGGGGCGGGCAGGCATAAACCCTAGAAATTGAACGCGACGAGAGAGGGGTTAAGTTCAACGTACGCGGGGAGGTGTCGGGGGCGACGAGGGCGACGCCGTGGGCCGCGGCGGCGCGCTGGGCGCCGGACTTGATGATGAAGTTCTCGTCGGTGCAGGTGAGGCCGGAGAGCCAGTAGAGCACCTGCATCGCACCCACGAAGACAACGCCGTCAGATTTCCACGCCGGGGAGTACGGTCCCGGGGGAGGGGGGGGGGGGGG
>LR738714.1:733657037-733682952 GCA_902687465.1 Secale cereale | reverse complement strand
GGAGCTTGGAGGCCGGGGACGCGGGGAGGAAGAGGGAGAAGGTCATGGGGCAGCCGAGGGAGGCGCTCTGGTGGCGGAAGCGGAGGTTGTGGCCGCCGAACATCTTGGTCTTGCTCAGCTGCTCGAGCGCCGCCGCGGGAGGGGGAGCGGCCGCCGCCATCGCGCGATCGCCGGCGGGGTGTGGGGGAGTGGTGGTGGGTGGTGGGTGGAGACTGGACTGCAGATGGGAGAGTGTAGATTCTAGAAGGGGATGGATCCCAATCCAAACTCCAATGGTCACCCGGTGGCCTCTTCCCTCCTCCTATTTGTCGCTCCGTTGGTATTTTCGTTTTCTTTTCTTGTTTTTCCTTGGTTTTTTTACTTTTGAGTCCCAAAAAATCGAATTACTGGAAAGCATTTTTAAAAATTGAAACATTTTAAAACTCTTATCAACACTTTTTTAAACACAACATTCAGAAAGCATGTTTTTAAGAAATTTTGTAAACATTTTTAATACTTAATTTATTTAGTTTCCTATTTTTTAAAAAGTGAGTTTTTTAATATAAAATTCTAAAATTTATGAAAGTTTTATAAAATTATGAACATTTTAAAAATTGCAAACAATTTTGCCAACATTGTTGATTTTTTTAAAAGACAAAATACAAAAGGGTAAAATATATATATATATAAATAAAATAATGGGAAAAATACAAATAAAAATAAAGTGATACATTCTATAATGTTTATAAAACAGATTCTATATGAAATGTCTACACCTTTTTTAACAAAATAGCAAATAAAAATTGTCCCCTTTAAGTCCCGCTCTAACGCTTATTTATTTAAGACTCAAATTTGTAAATGTTGGGCAACCTTATGCCTTGATTTTTAATAATCGACGAAACGTGTTTTAAGTGTCTAAGAGATTATTTTAAGTGTGTCATTTAGTACTAATTTTTTTTATAATGCATATTTTGTGATCATTGTACGAAATCAAATCATCTACACAAGTGAAATAATAATAACCGCAGATTTATACTAATTTTCCTTACTTATCGCAGATCATTCACTTCACAATTTTAATCGTGTTTCTCTAATAATATAACTTCCAAATATTGTTTGAATACAAAACTCTAGTGGTCAAACTCCATTCATTATCAAAATATTTTATGACATTTTGCTAAAACTAAACATTGTTTAAATATAATGAAGGCAGGAAGCAGATGAGAAAATCACATTTATCCATTGTATAATTGTTGATTAATTAGATGTATATAGTGTATTCATGTCTATTTTCACTATTATGAATAACAAGATAGTTTGTTTCTTCTTACAATGTAATATAAGCCTAATAAATATCCTAACAGAAGTTTCTACAGTACCATTGTCAAAAATAATTGAAAAAATAAAGAGTGTGTTGTGGTGAAACACCAGAAGAAAATGACTCTCTAAAACTTTCAGGGTGTCTCCCGGAAAACACTTTCCTTAAAACCATATAGCTAGGCTTAAAGTGATCAATTAATCATTCCAACAAGAACCTAAGGTGATGATCATGACATGATCAACGACCCACAGTTGTTCAAGCCCGTCAGGCTGAGGGACGATGTCGGGCCACGAGGCTAGGATGTCGAGTTGAGTTGACTGGTTCCTCCAGGCTTGTGTAAAACATGTGAGTTATTCCCGAACAAGTAAATAATGTCAAATGCCGAAAAAGGAAGAACATTGCACTTACCACCAACACATGCTTGAAGGCGGGAAATTTGAGATCTCATAGCTCGTGATGAGTCTCTTTAGTGATCCGGTGACGGATAGCAGGAAGGATTCTCGTCTATTTCCACATAGGTGACTCTGAGTTATCGAACCCATGAGAGGACGTGCACTTATGACAAGGGTTTCTACCAAGGGTTTCTACCAAGTTTTTGCAAGAGTATTAAATTTTAGTTCTTAAACCGGGTCATAATCACTTTGTTCCTAACACTTATAATAAAGATAGATATGGGTATGAGACTGTACTCTTACGACCGTATACTTGTCGTCAGGATTATTGTGATATTTAATTTGTGCTATGGAAGACACGCGTTAAAATGTGCTTGCAATATATCGAAGTGAGGGATGTGAAGTACGTCTTCACCAGAACACACCCTGCATCAAAAGTCAGTTATCCAATTGTTGGTCATATATCCACCATGTCCATGTCGACAACACACACTGTCAACGGAGCGGCGTCATGGATCGTGCACGTGTGTAATGCGATACAGAGTTCACAAAGCCATGGGTGTTGTTGGAGTCGGCCAACAAAAGCATGACTTGGTTGCCCACCAGGGCATACAACCTCATGTTGCTTGTGGCCTATGTGGTCATTACAGCGTGTACCGAGATGTGATAGCATGATTCCGCCTCCTCTGAATTTTCATCGAGCAGCTCGAGGGCGTGCATGGCATCGTCAGACAAGAACTTGCCATGATCACCCACTTCAATGGTGAGGAGCTGGCCGGTGCGATTGCACTTGTGCTTGTGGCTGTACTTGTCACCGATTTGAAGCATAAACCCTTGGGACACCTGAATTCTTGTAGCTGCCAATCGCGGCCGAAAATGTGTAACATGTGCTTTGCACTTTAAGTGTGCGGTTGCATTTGTCCTGCGACGACCATGGGCGTCGGTGCCCATTGTAGCACTCGTGTGAACATCGGAGGGCGTCCTTGCAGACGATTGTGCTCCATCTCCTCTTCCTGGCTAGATGTGTTCCAGAGCTGCCTCTCTTGACACATTCGTGGGTGCATGCCAACGAACACATGTGCACACCATGTCGTGCAAGCCGTTTACGAGCTGGGAGACGAAGAACTTGTGATTCAAAGTAGGGTCCAGAGCGATCAAATGATACATGATTGTTTTGAATGCCATGTGGTAGCCGGCAACAGTGCGTTTGAGGTGATGTAGGCGGTGGAGCAACATGTCCAACGCGTCCTGCCCAAGCTCGTCGTGCACCACCAGGGTGAAAGTGGACCAATCACCGAGGCCGGATAAGCGCTTGTATGTTTGTAATGTCCAGGATGAGACTATATCTCCTACGTGTCGAGGCACGACTTAAAGATATAAGCCCATTCTGGAATGATCTCAAGTTTGGTATCTTTGCACGACTCATGTAAAAGAGGGATTAAATTGCAAAAGGAGATAGTTGGCTTACACTCGCCACTTCACACAATACAATACATAAGAAATTCATCATTCAAAACATCACAACCCGACTACGGGCGAAGATCCAAAAGAAAGATACCAAAACAACATAAAGCCACAGGTCTAGATCGAATCTTAGTAGAAACCACTACTGATCGTCGAAAACGTCACAAGCATACGGCCAAACTCTTCATCGAGCTCCCGGTGAAGTACTTGAACCAGCTCCTGCATCAAACTCGGCTGAACCTGCATCTGGTGTTGTAATATCTGTGAGCCACGAGGACTCAGCAATCCCATAACCATGGGTTTCAAGACTAGCAAAGCTTTATGGGTAGGAGGAGGTAAAGTGGTGAGGTTGCAGCAGCGGCTAAGCAATATATGGTGGCTAACTTACGAGTACAAGAATAAGATGAGCATCTACGCAGACGGTCGCAACTAGTAGTGATCGCTAAAGATCCTGAACTACTTACGAGTCAAACATAACCCCACCGTGTTCTCTTCTCGAAGTGAAAAGAGACAGTCACGGTTACTCACACGGTTGTGTGTTTTACTTCGGATCCTCTGTCAAGTTTTCTACAACCGGACATTAACAAATTCCAATCTGCCACATAACCGCGGGCACGGCTTTCGAAAGATCATAACCCTGCAGGGGTGTTCCAACTTAGCCCATCACAAGCTCTCACATTTAGCTGAAGTGATAAATATAATATCATCACCCCTTATCTTAGGGAAATCCGATCAGGCTCGGCATCCCGGTGCACAAGACATTTCGACAATGGTAAAACAAGTCCAGCAAGACCTCCCGGCGTGTCGACATCCTGATAGTAGCCGCGCGTATCTCGTCTCAGGCCACGTCCGGATGGGCGATCCTACATGAGCCAAACCTCGAGTTTCCCCGTGGTGGCCCCGCATAACCCCCGTTTGGGACCAACACCATCAGCGCTGGCCCCCCCTGCTATGTAGAAAAGAATCTCCAAGGAGCGTCCCCCTTATGCAAATTAATTAATTAATTAAGTTATTATGAGGCAAATTAAAACCAATGTTGGGCCTTGCTGGAGGAGTTTTATTCAAAGTCGAACTGTCAAGGGGTCCCCATCCACCCATCGTGTAAGGAACGCAAAATCAAGGAACATAATGCCGGTTTATCGGCGCCTAAGGTGGCATGAGTGGAACAAAACACCGAGCAAAAGGCCAAGCCTTCCACCCATGCCCAGTATATAGGTGGGTTAATAATAATTATAGATATTGTGATATACCAACAACAAGTTCCCTCCTGGAACGAACTTCATCTTCACCTGCAACTAACAACGCTATAAGAGGGGCTGAGCAAGCGGGTAACATAGCCAAATAGTGGTTTTGCTAGGAAGGTGTCAAAGGTTAGAGGTTTCATGGCAACAAGGAGAGGCTGACATAAAGATGGGTAGCGCGACATGTAACGATAGCATCGAGACAACTAAGCATGGCAATGATAGTAAAGGTATCCAAGGGTATGATCATCTTGCCTGAGATTCCACAAGGGAGAAGAACGGATCCATGAAGTAGACGGAGCAACATAGTCGAGCGAATCCTCACAACTCCGGAACGAAATCGAAGCTAACAAGAGAAGCAATCGGAAAGAAACAAGCAACACGGTAAACACACAAGCATAAACATGGCATACGATGCATATCCAAGTATGATGCATGTCCGGTTTAATTATGCATGGCATGTCAAAGTGCAAAAACAAGTACTACAAGTTAAGTGGAGCTCAATATGCAACGAGTTGCATATTGACGAAACACCACATTTAATTATTTAATTGACTCTCGTTTATTTACAAGACAAGATTAAATGTTTGTTAACAAGGCAAGAGGTGAAGCATAATAAAACTACACTATTTAGGCATTTTAAATGAGGCCGGAAAACAACAACAATTCCGAAAATCCCCATGAGCAAGTTTAGCAATTTTTAAGCAAACAACAATTCACACATTTTAAATGTTGTTAACATGATGCGGATGACATGATCAAGTTTTATGCAATTTTATTAAAAGTGAACATGAAAAAGATAAGGAGTATTTGTCACCGTGGTGGAAGGAAGGGGTGCCACGGCAACGATCCGAAAATGATGCAACGCAACATCTCGGTTCCGGTAACCCGTTGAGAGTCCGGAGCAAAAGCAAAGGTGGAGTGAGCGAGCGGAAAAAGATGAAAGGTGGGGTGATCCCGTCACCGGGTTCCCACGGGTCGGCAACGAGGCAACCGAGGAGCATGACAAAAGACTAAACGGGCACGGTGCACACAAGGGAACATCTCATACAACCAAGCATTCCACGGTTCATCGTCTCGGGGTTATACCTTCGGAACAATCGTTCTCGGAGGGGTTTGAGTCATCGAGGGACGTAGTGGAAGTAGTGGTACACGGGTCGTAGAGGAAGTAGTCATTCCGTAGAGGTACTCGTTATGTAGCCGTTCTCGCGATTCGTAGAGGAAGTAGGCGTTCACGTTTCCGACGAGGTACTTGTCGCATCGCCGAGCGTAGTGGTACTTGTCGCGTCGTCTTGTGTAGTCGTTCCCGTTCATAGATGTTCATGTCATCGGAGGGGTACTTATCGCGGCAACGGACGTCTTCGGGGCGACGGTAGTGGTACTCGTTCGTAGATGTACTTGAGGGTCTTCGGACTTGTCGGACTCGGTTCTCGCGACGATAGTGGTGCTTGACGTGTCGTCGTGTGTAGTCGAACTTGGGCATCAGAGAGGAACTTGATGTAGTCGAACTTGGCGTATCCGAAGGGGTCCTTGGCGTCGGTAGATGTACTCGTTATGTAGATGTTCGGGTGCGTCTGTAGATGTACTCGTTATGTAGATGTTCGGGTGCATCTGTAGATGTACTGGTGATGGCTTCTCGCCCCTCGTTGGTTACCCCAAGTGGAAGGTTTGAGATGCAGTGTAGCGGAAGTTTTCCCTTGGCAAAGATACCAAGGATCGATTTCCCCTGAGACTCCTAGTTTCAACAAGAAGGTGTCAACTGCTAACGGCGCCAGATATTAGCAATCAACGTGAACCTGCACATAGATACAAATAACTTTGCTCCCAACGAGTACAGAGAGGTTGTCAATCCCTCCAGCCTTGTCATTTACAAAGGATTAAACGCAAGTGATAATAGTGATAGGTATTGCTGCAAATAGTAAGTAAAAGCAGAAAGTAAATAGCGGATGTGATCAGTGATGGTAATATGGACCGGGGTCCCATGATGTTCACTAGTGATGTCTCTCTCCCAAAAGACGATAAAACAGCTATGTGAGGTGAACGAATTACAGCTGGGCAATTGACAGAATTATGTGCGCAAACCAATGCTAACTATGTTGCAAAAATGGTAGAGGTTCAAAGCATGGGCGGTACGCCAAGGCAAGTAGACCGAAATCCATCTGCATCTACTACTAATCATCCACCTTGAGATATCTATCCAGAACATCTCGCTGGTATTAAGTTGCGAGTCCCACCCATAGTGTAAACTCAAAGCAACAGACAACTACATTAAAAGAACTTTGCGTAAAGTAAACAATCCTTGCACCCGCGGGCACAAGCACTGTTGTTTTCCCCCTTGTGGCAATAGCACATCCCCTAGACTCATGTTTCTGTCACTCAAGCTAGTCATCGAGGGGCATGAACCCACAATCGAGCATAATGTTCCCTCTTGGAGTCACTACCTACTACTTGGCCAAAGCAATAAATAGCAACGGAGAACATGCAAGATTTACTTTCGAACATAAATATAAAAGAGGTAAATCAAATATATTACTCAAACACAATCTGAACATAATCTCACAATCCATCGGATCCCAGCAAACTCATCATAGCAACAACATAAGGATTACATATGTGCCTCGATCATGTAGGGCAGCTCACGAGGTCTAATTAGTGAAGCACAAGAAGGGGAGGAGAACATCACATAGCTACTGGTCATGGACCCATGGTCCAAGGGAGACTACTCACAACTCATCCGGGAGGCGTCCATGGTGGTGGAGAGGCTCCCGGTGGTGATCCTCCCCTCCGGCAGGGTGCCGGGAAGAGTTCTCCTGGTGCTCCCGATCTTGGAAGCGCGGCGGCGGCGGAACAGAGATGAGATCGCGAAAAAGGGTTCCCGTCTCGAGGGTTTCAGGACACGATATAAATATATGCCAAAGGGGGGCATCAAACGAGGCTCGGGGGGCCCAGGCGCCCCCCCGGCGCGGCCAGGGGGGGCCGCGCCACCAGGGCGCCTGGAGCCCTGGTAGCCCCCCTCCGGCTATACTTCGGGTGCCGGGAAGCTTCTGGAACGCTGATTTTTTATATAATTTTTCCGGGATTTTTCTGGCAGTTCTCGTAATGGGAAAACCTGAAATACAAAAACAACCGAAAACAGAAACTGGCACTGGGGTGCACTGAGTTAATAGGTTAGTCCAAATATGATCAAAAGTGTATGGAAGTGTATAAATATCATAGCAATATCACCCAAAAGAGGCATGGAGCAAGGAGAAATTATAGATACGTTTTGGACGTATCAACATCCCCAAGCTTAATTCATGCTCGTCCTCGAGTAGGTAAATGATAACAAGAATAATTTCTGTGGTGACATGCTATTAACCATATATGACTTTTCATAGTCATATGACAAAAGCTTACTGAGACAATGAATCTGTACTAATTAAGTTGCCTCATGAGAAAATCACAAAGAACTGAAAGTTTTACAATATGATACTGAAACATCAAATAGTTTTGTAATGAGCATGGTGTGCAAATATGATAAAGTGATATCTCGCTTGCCCCCTTTAGTGAAGCAAAACATAAATGCAGGGGCACCTCCAAGGTTTAAGTGATGACTAGATACAATGATTTCAGAATAAACAATATCACAATCATGCAAAAGACAATGCTACTTTGGGACAATGCACATTACACTCAGAATGACAATCATGCTCTTAGTAGTTGGTGCTTTAAAAGAAGGTGGAGACTCTCGAACCGTGGCTTTTGTTGGCAAGGTTGAAAACCCGTGGTCGGAAACAAAGACAAAGCATGTACCAGAGCTCTTGGTTTTAAAAACAGAGGTAATAACATTTCTTTGGATATGCATGTTTCGTCAACGAATGCTAGCAGACAACTCAATCACTTCTTGAGATGGACAAGTTTCGAGGAACGGCTCCCGAATGAGGACGATCACATCCTCTTAATCTCCTTTGTTTATCACTACCAAAGTTTTCTGATTTCTCATGAACAAAGCGTGAAGGAGGGTTTGTTTGTTATATTATTTTTGAGCCGGGCGCACTCTTTGCCAGTTCCTTCTCGTATTATGGGTTTGCACATTAGACATGCAATCCCGGGGTGAAGCTTGTCCAACTTAAAAAGATCATGAATTAACTACTACTTCCTCATGAACTAAAACAGAGGCACAAAATAGAAATGCTTTTTTTGAATAATTTCGAGATGGTACATGAAAGTCTTCGTTATGAATGGCAGGTAAATACCATGTATAGGAAGGTATGGTGGAATCATATGGCATAACTGGTTTAAAGGATTTTGAATGCACAAGCAGTCAGTCCGCTTAGTACAGGTGGATGTTAGCAAAAGACTGGGAGCGACCAACTAAAAGAGCAATGACGGTCATAATCATGCAGAGCGACAAAGCAACATTGAATCAGGCATGGAAGTTATATCGCTACTCGGAAATAAAAGATCATCAAGGCTTGACAGACTTTCTTTACAGTCTTAAATATGCGTGAGCATACGCCAAGTCAATCAAAATAAATTCTTGAAGGAAGATATTACTAAACCATACCACATCATAGGCAAACAAATCATGTTGGTACTCCAATAACACATTGGGAACCCCCCAGCTATTTGAGACTAACCATAAGAAAACATGAACTACTAAGCACCATTATGCACGTAGCATTTTTATCATAGACATATCAACCAATGCAACAGAAGAAAACTCTCTTAATAAGATAAGCATGATAACTAAGAGAGTTCAAGCAACCAACTAAACAAAAGCTCTTTAAAAAGATAAGCATGAAAACTAAGAGCTAAGCATGATAGTAGCTATTGAAAGACAAAGAACACACACATCAAAGATAGACATGAAAATTCTATGTTATGTTCTAGGTAGAAGTGGAGCGTGTTTCTCTCCCACACAAGGAAAGCTGAGTTCCGACTCGTTATGAAAAGCTAAAGAAAACTAAAAAGGAAACTAAAAGCAAGACGCTCCAAGCATAGCACATAACACATGAAGTGATAAAAATATAGTGGAACGAAAGACGAACTGATAATGTTGATGGAGAAGGGGATGCACAGGGGCATCCCCAAGCTTAGACGCTTGAGTCTCCTTGAATATTTCTTGGGGGTGCATGGGGGCATCCCCAAGCTTGAGCGTTTGACACTCCTGAATCTTTTTATCATCTTCCCTCGCACACTTGAAAACTCCCTTCATACATAACTCATCATAATCTGATTAGCGAGGTTAGTACCCATAATAAAATAATTGTTCTTTGCTGGAAATAAGGATATTCTTGAAAGTCTACCGTTTCTCAAGATTGCCAAAAGGTTTTTGCAAAGAAAAAGCAAGCTCAAGGTTTGCAAAATGAAGGAAAGGCAAAACAGGACAGAATCTGAGAAAAACAGAACAGCAGGTAGTAAATGATTTTTTCGGGGCACTTCTGCAACTCTAATAAAAAAACTCAGAACAGACGCCCGAAAGACAATTGTATAGAGCACGCTGTCGGAAAAATTCAGACCAAAAAGATGATCTGGTGATTTTATACGAATTTTTCTATCCAAGGACATAATCTGTTTCCTGGACAGCACGTCACAACTTTTGAACTTTCTTGCAATCAGAGGCTACACTTGGCACAAAGTTGAAAAGCAAAGATACAATGATGATGCTACTGTAGTAACAACATCAAGACACAACAAAAGCAAAATCAAATTTATTCATGTGGGCTGCCTCCCAAAAGCTCTTTCTTTTATGCCTTTAAGCTAGGCATAATGCAAAGAGATCAAGTTTTATCAAGAGTAAAAGAATAGCTAGCCCGTATAACGGACTCAAAAGGTAACTTAATCTTCTTTCTAGGGAAGTGTTCCATCCCTTTCTTGAGAGGAAATTGGAATCTTATATTCCCCTCTTTCATGTCAATGATAGCACCAACGGTGCGTAGAAAAGGACGTCCCAAAATAACTGGACACGAAGGTTCACATTCAATATCCATAATAGTAAAATCAACGGGAACGTAATTGTCATTGACAACGATAAGAACATCGTCGATCCTCCCCAAAGGTTTCTTTATGGAAGAATCAACGAGACGAACACCAAAAGAACAAGAATCAAAAGGTTTCAATTTAAGCATATCATATATTCTTTTGGGCATAACAGAGGTACTAGCTCCAACATCACATAATGCATAGCAAGAGAAGTTATTCAACTTAATTTTTATCATAGGATCCCAACCATCTTCTAGCTTTCTACGTATGGAGGCTTCTACTCTAAGTTTCTCCTCCCTAGCTTTGATAAGAGCATTAGTGATATGCTCGGTGAAGGCAAGGTTAAGCGTGCTAGTGCGGGGATCTTTAGACATTCTTTGTAGAAAGGTGACAACTTCCGAGATACTACAATTATCAAAATCAATTTTATCATTATTGAGCAGAATTGTAGTGTCATCTTCTTTGTTTGAATTGCTCTCTATTATAAGAGTTTGAACGTTTTCCCAAGTTTGGGGAAGCATAGGAGCAACTTTAAACTGAGGCTCATACTCTTTTCCTGGAAGACCATGCCATGGGCATAACTCTCCATCAAGACTAACATAATCACAAGGTTTATTACTTTTGTAGATCCCGACAGTGGTGATTGGCGTAATGGAAGAAGGGGTGTACTCCTCCCATTTAGTGTTTTTGGTGGAACCCATAGCAGCAAGCAAGCAAGATAACTATTTTTTGTGATTTTCGATAAAAGATACTAAAACAAAACTGAAAGGTAAACTAACAAGACTAAAAAGCAAAGGTAAAAGATATCGTGGAACTCCCCTATCTTGAAGAGTGGAGTCCCCGGCAACGGCGCCAGAAAACTTTGCTTGATGGCTTCTCGCCCCTCGTTGGTTACCCCAAGTGGAAGGTTTGAGATGCAGTGTAGCGGAAGTTTTCCCTTGGCAAAGATACCAAGGATCGATTTCCCCTGAGACTCCTAGTTTCAACAAGAAGGTGTCAACTGCTAACGGCGCCAGATATTAGCAATCAACGTGAACCTGCACATAGATACAAATAACTTTGCTCCCAACGAGTACAGAGAGGTTGTCAATCCCTCCGGCCTTGTCGTTTACAAAGGATTAAACGCAAGTGATAATAGTGATAGGTATTGCTGCAAATAGTAAGTAAAAGCAGAAAGTAAATAGCGGATGTGATCAGTGATGGTAATATGGACCGGGGTCCCATGATGTTCACTAGTGATGTCTCTCTCCCGAAAGACGATAAAACAACTATGTGAGGTGAACGAATTACAGCTGGGCAATTGACAGAATTATGTGCGCAAACCAATGCTAACTATGTTGCAAGAAAGGTAGAGGTTCAAAGCATGGGCGGTACGCCAAGGCAAGTAGACCGAAATCCATCTGCATCTACTACTAATCATCCACCTTGAGATATCTATCCAGAACATCTCGCTGGTATTAAGTTGCGAGTCCCACCCATAGTGTAAACTCAAAGCAACAGACAACTGCATTAAAAGAACTTTGCGTAAAGTAAACAATCCTTGCACCCGCGGGCACAAGCACCGTTGTTTCCCCCCTTGTGGCAACAACACATCCCCTAGACTCATGTTTCTGTCACTCAAGCTAGTCATCGAGGGGCATGAACCCACAATCGAGCATAACGTTCCCTCTTGGAGTCACTACCTACTACTTGGCCAAAGCAATAAATAGCAACGGAGAACATGCAAGAATTACTTACGAACATAAATATAAAAGAGGTAAATCAAATATATTACTCAAACACAATCTGAACATAATCTCACAATCCATCGGATCCCAGCAAACTCATCATAGCAACAGCATAAGGATTACATATGTGCCTCGATCATGTAGGGCAGCTCACGAGGTCTAATTAGTGAAGCATAAGAAGGGGAGGAGAACATCACATAGCTACTGGTCATGGACCCATGGTCCAAGGGAGACTACTCACAACTCATCCGGGAGGCATCCATGGTGGTGGAGAGGCTCCCGGTGGTGATCCTCCCCTCCGGCAAGGTGCCGAGAAGAGTTCTCCTGGTGCTCCCGATCTTGGAAGCGCGGCGGCGGCGGAACAGAGATGAGATCGCGAAAAAGGGTTCCCGTCTCGAGGGTTTCGGGACGCGTGTTAAATATATGCCAAAGGGGGGCATCAGCGGAGGCCTGGAGGGCCCAGGCGCCCCCCCCCCCGGCGCGGCCAGAGGGGGGCCGCGCCACCAGGGCGCCTGGAGCCCTGGTGGCCCCCCTCCGGCTCTACTTTGGCTGCCGGGAAGCTTCTGTAACGCTGATTTTTTATATAATTTTTCCGGTATTTTTCTGACAGTTTACGTGATGGGAAAACCTGAAATACAAAAACAGCAGAAAACAGAAACTGGCACTGGGGTGCACTGAGTTAATAGGTTAGTCCAAATATGATCAAAAGTATATGGAAGTGTATAAATATCATAGCAATATCACCCAAAAGAGGCATGGAGCAAGCAGAAATTATAGATACGTTTTGGACGTATCAACTGGGCAACTCTCTGGAACGTCCTGGTACTTGGCGAAACAAATCTGCAGGGTGGAACTTGGCGCATCCGGATCGAAGCAAGGCCAAGGGGCATCGGCAACAGCAAGGCGGCTGGATCCCGCAGGGAACGTGCGACGAGGAGGGGCGCTGCGGCGCTGGAAACGGAGGTGCGCGGGGCGACGGGGCTCCTGGCCGGCCGGAGCAGCAAGGGGCGCTGCAGCCTGGATGCTCGAGGGAGATGGGGACGAGGCGCTAGGGAGCTCCTCTCCCTGGCGATGCGGCGGCCTGCGATTGGGGCGCGGGGCCAGGCGACGGACGAGGGAGCTGGAACAGGGAGGCCGGCCTTGCTGGCTTCGGCCCAGGGGCGATCATGGCGAGCGGACGGCGCGGCCTTGGCGCTGGCTGGGGCGGGCCGGCTCTGGAAGGGCGCGTCCCAGGCGCTGCTGGAGGCGCTGGAGGAGTGGCGGGGCGACTCTTGGAGACGGGGAGAGGGAGGCGCCATGGAGCCAGAGGGCCGGTGACGCGGGCGCGCGCGCTGGAGGAGCTTGAGGACGGGGCGCGCGGCTTCGAGGAGAAGGGCGCAGGGCCATGGCTGGAGGCCCGATGGCAAGGGAGGCCGGGGCTTCTGGCGCGGAGGCCGCAGGGGCGAGGAAGAGGCGACGGAGGTTGCGCTGGAGGGAGTCGAGGGAGAGAGAGGATCGGGCTCGGGGGTCAGGGCGCTCGAGGGGAGATGGTTGCGGCGCTGGGATGCGGACGAGGGAGGAAAGGGAGAGGGCGAGAGGAGCGACTCTGGCTCGGGCTAGGGTTAGGAAAATCCTGGGCCTGGCCAGATGGGCCGGCGGCTGGCCTAGCAGGCCCAGATGGCCTAAGAGGCCATCGGCTGGCTGGGGAAAGAGTGGCCTGGCCTGGCGGCTGGCTGTTGGGCCAAAGGAGGCCGGCTGGGCTCTCTCCTTTTTTTTAAAACTGCTGCTGTTTTCCCCAAAAAAAAAACAGAAAACAGCAAAGGAGAAAGAAAAAGGAAGGAGGTGTTCTGAAAAGGATTAAGGCATAGGGTAAAATTCCCTGGACTCACAAAAATGTAAGGAATTAATTAAAATTGTTGGAGGGTTTTTGGAGGAACCTCGATAAACGAGGAAAGAAATATAGGGAGGGATTTGACGGTGAAACTTGAATTAAAGAGGCATGGGGAAAATTATGCACGTGTGTTATGCTTAATTCCAAAGAATGGAATATATATAATATAGCTCCCTAAATATTGGGAGGATATGTTATAAAGAGAAGTCATCCTTCCCTCGATTTAAATGGATCGGAGATCCACACGATTTATTTAGGTTGAGATGCAAAAGAAATATGACATGATGGCATGATGACATGATGCAATGCAAAAATAAATAACACAAGCACAAAAGAAACACATGGAAGAACCCGGAACATCTGGAATCTTCTGGAATCTTCTGGGACGTCGGTCTTCGGGCGTCACAACTCTCCCACACTAACAGAGGATCTCGACCCGAGATCCTAGAGATGGCACCGGATAAAAAAAAACGGAAGAGGAAGAGGTAAAGCAAAGTTGCTTCTTTGACAGACGAGTGAAACCACGAACCTTGAGAGGTTGAACAATATGAAAGAAGAAAACAACGGAGATGAACGAATATGAAAACTCCGTTAGAAAATAGGAACAAGGAACATTGTGAGAACCTTGTAGGTTGAAAGACATGAAACAAGTGCTCATGAACCAGAAGAATTTGAAACCGCAACGGTATAGCCAAGGAATAAGAATGACATAATTTGGACAGCACTCCGTCTGAAAATGGAAGGAATTGAACATGAACTTGCCAAGTTGGAATGATACTTGATGAAAACAACAACACACAGCCTCCGGAACATTGAAAGAATGGCACAAGGGGTAAGAAAGAATCAGACAACTCTCCGGTTGAAAAGAGAGGCAAACTTGATAAGATGAGAGAACTTGAATGGAGGACACAACACTCCGGATAAATAGATAAACAAGGAACGAACATGATCTCGATAAAAACGAGATAATGGTTTGGAGAGAGCAACATCACAAAGCCTCCGAAATGAAGAATAGATGCTAGATCGTTGGGAAGAAAAGAACGGAGAAGAAAATGACAACTTCTCCCACGAATGAATCTGAAAATCATCCTTACGAAGAAGGGTTGAATGGGGTTGATGGAAAAATCAAAAACGAAAACGAATAAGCTTGATGTGGGCTTATGGCAAACATCTCAAAATTATGAGGTGACAACCGGCCACTTACGAAACATTTGCTTGGATTGAGATCAATAAGGAGACGATAAACTTATTTCACCGGAATGATAAATGAAGAACTTGGGTCATTTATAAGCACCATAATAGCAACAATTCTCAGGGAAAGCTTTTAGATGAATTATAACCCAAGATGACTCCAGCGAATAGCTTGAAGGGTTGGAAAGATCTCCTGAACAAAGAAAATGATGGGTTTAAATATCCCATTCCTGACAACTTGTGAATCATGAAACATGAAGGAAATTGTCAAAAATGGCATACCACCATCTCAACCAATAAGGTAGAAAGAATTGCACTTGGAAAGCATGATGAAGAATGCTTGAGCTCGAACAAGAATCTTGATGAAGACTTCGAGGATGAATTAAATGATGATGAACCACCATGAGAACTCCGGTAATGAAAGCATGAGAAGTGAAAGATGAAAAGAATAAGATTCAAGGCCTGCGGTGAATTAGATGGAGCTTTAAAATGATATAATTGAAATAGCATGAAGCTCCGGAAAACAAGATGAACAACTTAGAAGCGAGAATATGATATGATGAACAAGCTCCGGAAAAGAGATTAGTCACTTCGGGAAATAAGAATAAGATTTATTGTATGCTTATCCTTCATCAAATTAAATTGATGACAAGCAAACGGATTTGGCATACTACTTATTCTCGTTGGAAAGGATTAAGAGAGATCTCGCACAAACTTGGGTAAATATTCAACGAACCACCGGTAGGATTATGAAAAGAACAAATGAATTGATATGATAACAAGGAAGAGTAAACTTGAATGAACCACCGTAAGAATATGGAGACGAACGAAGAGACATCAATGAAGAATATTTGGAGGACGAAGTTGAAAACTGAGAACGAAGAAATATTCTAAAATGATGGCCTTCGGAGGATCACAATGAAAAGAATTCATGAAATTGCTTCGGACGGGTATAAAAAGAATTCCTCACAATCGGAACAATAATGAGGATGGCATTAAGCTAGAACCACGAATCTTGGAAGAACGGGCCAAGATTTAAGAGAAACACTTCTCCGGTCTCCAAATGCTGAGAATGAAGATGAGAAATGCCCTAAGAATTTCGAGATACTCCGGACGAATGACAAGAGGAAGGTGGAGTTAAAGATGGAAATAATTAAAAACAAGCTTGGAGAAGGCATGTGACTGATGGAAATCATTCTTACGTCACACTTTGAAAAGAATTTTAGAATAACTCCGGAAAAAATTAGAAGAGTCAGGTAAGATCCTAGAAAAAGACCTGTGGGTTAGGGCCCACTAAAGAAATCACCGTTGGAAAAGATTGTTTAAGAGATATTGCACCGGTTGAATTAAATGGCTTGGATGAGATGACAATCTCAAAATAGCTTGAACGGATTAAGAATAGAATTATGAATCTTCTGAGATATCTTCAACACCCCGGATATGAATAAAGAGAGTTGAAAGAATAAGAGAGCCTTCAGATAAGAAATTTCAACATGTGAAACAAAAAGGAATAGATATGATCATGACCAAAGCTTGAATTTAGTCCACCGGAGAAGACTATTGGAATTAAGAATGATGAACTTGAAACTCCTGAGCATTTTCACGATAAATCACCGGATAAGAACATTAAAGGAAAAGAATGAAGAAACAACACATGAATAAAATGGATATTTCATTTGAGAATTTCTTGCTCCGAGAAGAAGAAGGGTGGGAGGGTGGGGAAAACAAAGACAACTTGGGATGAATGAAACAGACAAATTGTCAGATTTCTCAACGCGTCTGTATGGAATAACTTGAAGAGAAGGCACACCGGTTGAAAAGAATTAACATGAAAATCTTGATGGTTAAGAAGAATCAGCACTCCCATAGAAATATGAGAACACCGATTAGGAAAGGTATGGAATCAACATTTGACATCGAAGCAACTCGAATACCAGAATGAAAACGAAACAAAGGATAGATGTGTTTATGAAGAAGATTATGTTGCAACATATCTATCCGAACAGAGAATTGAACGAATGAATTCCGTAGGTACATCAGCTTGACGAGAAGCCACTTGGGAGAACAAAAGATAAATAAAAGCAACAAGGAGCAGATAGAACAAATACAAGATAGAAGCTTCGTTCGACATATTCGTGCTGAAAGCTCATGGAACGTGTTACAAAAGGGTTTTGCAATCCTCGGATCAGCATAGCCAAGGACCCTTTAAGATGCAACTCCCAATCGGAACAGCGGCCATAAACCACTTCACTCAATGTAGAACCCCGAACTTCATATCATGCATTGGTTGGAAGAATGCCTAGAACTACTGGATGAACCCACCTATTAATTTCCGAAAGTTTCCAGTTATGCAATCAGGTGTTGGGGATACGGGGGAAGCACCGCGCACTCAACTCTAATCCTACATCCAGCTGTATCCATCCTTCAACACATAACCAGTTATCTCCGGAAACCGTTTACCTCGGACCTTCGAAACGCATCCACTATACAAGCTATGGAAATACTCCCGAACTACCTCCCCAGTACTGGGTGATGTCGGGGTTATCTTGCCACTAACCGCATAGGAGAGTTTTCGATGTCGGCCGTCTTAAGTATTCTAGAACTGATGCGATGGATTTGTGACGACAACACCTCGGAGCTCAACTCCTCGGGACACTGCCACAACCCCTAATGACAAGAGGCATCGAGAACAATGTTCTCGTCACAAAGACATCGGAACAATCCAAACAATACTCGCGTGATCCTAAAAAAAATTTGGTGCGATTTTTGAAAGTAGAAGAGGCAAGAGTAATCGTCGGGAGTCCTCACCAGAGTGAAAGGGGATGAGGAGCAAAAGAATTCCTACTCTCCGATATATATATAGGACTCAAAACATTTTCAAGTGTGTGCCTAGACTCAACCGTCAACGATTCGATCAATCAGTGGGGGCTTCTAGGTCGGAGAAGGCTCTGAATACCAACTTGTAATGCCCAGGATGGGACTATATCTCCTACATGTCGAAGCACGACTTAAAGATATAAGCCCATTCTGGAATGATCTCAAGTTTGGTATCTTTGCACGACTCATGTAAAAGAGGGATTAAATTGCAAAAGGAGATAGTTGGCTGATGGCTTCTCGCCCCTCGTTGGTTACCCCAAGTGGAAGGTTTGAGATGCAGTGTAGTGGAAGTTTTCCCTTGGCAATACCAAGGATCGATTTCCCTGAGACTCCCAGTTTCAACAAGAAGGTGTCAACTGCTAACGGCGCCAAATATTAGCAATCAACGTGGACCTGCACACAAATACAAATAACTTTGCTCCCAACGAGTACAGAGAGGTTGTCAATCCCTCCGGCCTTGTAGTTTACAAAGGATCAAACACAAGTGATAATAGTGATAGGTATAATTGCAATAGTAAGTAAAAGCGGAAAAGTAAATAGCGGATGTGATCAATGATGGTAATATGGACCGGAGTCTCATGATGTTCACTAGTAATGTCTCTCTCCCAAAAGACGATAAAACAACTATGTGAGGTAAACGAATTACAGCTGGGCAATTGACAGGACTATGTGCGCAAACCAACGCTGACTAAGTTGCAAGAAAGGTAGAGGTTCAAAGCATGGGCGGTACGCCGAGGTAAGTAGACCGAAATCCATCTGCATCTACTACTAATCATCCACCTTGAGATATCTATCTAAAACATCTCGTTGGTATTAAGTTGCGAGTCCCACCCATAGGTAAACTCAAAGCAACAGACAACTGCATTAAAAGAACTTTGCGTAAAGTAAACCATCCTTGCACCCGCGGGCACAAGCACCGTTGTTTTCCCCCTTGTGGCAACAGCACATCCCCTAGACTCATGTTTCTGTCACTCAAACTAGTCATCGAGGGGCATGAACCCACAATCAAGTATAACGTTCCCTCTTGGAGTCACTACCTACTACTTGGCCAAAGCAATAAATAACAACAGAGAACATGTAAGAATTACTTACGAACATAAATATAAAAGAGGTGAATCAAATATATTACTCAAACACAATCTGAACATAATCTCATAATCCATCGGATCCCAGCAAACTCATCATAGCAACAACATAAGGATTACATATGTGCCTCGATCATGTAGGGCAGCTCACGAGGACTAATTAGTGAAGCACAAGAACGGGAGGAGAACATCACATAGCTACTGGTCATGGACCCATGGTCCAAGGGAGACTACTCACAACTCATCCAGGAGGCGTCCATGGTGGTGGAGAAGCTCCCGGTGGTGATCCTCCCCTCCGGCAGGGTGCCGGGAAGAGTTCTCCTGGTGCTCCCGATCTTGGAAGCGGCAGCGGCGGCGGAACAGAGATGAGATCGCGAAAAAGAGTTCCCGTCTCGAGGGTTTCGGGAGACGCTTTAAATATATGCCAAAGGGGGGCATCAGACGAGGCTCGGGGGGCCCAGGCGCCCCCCCCGGCGCGGCCCAGTGGGGGGGGGGGCGCCACCAGGGCGCCTGGGGCCCTGGTGGTCCCCCTCCGGCTGTGCTTCGGGCGCCTGGTAGCTTCTGGAACGCTGATTTTTTATATAATTTTTGCGGGATTTTTCTGGCAGTTTACGTGATGGGAAAACCTGAAAAACAAAAACAGCAGAACACAGAAACTGGCACTGGGGTGCACTGAGTTAATAGGTTATTCCAAATATGATCAAAAGTGTATGGAAGTGTATAAATATCATAGCAATATCACCCAAAAGAGGCATGGAGCAAGCAGAAATTATAGATACGTTTTGGACGTATCAACATCCCCAAGCTTAATTCCTGCTCGTCCTCGACTAGGTAAATGATAACAAGAATAATTTATGTGGTGACATGCTATTAACCATATAGGACTTTTTCATAGTCATATGACAAAAGCTTACTGAGACAATGAATCTATAGTAATTAGGTTGCCTCATGAGAAAATCACAAAGAACTGAAAGTTTTACAATATGATACTGAAACATCAAATAGATTTGTAATGAACATGATGTGCAAATATGATAAAGTGATATCTCGCTTGCCCCCTTTAGTGAAGCAAAACATAAATGTAGGGGCACCTCCAAGGTTTAAGTGATGACTAGATACAATGATTTCAAAATAAACGATATCACAATCATGCAAAAGACAATGCTACTTTGGGACAATGCACATTACACTCAGAATGACAATCATGCTCTCAGTAGTTGGTGCTTTTAAAAGAAGGTGGAGACTCTCGAACCGTGGCTTTTGTTGGCAAGGTTGAAAACCCGTAATCGGAAACAAAGACAAAACATGTAGCAGAGCTCTTGATTTTAAAACAGAAGTTATAATATATTTTTTTAGATCATGCATGTTTCGTCAACGAATGCTAGCAGACAACTCAATCACTTCTTGAGATGGACAAGTTTCGAGGAACGGCTCCCGAATGAGGACGATCACATCCTTTTAATCTCCTTTGTTTATCACTGCCAAAGTTTTCTGATTTCTCATGAACAAAGCGTGAAGGAGGGTTTGTTTGTTATATTAATTTTGAGCCGGGCGCACTCCATGCCAGTTCCTTCTCGTATTATGGGTTTGCTCATTATACATGCAATCCCGGGGTGAAGCTTGTCCAACTTAAAAAGATTATGAATTAACCACTACTTCCTCATGGACTTACAACAGAGGCACAAAATAGGAATGCTTTTCTTTGAATAATTTCGAGATGGTACATGCAAGTCTCCGTTAGGAATGGTAGGTAAATACCATGTAGGAAGGTATGGTGGACTCATATGGCATAACTGGTATAAAAGAATGTGGATGCACAAGCAGTCAATCCGCTTAGTACAGGCGAAGGTTAGCAAAAGACTGGGAGCGACCAACTAAGAGAGCAATGACGGTCATAATCATGCAGAGCGACAAAGCAACATTGAATCAGGCATGGAAGTTATATCGCTACTCAGAAACAAAAGATCATCAAGGCTTGACAGACTTTCTTTACAGTCTTAAATATGCGTGAGCATACGCCAAGTCAATCAAAATAAATTCTTTGAAGGAAGATATTACTAAACCATACCACATCATAGGCAAACAAACCATGTTGGTACTCCAATAACACATTGGGAACCCCCCAGCTATTTGAGACTAACCATAAGAAAACATGAACTACTAAGCGCCATTATGCACGTAGCATCTTTATCATAGACATATCAACCAATGCAACGGAAGCAAACTCTCTTAATAAGATAAGCATGATAACTAAAGAGAGTTCAAGCAACCAACTAAACGAAAGCTCTTTAAAAAGATAAGCATGAAACTGAGAGCTGAACATGATAGTAGCTATTAAAAGACAAAGAACACACACAGCAAATATAGACATGAAAATTCTATGTTAAGTTCTAGGTAGAAGTGGAGCGTGTTTCTCTCCCACATAAAGAAAGCTGAGTTCCGACTCGTTATGAAAAAAAGAAAACTAAAAAGGAACTAAAAGCAAGACGCTCCAAGCATAGCACATAACACATGAAGTGATTAAAATATAGTGGAACGAAAGACGAACTGATAATGTTGATGGAGAAGGGGATGCACGGGGGCATCCCCAAGCTTTGACGCTTGAGTCTCCTTGAATATTTCTTGGGGGTGCACGGGGGCATCCCCAAGCTTGAGCGTTTGACACTCCTGAATCTTTTTATCATCTTCCCTCATACACTTGAAAACTCCCTTCATACATAACTCATCATAATCTGATTAGCGAGGTTAGTACCCATAATAAAATAATTGTTCCTTGCTGGAAATAAAGATATTCTTGAAGTTCTACTGTTTCTCAAGATTTCCAAAAGGTTGTTGCAAAGAAAAAGCAAGCTCTAGGTTTGCAAAATGAAGGAAAGGCAAAACAAGACAGAATCTGTGAAAAACAGAACAGCAGGTAGTAAATGATTTTTCCGGGGCTCTTCTGCAACTCTAATCAAAAAACTCAGAACAGAAGCACGAAAGACAATTATATAGAGCACGCTGTCGAAAAAATTCAGACCAAAAAGATGATCTGGTGATTTTATACGAATTTTTCTATCCAAGGACAGAATCTGTTTCCTGGACAGCACGTCACAACTTTTGAACTTTCTTGCAATCAGAGGCTATACTAGGCACAAAATTTGAAAAATAAAGATACAATGATGATGCTACAATAGTAACAACATCAAGACACAACAAAAGTAAAATAAATTTATTCATTGGGCTGCCTCCCAAAAGCGCTTTCTTTTATGCCTTTAAGCTAGGCATAATGCATAGAGATCAAGTTTTATCAAGAGTAAAAGAATAGCTAGCCCGTATAACGGACTCAAAAGGTAACTTAATCTTCTTTCGAGGGAAGTGTTCCATCCCTTTCTTGAGAGGAAACTGGAATTTTATATTACCCTCTTTCATGTCAATGATAGCACCAACGGTGCGTAGAAAAGGACGTCCCAAAATAATTGGACACGAAGGTTCACATTCAATATCCATAATAGTAAAATCAACGGGGACATAGTTGTCATTGACAATGATAAGAACATCGTCGATCCTCCCCAAGGGTTTCTTTATGGAAGAACCAACGAGACGAACACCAAAAGAACAAGAATCAAAAGGTTTCAATTTAAGCATATCATATATTCTTTTGGGCATAACAGAGGTACTAGCACCAACATCACATAAAGCATAGCAAGAGAAGTTATTCAACTTAATTTTTATCATAGGATCCCAACCATCTTCTAGCTTTCTAGGTATGGAGGCTTCTACTCTAAGTTTCTCCTCCCTAGCTTTGATAAGAGCATTAGTGATATGCTCTGTGAAGGTAAGGTTAATCGTGCTAGTGCGGGGATCTCTAGACATCTTGTGAAGGAAACCAATAACTTTGGTAAGAGTACAATTGTAAAAATCAAGGTCACTACTATCAAGTAAGGTGGTAGTGGTGTCCTTTAGGTTCACTTGTTTGGTAGTTTCTATAGTCATAGCATCACCATTAATAGGTCCATCGGGACCAGGAGTGCATTGGGTGCTAAGAGTTTGGATATCCTCAACAACTTGGATAGTAGCAACAGTGTGGTGGGTAGGAAGGCCCTTAATCCTATCTTCTTCCTCCCTTTCTCTAGCCCATCTCTCTTTAAGTTTAGCCATCATCCTAATATTTTCATTAATTTGCAATTGAATAGCATTAATAGGAGTGACCTTCCTCTCCTCAAGAGGAGAAGTTCTAATTTTAAGCAATTCTACCTCATTGGCTAAATTGTCTACCTTTAAAGAGAGATCACCTAGTTTGTTTAGTTTTTCTTCTACACTATTATTAAAAGCTTTTTGGGTAGTGATGAAATCTTTAAGCATAATCTCTAGTTCAGTAGTGGAGTTCTTGGTGCTAGGATAAGCATTGTTGTTCCCATAAGAATTAGAGGGGAACGGTCTAGGATTGCTACCAAAATTACTCCTATAAGCATTGTTATTAAAATTGTTTCTAGAGATAAAGTTCACATCTACTTGTTCTTGAGCAATCAAAGAATTTAAAGGAACATCACGAAGATCAATAGAAGATTGCTTCGAAAGTAGAGACATGATCAAATCAACTTTTTCATTTAGGGAGGAAATCTCCTCGACAGAGTTTACCTTCCTACCTGTTGGAGCGCGTTCGGTGTGCCATTGGGAATAGTTGGTCATCATCTCATCGAGAAGCTTCGTGGCAGCACCAAGTGTAGTTGACATAAAGGTTCCTCCCGCGGCCGAATCTAACAAGTTCCGCGAGGTAAAGTTCAAGCCTGCATAAAAAGTTTGGATAACCATCCAAGTAGTCAAACCATGAGTAGGGCAGTTCTTGATAAGAGATTTCATACGTTCCCAAGCTTGGGCAACGTGTTCATTATCCAATTGTTTAAAATTCATTATGTTACTTCTTAGTTGGATAATTTTAGCAGGTGGATAGTATTTTCCAATAAAAGCATCTTTGCACTTGTCCCATGAATCTATGCTATTTCTAGGCAAAGACTGAAACCAAATTTTAGCTCCTCCTCTCAAAGAGAAAGGAAAAAGCTTAAGCTTAACAATATTTCCATCTATTTCTTGGTACTTTTGCATATCACAAAGTTCAACAAAGTTGTTTAAGTGTAAAGCAGCATCATCTCCAGCACCGGAGAATTGATCTTTCATGACTAAATTCAGTAAAGCAGGTTTAATTTCATACAAAGGTGCTGAAGTGGCAGGTGTAGTGATAGGTGTGCAGATAAAGTCATCGTTGTTGTGACTAGTGAAGTCACACAACTTGGTGTTCTCGGTGGAACCCATAGTAGCAAGCAAGCAAGATAACTATTTTTTGTGATTTTTGATAAAAGATACTAAAGCAAAACTGAAAGGTAAACTAACAAAACTAAAAAACAAAGGTAAAAGATAGCGTGCAACTCCCCTATCCTGAAGAGTGGAGTCCCCGGCAACGGCGCCAGAAAACTTTGCTTGATGGCTTCTCGCCCCTCGTTGGTTACCCCAAGTGGAAGGTTTGAGATGCAGTGTAGCGGAAGTTTTCCCTGGGCAATACCAAGGATCGATTTCCCTGAGACTCCCAGTTTCAACAAGAAGGTGTCAACTGCTAACGGCGCCAGATATTAGCAATCAACGTGGACCTGCACACATATACAAATAACTTTGCTCCCAACGAGTATAGAGAGGTTGTCAATCCCTCCGGCCTTGTAGTTTACAAAGGATCAAACGCAAGTGATAATAGTGATAGATATAATTGCAATAGTAAGTAAAAGCGGAAAAGTAAATAGCGGATGTGATCAATGATGGTAATATGGACCGGAGTCTCATGATGTTCACTAGTGATGTCTCTCTCCCAAAAGACGATAAAACAGCTATGTCAGGTAAACGAATTACAGCTGGGCGATTGACAGGACCATGTGCGCAAACCAATGCTGACTAAGTTGCAAGAAAGGTAGAGGTTCAAAGCATGGGCGGTACGCCGAGGTAAGTAGACCGAAATCCATCTGCATCTACAACTAATCATCCACCTTGAGATATCTATCCAGAACATCTCGCTGGTATTAAGTTGCGAGTCCCACCCATAGTGTAAACTCAAAGCAACAGACAACTGCATTAAAAGAACTTTGCGTAAAGTAAACAATCCTTGCACCCGCGGGCACAAGCACCGTTGTTTTCCCCCTTGTGGCAATAGCACATCCCCTAGACTCATGTTTCTGTCACTCAAACTAGTCATCGAGGGGCATGAACCCACAATCAAGCATAACGTTCCCTCTTGGAGTCACTACCTACTACTTGGCCAAAGCAATAAATAACAACGGAGAACATGCAAGACTTACTTACGAACATAAATATAAAAGAGGTGAATCAAATATATTACTCAAACACAATCTGAACATAATCTCATAATCCATCGGATCCCAGCAAACTCATCATAGCAACAACATAAGGATTACATATGTGCCTCGATCATGTAGGGCAACTCCCGAGGACTAATTAGTGAAGCACAAGAACGGGAGGAGAACATCACATAGCTACTGGTCATGGACCCATGGTCCAAGGAAGACTACTCACAACTCATCCGGGAGGCGTCCATGGTGGTGGAGAAGCTCCCGGTGGTGATCCTCCCCTCCGGTAGGGTGCCGGGAAGAGTTCTCCTGGTGCTCCCGATCTTGGAAGCGGCGGCGGCGGCGGAACAGAGATGAGATCGCGAAAAAGAGTACCCGTCTCGAGGGTTTCGGGAGACGCTTTAAATATATGCCAAAGGGGGGGCATCAGACGAGGCTCGGGGGGCCCAGGCGCCCCCCCGTCGCGGCCCAGGGG
>LR738714.1:733570548-733656958 GCA_902687465.1 Secale cereale | reverse complement strand
GGGGGGGGGGGGGGGGGGGGGGGGGGGGGCGCTACCAGGGCGCCTGGGGCCCTGGTGGTCCCCCTCCGGCTGTGCTTCGGGCACATGGTAGCTTCTGGAACGCTGATTTTTTATATAATTTTTCTGGATTTTTTCTGGCAGTTCTCGTAACGTGAAAACCTGAAATACAAAAACAACCGAAAACAGAAACTGGCACTGGGGTGCACTGAGTTAATAGGTTAGTCCAAATATGATCAAAAGTGTATGGAAGTGTATAAATAACATAGAAATATCACCCAAAAGAGGCATGGAGCAAGCAGAAATTATAGATATGTTTTGGACGTATCATTGGCTTACACTCGCCACTTCAGACAATACAATACATAAGCAATTCATCATTCAAAACATCACAACCCGACTACGGGCGAAGATCCAAAAGAAAGATACCAAAACAACATAAAGCCACAGGTCTAGGTCAAATCCTAGTAGAAACCACTACTGATCATCGAAAACGTCACAAGCATACGGCCAAACTCTTCATCGAGCTCCCGGTGAAGTACTTGAACCAGCACCTGCATCAAACTCGGCTGAACCTGCATCTGGTGTTGTAGTATCTGTGAGCCACGAGGACTCAACAATCCCATAACCATGGGTATCAAGACTAGCAAAGCTTTATGGGTAGGAGGAGGTAAAGTGGTGAGGTTGCAGCAGCGGCTAAGCAATATATGGTGGCTAACTTACGAGTACAAGAATAAGATGAGCATCTACGCAAACGGTCGCAACTAGTAGTGATCGCTAAAGATCCTGAACTACTTACGAGTCAAACATAACCCCACCGTGTTCTCTTCTCGAAGTGAAAAGAGACAGTCACGGTTACTCACACTGTTGTGTGTTTTACTTTGGATCCTCTGTCAAGTTTTCTACAACCGGACATTAACAAATTCCAATCTGCCACATAACCGCGGGCACAGCTTTCGAAAGATCATAACCCTGCAGGGGTGTTCCAACTTAGCCCATCACAAGCTCTCACGATTAACTGAAGTGATAAATATAATATCATCATCCCTTATCTTAGGGAAATCCGATCAGGCTCGGCATCCCGGTGCACAAGACATTTCGACAATGGTAAAACAAGTCCAACAAGACCTCCCGGCGTGTCGACACCCTGATAGTAGCCGCGCGTATCTCGTCTCAGGCCACGTCCGGATGGGCGATCCTACATGAGCCAAACCTCGAGTTTCCCCGTGGTGGCCCCGCATAACCCCCGTTTGGGACCAACACCATCAGCGCTGGCCCCCCCTGCTATGTAGAAAAGAATCTCCAAGGAGCGTCCCCCTTATGCAAATTAATTAATTAATTAAGTTATTATGAGGCAAATTAAAACAATTGTTGGGCCTTGCTGGAGGAGTTTTATTCAAAGTCGAAGTGTCAAAGGGTCCCCATCCACCCATCGTGTAAGGAACGCAAAATCAAGGAACATAATGCCGGTTTATCGGCGCCTAAGGTGGCATGAGTGGAACAAAACACCGAGCAAAAGGCCAAGCCTTCCACCCATGCCCAGTATATAGGTGTGTTAATAATAATTAAAGATATTGTGATATACCAACAACAAGTTCCCTCCTGGAACGAACTTCATCTTCACCTGCAACTAACAACGCTATAAGAGGGGCTGATCAAGCGGGTAACATAGCCAAACAGTGGTTTTGCTAGGAAGGTGTCAAAGGCTAGAGGTTTCATGGCAACAAGGAGAGGCTGACATAAAGATGGGTAGCGCGACATGTAACGATAGCATCGAGACAACTAAGCATGGCAATGATAGTAAAAGTATCCAAGGGTATGATCATCTTGCCTGAGATTCCACAAGGGAGAAGAACGGATCCATGAAGTAGACGGAGCAACATAGTCGAGCGAATCCTCACAACTCCGGAACGAAACCGAAGCTAACAAGAGAAGCAACCGGAGAGAAACAAGCAACACGGTAAACACACAAGCATAAACATGGCATATGATGCACATCCAAGTATGATGCATGTCCGGTTTAATTATGCATGGCATGGCAAAGTGCAAAAACAAGTACTACAAGTTAAGTGGAGCTCAATATGCAACGAGTTGCATATTGAAGAAACACCACATTTAATTATTTAATTGACTCTCGTTTATTTACAAGACAAGATTAAATGTTTGTTAACAAGGCAAGAGGTGAAGCATAATAAAACTACACTATTAGGCATTTTAAATGAGGCCGGAAAACAACAACAATTCCTGAAAATCCCCATGAGCATGTTTAGCAATTTTTAAGCAAACAACAATTCACACATTTTAAATGTTGTTAACATGATGCGGATGACATGATCAAGTTTTATGCAATTTTATTAAAAGTGAACATGAAAAAGATAAGGAGTATTTGTCACCGTGGTGGAAGGAAGGGGTGCCACGGCAACGATCCGAAAATGATGCAACGCAACATCTCGGTTCCGGTAACCCGTTGAGAGTCCGGAGCAAAAGCAAAGGTGGAGTGAGCGAGCAGAATGAGATGAAAGGTGGGGTAATCCCGTCACCGGGTTCCCACGGGTCGGCAACAAGGCAACCGAGGAGCATGACAAAAGACTAAACGGGCACGGTGCACACAAGGGAACATCTCATACAACCAAGCATTCCACGGTTCATCGTCTCGGGGTTATACCTTCGGAACAATCGTTCTCGGAGGGGTTCGAGTCATCGAGGGACGTAGTGGAAGTAGTGGTACACGGGTCGTAGAGGAAGTAGTCGTTTCGTAGAGGTATTCGTTATGTAGCCGTTCTCGCGATTCGTAGAGGAAGTAGGCGTTCACGTTTCCGAAGAGGTACTTGTCGCACCGCCGAGCGTAGTGGTACTTGTCGCGTCGTCTTGTGTAGTCATTCCCGTTCGTAGATGTTCATGTCATCGGAGGGGTACTTGTCGCGGCAACGGACGTCTTCGGGGCGACGGTAGTGGTACTCGTTCGTAGATGTACTTGAGGGTCTTCGGACTTGTCGGACTCGGTTCTCACGACGGTAGTGGTGCTTGATGTGTCGCCGTGTGTAGTCGAACTTGGGCATCGGAGAGGAACTTGATGTAGTCGAACTTGGCGTATCCGAAGGGGTACTTGGCGTCGGTAGATGTACTCGTTATGTAGATGTTCGGGTGCGTCTGTAGATGTACTCATTATGTAGATGTTCGGGTGCGTCTGTAGATGTACTGGGCAACTCCCTGGAACGTCCTGGTACTTGGCGAAACATAACTGCAGGGTGGAACTTGGCGCATCCGGATCAAAGCAAGGCCAAGGGGCATCGGCAACAGCAAGGCGGCTGGATCCCGCAGGGAACAGGCGACGAGGAGGGTGATACGTCCAAAACGTATCTATAATTTCTGCTTGCTCCATGCCTCTTTTGGGTGATATTGCTATGATATTTATACACTTCCATACACTTTTGATCATATTTGGACTAACCTATTAACTCAGTGCACCCCAGTGCCAGTTTCTGTGTTCTGCTGTTTTTGTTTTTCAGGTTTTCCCATCACGTAAACTGCCAGAAAAATCCCGCAAAAATTATATAAAAAATCAGCGTTCCAGAAGCTTCCCGGCAGCCAAAGTAGAGCCGGAGGGGGGCCACCAGGGCTCCAGGCGCCCTGGTGGCGCGGCCCCCCTCCTGGCCACGCCGGGGGGGCGCCTGGGCCCCCCAGGCCTCCGCTGATGCCCCCCTTTGGCATATATTTAACACACGTCTCGAAACCCTCGAGACGGGAACCCTTTTTCGCGATCTCATCTCTGTTCCGCCGCCGCCGCGCTTCCAAGATCGGGAGCACCAGGAGAACTCTTCACGGCACCCTGCCGGAGGGGAGGATCACCACCGGGAGCCTCTCCACCACCATGGACGCCTCCCGGATGAGTTGTGAGTAGTCTCCCTTGGACCATGGGTCCATGACCAGTAGCTATGTGATGTTCTCCTCCCCTTCTTGTGCTTCACTAATTAGACCTCGTGAGCTGCCCTACATGATCGAGGCACATATGTAATCCTTATGCTGTTGCTATGATGAGTTTGCTGGGATCCGATGGATTGTGAGATTATGTTCAGATTGTGTTTGAGTAATATATTTGATTTACCTCTTTTATATTTATGTTCGTAAGTAATTCTTGCATGTTCTCCGTTGCTATTTATTGCTTTGGCCAAGTAGTAGGTAGTGACTCCAAGAGGGAACGTTATGCTCGATTGTGGGTTCATGCCCCTCGATGACTAGCTTGAGTGACAGAAACATGAGTCTAGGGGATGTGCTGTTGCCACAAGGGGGAAAACAACGGTGCTTGTGCCCGCGGGTGCAAGGATTGTTTACTTTACGCAAAGTTCTTTTAATGCAGTTGTCTGTTGCTTTGAGTTTACACTATGGGTGGGACTCGCAACTTAATACCAGCGAGATGTTCTGGATAGATATCTCAAGGTGGATGATTAGTAGTAGATGCAGATGGATTTCGGTCTACTTGCGTTGGTGTACCGCCCATGCTTTGAACCTCTACCTTTCTTGCAACATAGTTAGCATTGGTTTGCGCACATAATTCTGTCAATTGCCCAGCTGTAATTCGTTCACCTCACATAGCTGTTTCATCGTCTTTTGGGAGAGAGACATCACTAGTGAACATCATGGGACCCCGGTCCATATTACCATCACTGATCACATCCGCTATTTACTTTCTGTTTTTACTTACTATTTGCAGCAATACCTATCACTATTATCACTTGCGTTTGATCCTTTGTAAACGACAAGGCCGGAGGGATTGACAATCTCTCTGTACTCGTTGGGAGCAAAGTTATTTGTATCTGTGTGCAGGTCCACGTTGATTGCTAATATCTGGCGCCGTTAGCAGTTGACACCTTCTTGTTGAAACTAGGAGTCTCAGGGGAAATCGATCCTTGGTATCTTTGCCAAGGGAAAACTTCCGCTACACTGCATCTCAAACCTTCCACTTGGGGTAACCAACGAGGGGCGAGAAGCCATCAAGCAAAGTTTTCTGGCGCCGTTGCCGGGGACTCCACTCTTCAAGATAGGGGAGTTGCACGCTATCTTTTACCTTTGTTTTTAGTCTTGTTAGTTTACCTTTCAGTTTTTGCTTTAGTATCTTTTATCGAAAATCACAAAAAAATAGTTATCTTGCTTGCTTGCTGCTATGGGTTCCACCGAGAACACCAAGTTGTGTGACTTCACTAGTCATAACAACGATGACTTTATTTGCACGCCTATCACTACACCTGCCATTTCAGCACCTTCTTATGAAATTAAACCTGCTTTACTGAACCTAGTTATGAAAGATCAATTCTCCGGTGCTGGAGATGATGCTGCTTTACACTTAAACAAATTTTTTGAACTTTGTGATATGCAAAAGTACTAAGAAATAGATGGTAATATTGTTAAGCTTAAGCTTTTTCCTTTCTCCTTGAGAGGAGGAGCTAAAATTTGGTTTCAATCTTTGCCTAGAAATAGCATAGATTCATGGAACAAGTGCAAAGATGCTTTTATTGGAAAATACTATCCACCTGCTAAAATTATCCAACTAAGAAGTAACATAATGAATTTTAAACAATTGGATAATGAACACGTTGCCCAAGCTTGGGAACGCATGAAATCTCTTGTCAAGAACTGACCTACTCATGGTTTGACTACTTGGATGGTTATCCGAACTTTTTATGCAGGCTTGAACTTTACCTCGCGGAACTTGTTAGATTCGGCCGCGGGAGGAACCTTTATGTCAACTACACTTGGTGCTGCCACGAAGCTTCTCGATGAGATGATGACCAACTATTCCCAATGGCACACCGAACGCGCTCCAACAGGTAGGAAGGTAAACTCTGCCGAGGAGATTTCCTCCCTAAATGAAAAAGTTGACTTGATCATGTCTCTACTTTCGAAGCAATCTTCTATTGATCCTCGTGTTGTTCCTTTAAATTCTTTGATTGCTCAAGAACAAGTAGACGTGAACTTTATCTCTAGAAACAATTTTAATAACAATGCTTATAGGAGTAATTTTGGTAGCAATCCTAGACCGTTCCCCTCTAATTCTTATGGGAACAACAATGCTTATCCTAGCACCAAGAACTCCACTACTGAACTAGAGATTATGCTTAAAGATTTCATCACTACCCAAAAAGCCTTTAATAAGAGTGTAGAAGAAGAACTAAACAAACTAGATGATCTCTCTTCGAAGGTAGACAATTTAGCCCATGAGGTAGAATTGCTTAAAATTAGAACTTCTCCTCTTGAGGAGAGGAAGGTCACTCCTATGAATGCTATTCAAGTGCAAATTAATGAAAACATTATGATGTTGGCTAAACTTAAAGAGAGATGGGTTAGAGAAAGGGAGGAAGAAGATAGAATTAAGAGCCTTCCTACCCACCACACTGTTGCTACTATCCAAGTTGTTGAGGATATCCAAACTCTTAGCACCCAATGCGCTCCTGGTCCCAATGGACCTATTAATGGTGATGCTATGACTATAGAAACTACCAAACAAGTGAACCTAAAGGACACCACTACCACTTTACTTGATAGTAGTGACCTTGATTTTGATAATTGCACTCTTACCGAAGTTATTGATTTCCTTCACAAGATGTCTAGAGATCCCCGCACTAGCACGCTTAATCTTGCCTTCACAGAGCATATCACTAATGCTCTTATCAAAGCTAGGGAGGATAAACTTAGAGTAGAAGCCTCCATACCTAGAAAGCTAGAAGATGGTTGGGATCCTATGATAAAAATTAAGTTGAATAACTTCTCTTGCTATGCTTTATGTGATGTTGGAGCTAGTACCTCTGTTATGCCCAAAAGAATATATGATATGCTTAAATTGAAACCTTTTGATTCTTGTTCTTTTGGTGTTCGTCTCGTTGATTCTTCCATAAAGAAACCTTTGGGGAGGATCGACGATGTTCTTATCGTTGTCAATGACAATTATGTTCCCGTTGATTTTACTATTATGGACACTGAATGTGAACCTTCTTGTCCAATTATTTTGGGACGTCCTTTTCTACGCACCGTTGGTGCTATCATTGACATGAAAGAGGGGAATATAAGATTCCAATTTCCTCTCAAGAAAGGGATGGAACACTTCCCTAGAAAGAAGATTAAGTTACCTTTTGAGTCCGTTATACGGGCTAGCTATTCTTTTACTCTTGATAAAACTTGATCTCTTTGCATTATGCCTAGCTTAAAGGCATAAAAGAAAGCGGTTTTGGAAGGCAACCCACATGAATAAATTTTATTTTGCTTTTGTTGTGTCTTGATGTTGTTACTACAGTAGCATCATCATTGTATCTTTGCTTTTCAACTTTGTGCCAAGTGTAGCCTCTGATTGCAAGAAAGTTCAAAAGTTGTGACGTGCTGTCCAGGAAACAGATTCTGTCCTTGGATAGAAAAATTCGTATAAAATCACCAGATCATCTTTTTGGTCTGAATTTTTTCGACAGCGTGCTCTATACAATTGTCTTTCGAGCGTCTGTTCTGAGTTTTTTGATTAGAGTTGCAGAAGTGCCCCGAAAAAATCATTTACTACCTGTTGTTTTGTTTTTCACAGATTCTGTCCTGTTTTGCCTTTCCTTCATTTTGCAAACCTTGAGCTTGCTTTTTCTTTGCAAAAACCTTTTGGCAATCTTGAGAAACAGTAGACCTTCAAGAATATCCTTATTTCCAGCAAGTAACAATTATTTTATTATGGGTACTAACGTCGCTTATCAGATTATGATGAGTTATGTATGAAGGGAGTTTTCAAGTGTGCGAGGGAAGATGATAAAAAGATTCAGGAGTGTCAAACGCTCAAGCTTGGGGATGCCCCCATGCACCCCCAAGAAATATTCAAGGAGACTCAAGCGTCTAAGCTTGGGGATGCCCCTGTGCATCCCCTTCTCCATCAACATTATCAGTTCGTCTTTCGTTCCACTATATTTTTATCACTTCATGTGTTATGTGCTATGCTTGGAGCGTCTTGCTTTTAGTTTCCTTTTTAGTTTTCTTTAGCTTTTCATAACGAGTCGGAACTCAGCTTTCTTTATGTGGGAGAGAAACACGCTCCACTTCTACCTAGAACATAACATAGAATTTTCATGTCTATCTTTGCTGTGTGTGTTCTTTGTCTTTCAATAGCTACTATCATGCTTAGCTCTTAGTTTTCATGCTTATCTTTTTAAAAAGCTTTTGTTTAGTTGGTTGCTTGAACTCTCTTTAGTTATCATACTTATCTTATTAAGAGAGTTTGCTTCTGTTGCATTGGTTGATATGTCTATGATAAAAATGCTACGTGCATAATGGTGCTTAGTAGTTCATGTTTTCTTATGGTTAGTCTCAAATAGCTGGGGGGTTCCCAATGTGTTATTGGAGTACCAACATGATTTGTTTGCCTATGATGTGGTATGGTTTAGTAATATCTTTCTTCAAGAATTTATTTTGATTGACTTGGCGTATGCTCACGCATATTTAAGACTGTAAAGAAGGTCTGTCAAGCCTTGATGATCTTTTGTTTTTAAGTAGCGATATAACTTCCATGCCTAATTCAATGTTGCTTTGTTGCTCTGCATGATTATGATCGTCATTGCTCTTTTAGTTGGTCGCTCCCAGTCTTTTGCTAACCTCCACCTGTACTAAGCGGACTGACTGCTTGTGCATCCAAAATCTTTTAAACCAATTATGCCATATGAGTCCACCATACCTTCCTATACATGGTATTTACCTGCCATTCCTAACGAAGACTTTCATGTACCATCTCGAAATTATTCAAAAAAATATTTTTCTTTTGTGCCTCTGTTTTAGTTCATGAGGAAGTAGTAGTTAATTCATGATCTTTTTAAGTTGGACAAGCTTCACCCCCGGATTGCATGTCTAATGTGCAAACCCATAATACGAGAAGGAACTGGAAAAGAGTGCGCCCGGCTCAAAAATAATATAACAAACAAACCCTCCTTCACGCTTTGTTCATGAGAAATCAGAAAACTTTGGCAGTGATAAACAAAGGAGATTAAGAGGATGTGATCGTCCTCATTCGGGAGCCGTTCCTCGAAACTTGTCCATCTCAAGAAATGATTGAGTTGTCTGCTAGCATTCGTTGACGGAACATGCGTAATCTAAAAAAAAAATTTACTTCTGTTTTTAAAACCAAGAGCTCTGGTACATGCTTTGTCTTTGTTTCCGACCACGGGTTTTCACCCTTGCCAACAAAAGCCACAGTTCGAGAGTCTCCACCTTCTTTTAAAGCACCAACTACTGAGAGCATGATTGTCATTCTGAGTGTAATGTGCATTGTCTTTTGCATGATTGTGATATCGTTTATTCTGAAATCATTGTATCTAGTCATCACTTAAACCTTGGAGGTGCCCCTGCATTTATGTTTTGCTTCACTAAAGGGGGCAAGCGAGATATCACTTTATCATATTTGCACACCATGCTCATTACAAATCTATTTGATGTTTCAGTATCATGTTGTAAAACTTTCAGTTCTTTGTGATTTTCTCATGAGGCAACTTAATTACTACAGATTCATTGTCTCAGTAAGCTTTTGTCATATGACTATGAAAAGTCCTATATGCTTAATAGCATGTCACCACAGAAATTATTCTTGTTATCATTTACCTACTCGAGGACGAGCAGGAATTAAGCTTGGGGATGTTGATACGTCCAAACCGTATCTATAATTTCTGCTTGCTCCATGCCTCTTTTGGGTGATATTGCTATGATATTTATACACTTCCATACACTTTTGATCGTATTTGGACTAACCTATTAACTCAGTGCACCCCAGTGCCAGTTTCTGTTTTCTGCTGTTTTTGTATTTCAGGTTTTCCCATCACGTAAACTGCCAGAATAATTCCGAAAAAATTATATAAAAAATCAGCGTTCCAGAAGCTTCCCGGCAGCCAAAGTAGAGCCGGAGGGGGGCCACCAGGGCTCCAGGCGCCCTGGTGGCGCGGCCCCCCTCCTGTCCGCGCCGGGGGGGGGGGGGGGCGCCTGGGCCCCCAGGCCTCCGCTGATGCCCCCCTTTGGCATATATTTAACACGCGTCCCGAAACCCTCGAGGCGGGAACCCTTTTTCGCGATCACATCTCTGTTCCGCCGCCGCCGCGCTTCCAAGATCAGGAGCACCAGGAGAACTCTTCCCGGCACCCTGCCGGAGGGGAGGATCACCACCGGGAGCCTCTCCACCACCATGGACGCCTCCCGGATGAGTTGTGAGTAGTCTCCCTTGGACCATGGGTCCATGACCAGTAGCTATGTGATGTTCTCCTCCCCTTCTTGTGCTTCACTAATTAGACCTCGTGAGCTGCCCTACATGATCGAGGCACATATGTAATCCTTATGCTGTTGCTATGATGAGTTTGCTGGGATCCGATGGATTGTGAGATTATGTTCAGATTGTGTTTGAGTAATATATTTGATTTACCTCTTTTATAATTATGTTCGTAAGTAATTCTTGCATGTTCTCCGTTGCTATTTATTGCTTTGGCCAAGTAGTAGGTAGTGACTCCAAGAGGGAACGTTATGCTCGATTGTGGGTTCATGCCCCTCGATGACTAGCTTGAGTGACAGAAACATGAGTCTAGGGGATGTGCTGTTGCCACAAGGGGGAAAACAACGGTGCTTGTGCTCGCGGGTGCAAGGATTGTTTACTTTACGCAAAGTTCTTTTAATGCAGTTGTCTGTTGCTTTGAGTTTACACTATGGGTGGGACTCGCAACTTAATACCAGCGAGATGTTCTGGATAGATATCTCAAGGTGGATGATTAGTAGTAGATGCAGATGGATTTCGGTCTACTTGCCTTGGCGTACCGCCCATGCTTTGAACCTCTACCTTTCTTGCAACATAGTTAGCATTGGTTTGCGCACATAATTCTATCAATTGCCCAGCTGTAATTCGTTCACCTCACATAGCTGTTTTATCGTCTTTTGGGAGAGATACATCACTAGTGAACATCATGGGACCCCGGTCCATATTACCATCACTGATCACATCCGCTATTTACTTTCTGTTTTTACTTACTATTTACAGCAATACCTATCACTATTATCACTTGCGTTTGATCCTTTGTAAACGACAAGGCCGGAGGGATTGACAACCTCTCTGTACTCGTTGGGAGCAAAGTTATTTGTATCTGTGTGCAGGTCCACGTTGATTGCTAATATCTGGCGCCGTTAGCAGTTGACACCTTCTTGTTGAAACTAGGAGTCTCAGGGGGAATCGATCCTTAGTATCTTTGCCAAGGGAAAACTTCCGCTGCACTGCATCTCAAACCTTCCACTTGGGGTAACCAACGAGGCGCGAGAAGCCATCAGAGGGGCGCTGCGGCGCTGGAAACGGAGTTGCGCGGGGCGACGGGGCTCCTGGCCGGCCGGAGCAGCATGGGGCGCTGCAGCCTAGATGCTCGAGGGAGATGGGGACGAGGCACTGGGGAGCTCCTCTCCCTGGCGATGCGGCGGCCTGCGATTGGGTCGCGGGGCCAGGCGACGGACGAGGGAGCTGGAACGGTGAGGCCGGCCTCGCTGGCTTCGGCCTAGGGGCGATCATGGCGAGCGGACAGCACGGCCTTGGCGCTGGCTGGGGCGGGCCGGCTCTGGAAGGGCGCGTCCCAGGCGCTGCTGGAGGCGCTGGAGGAGTGGCGGGGCGACTCTTGGCGACGGGGAGAGGGAGGCGCCATGGAGCCAGAGGGCCGGTGACGCGGGCGCGCGCGCTGGAGGAGCTTGAGGACGGGGCGCGCGGCTTCGAGGAGAAGGGCGCAGGGCCATGGCTGGAGGCCCGATGGCAAGGGAGGCCGGGGCTTCTGGCGCGGAGGCCGCAGGGGCGAGGAAGAGGCGACGGAGGTTGCGCTGGAGGGAGTCGAGGGAGAGAGAGGATCGGGCTCGGGGGTCAGGGCGCTCGAGGGGAGATGGTTGCGGCGCTGGGATGCGGACGAGGGAGGAAAGGGAGAGGACGAGAGGAGCGACTCTGGCTCGGGCTAGGGTTAGGAAAATCCTGGGCCTGGCCAGATGGGCCGGCGGCTGGCCTAGCAGGCCCAGATGGCCTAAGAGGCCATCGGCTGGCTGGGGAAAGAGTGGCCTGGCCTGGCGGCTGTCTGTTGGGCCAAAGGAGGCCGGCTGGGCTCTCCTTTTTTTTAAAACTGCTGCTGTTTTCCAAAAAAAAAAAACAGAAAACAGCAAAGGAGAAAGAAAAAGGAAGGAGGTGTTCTGAAAAGGATTAAGGCATAGGGTAAAATTCCCTGGACTCACAAAAATGTAAGGAATTAATTAAAATTGTTGGAGGGTTTTTGGAGGAACCTCGATAAACGAGAAAAGAAATATAGGGAGGGATTTGACGGTGAAACTTGAATTAAAGAGGCATGAGGAAAATTATGCACGTGTGTTATGCTTAATTCCAAAGAATGGAATATTTATAATATAGCTCCCTAAATATTGGGAGGATATGTTATAAAGAGAAGTCATCCTTCCCTCGATTTAAATGGATCGGAGATCCACACGATTTATTTTGGTTGAGATGCAAAAGAAATATGACATGATGGCATGATGACATGATGCAATGCAAAAATAAATAACACAAGCACAAAAGGAACACATGGAAGAATTCGGAACATCTGGAATCTTCTGGAATCTTCTGGGACATCGGTCTTCGGGCGTCACAATGTTTCGCCACAAATACTAAGAAGTCTAGGCCGGTAAGGGATCGATTTTTCTGGATTTTTTGGAAATATTTTTACCCATGTTGTTTGAGCGACACGTTGTGTGCCCTTGTCTATTCTGTGTGTGCAGTGCATCCTACGAAAGAGTTCCATTGTTTTTTTAATATCTCTTTGACTGCATGTTTTGCATGGTCAAATTCACGTGGCTACTCCAGCTTTTTTTGGGTTTGCTTCATTCCACGCGTCGCATGCATGTCTTGGTCCAGTTCACATGGCCCTTCTAGATTTCCTGAGTTGGTTCTGCTCCATCACCATGCTGCATGGAGCATGCATGTTCCCATGTTTGTCCATTGACTAGCAGCTCACCAATTGACACGTTGCCTTCTAGACTTTCCCGATGTGCTTCATTTTCATTTTTTTTTCTTTTGGCTCCCTATAAGTACTTGTTTGCCTTGCCTGATGCTCATTCACGCCACCTCAAGAAATCATCCGACCATTCTCTTTCCCAACTCAGCACTACACCGCCGCTGCCTCCTCTCCTCCATCTCTGCACGGGTGCGCACCCCCATCCTCCCCAACCTGGTCGCCGGCGGGCCGCTGCTCCCTCTCCTCCATCTCTGCACGGGTGCGCACCCCCATCCTCCCCAACATGGTCGCTGGCTGGCCCCTACGCGACGTCGTTCGTCGAGCTAGGGTTGGAGCAGCTTGGCGGCGATGAGGAGCAGGCGATGAGGAGCAGGCCAGCCCTCTCAAGAGGGTCGTCCACACCGTTGCAGTCGGTGACTTTCAGGGGCAGTCAGCGCCTCTCCTCTCTAATTGTGACTCCGGCGACGTCGGCCAGGACGTTCCCCGTCGGTGCGAACGCGATGCAGATGCACGGCCCTTGAGGGAGAGGTCGATGCTGGGTTGCGCCTGTTGAAGCACGACGGAGAGGGGGAGGCCTTCTGGCCAACGCCACGTCCGCCATGGGATCGGTTTAGTGTTGGGAACGTAGTATTTTAAAATTTTCCTACGATCACGCAAGATCTATCTACCAGATGTATAGCAACGAGAGGGGAGAGTGTGTCCACGTACCCTCGTAGACCGAAAGCGGAAGCGTTAGAACGACGCGGTTGATGTAGTCGTACGTCTTCACGGCCCGACCGATCAAGCACCGAAACTACGGCACCTCCGAGTTCTAGCACATGTTCAGCTCGATGATGTCCCTCGAACTCCGATCCAGCCGAATGTCGAGGGAGAGTTCCGTCAGCACGACGGTGTGGTGACGATCTTGATGTTCTACTTTCGCAGGGCTTCGCCTAAGCACCGCTATAATATTATCGAGGAGAGCTATGATGGAGGGGGGCACCGCACACGGCTAAGAGATCAAGAGATCAATTGTTGTGTCTAGAGGTGCCCCCTTGCCCCCGTATATAAAGGAGGGAGGGAGAGGCCGGCCCTAGAGGGGGCGCGCCAAGTGTGGGGAGTCCTACTAGGACTCCCAAGTCCTAATAGGATTCCCCTTTCCTTTCCGGAGTAGGAGAGAAGGAAAAAGGGGGAGAGGGAGAAGGAAAAGGAGGCTGCACCCCTTGTCCAAGTCGGACCAGAAGGGGGGGCGCGCGCCTCCTTCCTTTTGGCCTCTCTCTTCTATTCTCGTAACTCCCTGGTACTCCGAAAATACCCGAATCACTCGGAACCTTTCCGATGTCCGAATATAGTCGTCCAATATATTGATTTTTACGTCTCGACCATTTAGAGACTCCTCGTCATGTCCCCGATCTCATCCGGGACTCCGAACTCCTTCGGTACATCAAAACTCATAAACTCATAATAAAACTGTCATCGAAACCTTAAGCGTGCGGACCCTACGGGTTCGAGAACTATGTAGACATTACCGAGACATGTCTTCGGTCAATAACCAATAGCGGAACCTGGATGCTCATATTAGCTCCCACATATTCTACGAATATCTTTATCGGTCAAACCGCATAACAACATACGTTGTTCCCTTTGTCATCGGTATGTTACTTGCCCGAGATTCGATCGTTGGTATCTCAATACCTAGTTGAATCTCGTTACCGGCAAGTCTCTTTACTCGTTCCGTAATACATCATCCCGCAACTAACTCATTAGCTGCAATGCTTGCAAGGCTTATAGTGATGTGCATTACCGAGTGGGCCCAGAGATACCTCTCCGACAATCGGAGTGACAAATCCTAATCTCGAAATACGCCAACCCAACAAGTACCTTCGGAGACACCTGTAGAGTACCTTTATAATCACCCAGTTACGTTGTGACGTTTGGTAGCACACAAAGTGTTCCTCCGGTATTCGGGAGTTGCATAATCTCATAGTCATAGGAACATGTATAAGTCATGAAGAAAGCAATACACTAGTAGATAAAGGGGGATCAGACCCGGTTCATTTGGGCCTTTAGCCCCGGTTCTGGAACCGGGGCAACAGGGTCGGTACTAATGCTCTGACCCTTTAGTCCCGGTTCAATCCAGAACCGGGGCAAAAGGGTGTCCACGTGGCCTGTGCACGGAGTCCAGGCAGGAGGGGCTTTAGTCCCGGTTGGTGGTACCAACCGGGACCAAAAGGCTCCCACGCGTCAGCATTTCTGTGGCTGTGGTTTTTGTTTTTTTTTTGAAAGGGGAGGGGGGGTTTAGGTTTTGGGGGTTAATTTAGGTGCTTGATATATTGTGTTAGCTAGCTAATTAATAGAGAGAAGTGTTCTCTCTTATGTCCGTGCTTTTGGTCGACGCTACATACTACACATACGTATATATATGAACTAGAGTAGTCACGCTAGCTAGCTAGCTAGCTGCTAGCTACTAAGCAAACGAAGGAACAGAAGATCTCGTATATATAATCAACATATATATATATGCATACAGAGAGAAGTAATAATATCGACCACCTCTCTTTCTCCGAGAGATTGGTCGAACAACAAGTTCTCGTATATCTATCCGACACTACCGGGCACATATATATATACAATAATTATCTCTTACAAAAATAATCTCCTAACACATGGATGCATGGTTCACATAGTATTCTCCGTCTTCAGCGATCACGTGTTCAAGGAAGAATGCCGCCAATTCCTCTTGAATTGCTCGCAGACGATCTGGTGTTAGGAGTTCATCCCGCATCCGAAACATCTAATTTGAAGTAGGGGGTCAATACATGAAATGATGCTATAAATTTGTGAATATTATTGATTGCTTACGCACTTTAAATTGTTCATCAGTGTAGCCCCGCTCACAGGTCGTGTGGCGGATGGACTCGCAAATGTAGTATCCACAATAATCATTCCCGGGTTCCTGCCACAACCACTTTACAAGAAATAGAGCTCAATCAAACTGATAAGCAAGAATGCCAAATTGGTATTGATGAAACTAGCTAGCGCTTGAATCAAGATATAGGAGATGCGCGCGCGGAACATGCTACTATATAGTACTTACTTTCGGGTATCTAAATTGTAGCTTCTTCGGCAGTCCCGGAGCTTTTTTGCTGAATGTTTTCCAAGCCCTGCCAGACAAAGTAAACAATTAGTTGATATCAGAAATGAAGTTGCTGATATATATGCATGGTGGATAATATTGATCGATTTAACTTACCTGGCTAGCATTTGAGTCATGTCCGCATACTCCTCGGGATCTTTACGTTTAGAGTCGAAGACAGTTACTATTCCCTTCTCAAGCTTAATCTCTAAGAGAATATAGTGGAAGCTGCGCACGAATGCATGAGATCATTACATCACTATAAACTTGACTGATATATATAAGGGAAACCAAATATGCACAAGACATTAACACTCACTTGAAGTTGTAAGGAAAGAGTATTATATCTTTGTTTTCATTTACCACCAACGATCGTAGCAAGTTGGTCTCGGTATCGCCGGGACGCAATTTAACCTCGGTTGCATCTATGAGGTATGTGTTAATAAACCCAATATCACCTACTTGTCTTTTCTTCAATTCGACGATCTTCAATCTGAATAATATAGTGAGGATAATTATAAATACATGCAATGAAGATCAGCTATATAGAGAGACTTAATGACAGAAGTAGTACTACTTACAGACAGTAGCAGGTGATCGTTGTTTTATCGAGGGCCAATTGATTGAAAAATTGATAGAACTCCTCAAATGGAACAGGCAACAGGTCAATTCCAACGAGGTCATGCTCAGGTTTAACTCTCAAATACAAGTTATTCCTCCCCCCAGACTCTCTGCAGATTTTCATGTACCAATCATGCAATCTTCGCATATTCGTTGATAGAGATCTTTCATTTTTTACGAGAGGCTTTTTGTACTCGTATCTTTCTATCTGCACGTCCATGAAATCATAGTGTACATCGTCGGACGCGTAATCTGCAAGATTGGTATAACCGGGCACCATCCTCGGATCATTGGCGACCATGTCGCTAGACACCTTGAGCGGGGGGCACGATTGGTTCGCTTGTTCGCCGAGCTGGGCAATTTGTTTCCCAGCTCGCCCTTCTGCTAACCTCTGATCACTTTTTGTACTTCCGGACCGCTTGACATCTTGAAATGTCTTTTGAATAATGCGGTCATAGTTGCCCTTCGGCTTACTTTTCGCTGGTTGCTTCAGGGCAGCAAGAGTGCGCTTTGCTTTCACCGCATCTATCTTTTCCTCTGGAGGTGGATGTCTCTGTGCTTTCAACCCTTCAAAAAAGTCCTTCACTTCGCCTTCAGCGATCTTCGTGTTTTCCTCGTCGGACCTCTCGTACGGCAACTTCTCTAGAGGCGTGAGAGAAGGACCGAATCTGCATCGCCTCCCGCCTCTGGCTGTACTGGTAGACGTCGCCGGACCAGACGAAGCGGCTGTCTTTTTTACTTGCTTAGGCGCCGGAGCAGGAGCAGCCGGAGCGGCGGCAGGTCTCTTCCGCCCTTGCTGATTAGGCGAAGGAGGAGCTGGCTGTCTGCTCGGGCGCGCCGGCGGCGAAGGAGGCGGAGTGCCGCCACGCGCCGGCGGCGAAGGAGGCGGTGTGCCGCCACGCGCCGGAGAAGGAGCCGGAGTGCCCTGATGGTCACTCGCCGGAGAAGGAGCCGGAGTGCCCTGATGGTCACTCGCCGGAGGAGGAGGCGGTGGAGGAGGCGGAGTGCCCTGACTCCTCGGAGGAGGAGGAGGAGGCGGAGGCGTCCAGTTCAGAATGTTGATTAGGTCCTTCCGCCATAGGCATGGAGTCTTCAGTGAAGAACCCAGCCGAGTCTCCCCTTCACCGGTAGGGTGGTCAAGCTGGAGCTCCTCAAATCCCTCCGTTATTTCGTCGACCATCACCCTAGCATATCCTTCTGGAATCGGCCGGCAGTGAAAAGTGTCGTCTGGTCCAGAAGGATAAACAGAGCCAGCAGCCGCCTTGACCTTCAGATTCATCCACTGTGCCATAAGGTGGCAATTTTGTGCCTGCGTGATAGCATCCACAGGATTCCTGGCAGTAGCCGTCAAGGCAAGCTCTGGCTGAAGCAGCTCGGTGGAAGCCACGCTGCTTCTCCGCTGAGATGGCGGGGTAGCTTCGGGGGAAGCTTCGGCAATTCTTTCCCGATCTGCTTCCCGTTCCTCTATCGCTTGTATTCTGGCCCGCAGCGCCTGGATTTCGGTCATCTCCATTTTCTTCCTCCTGTCGAGGCATTTGTAGCCTCCTGCGTCCGGAAACCCAGCACGCCACGGAAGGGAGCCTGGCGTGCCTCGTGTCCGTCCAGGGTGCTCAGGATTCCCGAGGGCCATTGTCAGCTCGTCGTTCTCTCAGTCGGGGATGAACGTCCCTGCATGCGCTGCTTTGATATACTGCCGCATCTTCCTGAGTGGTGTTTCCAATTGCTTGTCCGTCCAAATGCACCACCCTGTTACAGGGTCCAAGGATCCGCCAGCCCCGAAGAACCAAGTCCGGCAACGTTCTGGCCAGTGCATTGTCTCTGGTTCGATCCCTTTCTGAAGCAGATCATTCTCAGCCCTGGCCCACTTAGGCCGGGCTACGAGGTAGCCGCCCGACCCCGTGCGATGGTGATGCATCTTCTTTGCAGCATTTATCCGGTTTGTCTCCGACATCTTCTGACTCTTTTCCGACTTCTTATGGGCCACAAATGCGGGCCATTCATCTTTGATCTTCTCATATATGCCCACGAATTCTGGAGTCGTTTTCTCTCTGACAAACGTATTCAGTTTTTTCTTCCATGCCCTGAATTGGTCTGCCATCTTCGAAAGTGCAGCAGACTTGATTAAGTCCTCTATAACTGGCTTCGCCGGATCAACCTCTCGCGGTAGGACGAAGTTTGACTTCAGCTCAGTCCAAAGATCTTCTTTCTGCATATCAGTGACATAAGTCACCTGAGCGTCTTTTGCAGCCGGCTTTAACCATTGATGGATGCTGATCGGGATCTTGTCCCTAACCAGAACCCCGCACTGATTAACAAATGCGTTCTTTGTGCGGATGGGTGCAATCGGCTCGCCGGAGCGCGAGATTTCTGAGATCTCAAACTTTTCTTCCGGCCTCAACTTTTTCTTCGCTCCTCGTCTCTTTACCGAAGATTTGCTCGATCCGGAGGGCTAGAAAAGGAACAAAGACGAGAGTTAATGAATGAATCAATTAACTAGTCAGCACATGCTTAACTAACATATATACCTCCTGGCCGGACTCGGTTCGGTCACCGAAGCCAGCATCACGGTCTCCTTCTTGCACCGGCATTGGGTCACCGGAGCCGTCCTCACGGTCTACTTCTTCCATGTGCATTGGGTCACCGAATTCATCAATATCATAGCCTAGATCTTCCAGCCGCAGCTCTTGTTCGACCTGCTCATCGGTGTCGTTGAGAAACGACCTGACGGCATTTTGTCCGTCTGCGATTATGTCCATCAACATCGCTTCTTGTGCTAGGTCTCGGGTGTTGTCGTCCATTGTTTCTACAAATATTTACAACATGCCAATTATTATTCAAACATGACAGATGGATATATTAATGGCAAACGTAGAACTAGCTTCAACCCTCGACTGCTCGGCGATCCACAAACCCTAGACCCCCTCATGTCACATTTTGTCTAGCTATAGTGTCAAAGGATTCAACAAAACCAATACTTCATCATTAGGCGAAAGTAACAGTAGCATGATGGTACGAAGCTCTCCAAAGTTGTTTTGGAACGAAGTCCCGGATAAGATAATCCGTAACAAAAGACGGATTATCCTATCAGGGACTCCGTTCCAGAACATCTTTGCATAACTTCGTACCAACATGCCCCGGTTACTTCTGGCAAATGATGAAGTCATGGAATTTTTCAATACTTTGACACTAGCTAGGCAACCTCTCTCGACCCCTCGACCCCCGACTGCTCGGCGATCCACAAACCCTAGACCCCCTCATGTCACATTTTGTCTAGCTATAGTGTCAAAGGATTCAACAAAACCAATACTTCATCATTAGGCGAAAGTAACAGTAGCATGATGGTACGAAGCTCTCCAAAGTTATTTTGGAACGGAGTCCCCGATAGGATAATTCGTAACAAAAGACGGATTATTCTATCAGGAACTCCGTTTCAAAATATCTTTGCATAACTTTGTACCAAAATGCCCCGGTTACTTCTGGCTAATGATGAAGTCATGGAATTCTTCAATACTTTGACACTAGCTAGGCAACCTCTCTCGACCCCTCGACCCCCGACTGCTCGGCGATCCACAACCCATATTGAAGAAGGATGGTGGGAACACAAGCTCGAAACTGACAAGACATTGCGTCACATCACTCCTTAGCCTTGGTACGATTTCTGGATCGATCACCTTCTGAGAGATTGCATTGAGGAATGCACATAGTTTCACAATGGCTAATCGGACGTTTTCCGGTAGAAGCCCCCTCAATGCAACCGGAAGCAGTTGCGTCATAATCACATGGCAGTCATGAGACTTTAGGTTCTGGAACTTTTTCTCTGCCATATTTATTATTCCCTTTATATTCGACGAGAAGCCAGTCGGGACCTTCATACTGAGAAGGCATTCAAAGAAGATTTCTTTCTCTTCTTTCGTAAGAGCATAGCTGGCAGGACCTTCATACTGCTTCGGAGGGATGCCGTCTTTTTCGTGCAAACGTTGCAGGTCCTCCCGTGCCTCAGCTGTATCTTTTGTCTTTCCATACACGCCCAAGAAGCCTAGCGGGTTCACGCAAAGGTTCTTCGTCACGTGCATCACGTCGATTGAAGAGCGGACCTCTAGGTCTTTCCAGTAGGGTAGGTCCCAAAATATAGATTTCTTCTTCCACATGGGTGCGTGTCCCTCATCGTCATTCGGAACAGCTAGTGCGCCGGGGCCCTTTCCAAAGATTACGTGTAAATCATTGACCATAGCAAGTACGTGATCACCGGTACGCATGGCGGGCTTCTTCCGGTGATCTGCCTCGCCTTTGAAATGCTTGCCTTTCTTTCGACATTGATGGTTGGTCAGAAGAAATCGATGATGGCCCAGGTACACATTCTTCCTGCACTTGTCCAGGTATATACTTTCAGTGTCATCTAAACAGTGCGTGCATGCGTGGTATCCTTTGTTTGTCTGTCCTGAAAGGTTACGGAGAGCGGGCCAATCGTTGATGGTCACGAACAGCAACGCCTTTAGGTCAAATTCCTCCTGTTTGTTCTCATCCCACGCACGTACACCGTTTCCATTCCACAGCTGTAAAAGTTCTTCAACTAATGGCCTTAGGTAGACATCAATGTCGTTGCCGGGTTGCTTAGGGCCTTGGATGAGAACTGGCATCATAATGAACTTCCGCTTCATGCACATCCAAGGAGGAAGGTTATACATACATAGAGTCACGGGCCAGGTGCTGTGATTGCTGCTCTGCTCCCCGAAAGGATTAATGCCATCCGCGCTTAAAGCAAACCATACGTTCCTTGCGTCCTTTGCAAACTCCTCCCAGTACTTTCTCTCGATTTTTCTCCATTGCGACCCGTCAGCGGGTGCTCTCAATTTCCCGTCTTTCTTACGGTCCTCACTGTGCCATCGCATCAACTTGGCATGCTCTCTGTTTCTAAACAAACGTTTCAACCGTGGTATTATAGGAGCATACCACATCACCATCGCAGGAACCCTCTTCCTGGCGGGCTCGCCATCAACATCACCAGGGTCATCTCGTCTGATCTTATACCGCAATGCACCGCATACCGGGCATGCGTTCAGATCGTTGTATGCACCGCGGTAGAGGATGCAGTCATTAGGGCATGCATGTATCTTCTGCACCTCCAATCCTAGAGGGCATACGACCTTCTTTGCTGCGTATGTACTGTCGGGCAATTCGTTATCCTTCGGAAGCTTCTTCTTCAATATTTTCAGTAGCTTCTCAAATCCTTTGTCAGCCACAGCATTCTCTGCCTTCCACTGCAGCAATTCCAGTACGGTACCGAGCTTTGTGTTGCCATCTTCGCAATTGGGGTACAACCCTTTTTTGTGATCCTCTAACATGCGATCGAACTTCAGCTTCTCCTTTTGACTTTCGCATTGTGTCCTTGCATCGACAATGACCCGGCGAAGATCATCATTTGGTTCCTCTTGATCTTCAGCAGCTTCACCCGTTGCAGCATCATTGGTCCCGGTTTGTCGCTCCAACCGGGACCAAAAGGTCCAAACGAACCGGGACCAATGGCCCACGTGGCCCGGCCGGCCCCCTGGGCTAACGAACCGGGTCCAGTACCCCCATTGGTCCCGGTTCTAGATTGAACCGGGGCTAATGGGCTGGACCAATGCCCTGTTTTCTACTAGTGAATAAAAATCACATTGAGAGTTTGAGATCACCGGTGAAGTGACGAGCGGAAATGGTTTCTAGGTCTTGCTTCCACGACTGTTTCGGTGAACATACGGTCATGTAAGTTTCTTTCCCATCACTTAATTTGTACTTTGTTTCTGTTAGGGCGGTCTTGTGGCGGTGCTCTGCCCTCGGTGGTGCACGATTTCGCGTTAGGGCATCTACAAAGTGGACCATCAAACCACCCACAACTATTCGGACTGTGTGGTCCGGACAATGTTTAGCTATCCAATACAGTCCTGTATCAGTCCGTCGAGCGGTATGGATGCACTTTTTCGGCAAACCCGAGACAAACTGGTGGGCTTTGCGGGAGTCTGAACATAAGACACATAGAACTCCGACACCCCCACCCACCCAAAACCCATCCCGACCCATCACTAGTAGAAAACAGAGCATTGGTCCAGCCCATTAGCCCCGGTTCAATCTAGAACCGGGACCAATGGGGGTACTGGACCCGGTTCGTTAGCCCAGGGGGGCGGCCGGGCCACGTGGGCCATTGGTCCCGGTTCGTTTGGACCTTTTGGTCCCGGTTGGAGCGACAAACCGGGACCAATGGCTCTTGGTCCTGGCCCACCACCATTGGTCCCGGTTAGTGATATGAACCGGGACCAAAGGCAACCCTTTAGCCCCGGTTCATAGCACCAACCGGGACCAATGAGGTGCCTATATATAACCCCTCACTCAAGAGCAGAGCTCACTGCTCTGTTTTTTTTTCTGGCCGAGGAGGAGAGGGGTTAGTGGTGCTCTAGCTCACCTCCTATGCACACAACGTGTTCGGTGGAATGCCCGAGCCACACTAGTTAAGCTTTTCTCCTCTCGAAGCTTTATTTTCTCCGAGATTTGTCTAGGTTTAGCGGTCCGTCACGTCCCGTCCCCGTCTTCGCCGCCGTCGATCGCCCCCGCCGATCTCGTCACCGCCACCACCGTGGTGAGCCTCTTGTTATGTCCATGCTTTTCTTACTTTTATTATTGCTTTAGATAGATGTTTGTCTAATTTTCTTACGTTTATTATTGCTTGTTATTATATAGTGAGATGGTTTTGATATCCGCCCACGTGGGCCCTCGTCCGGTCTACGATTCAGATGTGGTATATTATCTTTAATTTATAACTATTTGTTTTAGTGCTTATGATAGTTATGCCGACCAACCTGACATGCATAGATGTTTTATTATGTCTAGGAGGTAGTTGAACCGGAAATTCCAACCGACCCTCTTGTGGAGAGGTTAAATTTAGTTGAAGAGGAAAACATTTCGTTAAAGAAAAAATTGGAAAAAATGGAGGAGGAGAAGATGGAATTGGAGTTGCATGTTGCGGAAGTTATCGATGATCACAAGATCAAGATGGACCCTATTGTCGAGAGGTTAAATTTAGTTGAAGAAGAAAACAAATTCTTGAAGGAAAAAATAAAAAAAATTGTGGACGAGAAGATGATATTGGAGTTGCATGTTGCGGATGTCGTCGATGATCACAAGATCAAGATGGATGCAATGCGGTTGAAGATTAAAAAGATTAGAAAATATGCCATTAATACCGAGGCTTGGTATCATTATGCCGTTGGATCAATTGTTACCTTGGCTGCGATTATGATAGCATTTGTTTTCGCGTTGAAATGTTTTACATAGTTTCGATGTGTATGGAGAGCTATATGTTGTTAGATGAGAACTATATATGTATGTACTTTGGTTTTAATGTGATGATGAACTTTTATCCATTTGGTCACTTAATTATCTATTTATGATGTTCTGTAATGGTTTTTGACACACTTAATTATATATAAATGCACGTAGATGAACCGCCAATGGATGTACGGTGACAGACACACCTCCGAGTACATTAAGGGCGTGCGTGAGTTTCTAAATGCGGCAGAGGCAAACAAGCATAATGGTTTTATGTGTTGTCCATGCACTAAATGTGTGAATACGATGTCTTACTCTAACCGAAAAATCCTTCACTCCCACCTGCTTTACAAGGGTTTCATGCCACACTATAATGTTTGGACGAGGCACGGAGAAATAGGGGTTATGATGGAAGACGGCGAAGAAGAAGAGTACGATGACAACTATGTGCCCCCTGAATACGGTGATGCTGCAATGGGGGGAGCTGGTGAAGATCAAGAGGAACCAGACGATGTGCCCAATGATGCTGCAACGGGTGAAGCTGCTGAAGATCAAGAGGAACCAAATGATGATCTTCGCCGGGTCATTGTCGATGCAAGGACACAATGCGAAAGTCAAAAGGAGAAGCTGAAGTTCGATCGCATGTTAGAGGATCACAAAAAAGGGTTGTACCCCAATTGCGAAGATGGCAACACAAAGCTCGGTACCGTACTAGAATTGCTGCAGTGGAAGGCAGAGAATGCTGTGGCTGACAAAGGATTTGAGAAGCTACTAAAAATATTGAAGAAGAAGCTTCCGAAGGATAACGAATTGCCCGACAGTACATACGCAGCAAAGAAGGTCGTATGCCCTCTAGGATTGGAGGTGCGGAAGATACATGCTGAAGGAAATATGCCCTAGAGGCAATAATAAAGTTATTATTTATTTCCTTATATCATGATAAATGTTTATTATTCATGCTAGAATTGTATTAACCGGAAACTTAATACATGTGTGAATACATAGACAAAACAGTATGTCCCTAGTATGCCTCTACTAGACTAGCTCATTGATCAAAGATGGTTATGTTTCCTAGCCATAGACATGAGTTGTCATTTGATCAACGGGATCACATCATTAGGAGAATGATGTGATGGACAAGACCCATCCGTTAGCATAGCACTATGATCGTTTAGTTTAACTGCTATTGCTTTCTTCATGACTTATACATGTTCCTATGACTATGAGATTATGCAACTCCCGAATACCGTAGGAACACCTTGTGTGCTATCAAACGTCACAACGTAACTGGGTGATCATAAAGATGCTCTACAGGTGTCTCCGAAAATATTCGTGGTGTTGGCATAGATCAAGATTAGGATTTGTCACTCCGAGTGTCGGAGAGGTATCTCTGGGCCCTCTCGGTAACACACATCACAATAAGCCTTGCAAGCAAAAAGACTAATGAGTTAGTCACGAGATGATGTGTTACGGAACGAGTAAAGAGACTTGCCGGTAACGAGATTGAACTAGGTATAGAGATACCGACGATCGAATCTCGGGCAAGTAACATACCGTTTGACAAAAGGAACAACGTATGTTGTTATGCGGTTCTGACCGATAAAAGATCTTCGTAGAATATGTAGGAGCCAATATGAACATCCAGGTTCCGCTATTGGTTATTGACCGGAGATGAGTCTCGGTCATGTCTACATAGTTCTCGAACCCGTAGGGTCCGCATGCTTAACGTTTGATGACGATCGGTATTATGAGTTTATGAGTATTGATGTACCGAAGGTAGTTCGGAGTCCCGGATGAGATCACGGACATGACGAGGAGTCTCGGAATGTCCGAGACATAAAGATTGATATATTGGACGGCTATATTCGGACACCGGAAGTATACCGGAAAAGTTTCAGATTTATCGGGAATGCCGGAGGGGGTTACCGGAACCCCCTACGAGAGGGGATGGTCCATAGTGGGCCTAAAGGGAAAGAGAGAGGCAGCCCATAGGGCTGGCCGGCGCCCCCACCTAGGGTTCCTAGTTGGACTAGGATTGGGGGGGGGGGGCGCCACCTCTCCTATTCCTTTCCCCCTTCTTCCTTTTGGTGAATCCTACTAGGAATAGGATTGCAATCCTATTCCTAGTAGGACTCCTTCCCTAGCCGCACCAGGAAGGGCCGGCCGGCCTCCCTCCCTTGCTCCTTTATATACGGGGGCAGGGGGGCACCCAAAGACACACAAGTTGAATTGTTTTAGCCGTGTGCGGTGCCCCCCTCCACAGAATCACACCTCGGTCATACTGTCGCGGAGCTTAGGCGAAGCCCTGCGCCGGTGAACACATCATATCCGTCACCACGCCGTCGTGCTGACGAAACTCTCCCGTGAAGCTCTTCTGGATCAAGAGCTCTTGGGACGTCATCAAGCTGAACGTGTGCTGAACGCGGAGGTGCCGTACGTTCGGTGCTTGATCGGTTGGATCGTGAAGAAGTTCGACAACATCAACCGCGTCACTTGACGCTTCCGCTCCCGGTCTACGAGGGTACACACACTCTCCCCTCTCGTTGCTATGCATCTGGTAGATAGATCTTGCGTGATCGTAGGAAAATTTTAAAATACTACATTCCCCAACAGGTGGTTAGCCAGTCCATACCCAGGATAACATCCAGTCCCTTGTTTTCCAACACGATGAGGTTTGCGTGAAACTTTAACCCTTCAATTTCAATGGTTATACCTTGGCAGTAATTTTGAGTGATCTGCTTACTTCCGGGGGACTTGATGCTCATTGATTTTCCCAAGGGAAGCATCGAAAAACCATGTTGCAAAGCAGAACTCTTCGAAAAGAACGAATGAGAAGCTCCAGAATCAAACAAAACCGTGGCAGGTATTGTGTTGACAGGGAACGTACCGATACAATATCCGGGGCATCCTGTGCTTGCTCCTTGGTCACATGGTTCAGGTGGCCTTTCTTGTGGTTGTTATTGGGGTTGAAGTTGTTTCGCTTGGGCGCGGAATTGTTCCCGTTGTTGTTTGGCTTTGGTGTTGAGTTCCTTGGCTTCGGGCACTGTTTAGCATAGTGTCCTTCTTCTCCACAAGCGTAGCAAGTAACACCTGGGCGATACATTAAATCCTTGTCCCTTGCATGAAATTTTTTGATTGGACGTGTGTCATTTGTCATGGATTTGTTCGCCCCATTTTTCTGGAAATTTACCTTATTCATGTTGTTGCGAGTGTGGTTGGTCTGATCCCTTTTTCGCTTGCGAATGTCTTCCAGACTGCGACGCTCATTTTCCAACGTAATAGCCTTGTCCACTAGTGTCTTGAAATCTGGAAAGGTGTGTACGACTAACTGGCATTTAAGTGCTGGTGCCAGACCGTCCAGGAATTTTTCCATCTTCTTGTTTTCAGTCATACGTTCTTCGTTGGCATAACGAGATAATTGAGTAAACTGGCTGTTGTACTCAGTTACTATCATGCCCCTTTGCTTGAGGTCATCAAACTCTCTTTTCTTGATATTCATAATGCTTCTAGGGATGTGCGCCCCACAGAAGCCTTCTTTAAAATCTTCCCAGGTGATATCATTTTCGTTGGGGTGCATATGCAGAAAATTCTCCCACCATGACGCGGCTGCTCCAGTAAGATAATGTGGTGCGTAAAGTACCTTTTCACAGTCTGAGCATTGTGCCACAATTAATTTTCTTTCAATGTCTCGAAGCCAATCATCGGCCTCAAGAGGTCTGTCAGTGTGGGAAAATGTTGGCGGACGAGTCTTCTGTAATTCAGACAATTTTGAATGCTGCTGGTGTGGCTCATGGTGATTCCCCATATTAATGACATGGTTCATCATTTCCTGATGCTGTTGCTGACTTTGCTCGTAAATACGGCATACTTGAGAAAATGCTGTTTCGCTGGCCTGCTGACTTGACTGCCCTTGTGTGAAATTGTTACCTGTTTGTGTGCCATAATCTTCCTCTGACGGACTTGGCATGGAACGTGTCTAGGGACGAGTCATTTCTCACTCTGGGGTATTAATGCAGCAATCATGAGAAGAACTGAGCGGCAACAAAAAAACCAAGATTTTCAAAAGCAGCAAAACACGAGCTTCAAAGATTTTTAAAATAAAAACTTAATTGCGCACGGAGAAGGACCGCTTAGTACACATCTTACACGCGAGTCGTAATTATACATACGTCACTCAGGATGCGCGTACACATTCCTGACATGTTATTTATGCTAGTGCACTTCTCCAAGTTCCTACATGATGCGCAGACAGACTACTCCTCATCAACCTATTTTCCATATCACACATATCATACAAGCGAGCATAACGCGTCGCGGACAGACGCACTAGTCGGAGATGTTGAAGACTTCCCTTGGCCTGCCGAGGGTAAGGCCCAGTGGTGATGGAGACTCAACTTCCTCCTCACTAATAGGCTCCAGGCGTGGAGTACTAGTACGAGGTGTTGATGCGGGTGCGACAGGTGGTGCAGCTCTAACTGGGGTAGGAGCAATGACCTGGTCAAACTCCTCAGTGGTAGGCAGACGGCGAGCGGTGGCTAAGATGGAAGGTGCATAAGATGCTGAGGACGAGACAAAAGTCAGTGGTGGCAAAGTATGGAGTAGCTCCCTCCGGTTGGCGGAACCACTCTGGACCAAGTCCATACGAGCAGCCACCAAGTCGTCCACAAGGTTATCAAAGGCTGCCTCAAGTGCCTTGAGGTACTCAACCATTGATTCGATGGCTTCATCACGTTCTCCATTTGCGCAATCAAACGCATAGTGGCACGTGTAGGGCACGTGACATGGGAGGTAACGGTAGCGACGAGTCTTCATTGAAGGAAGAACATCCCGGAGACGAGCTATCGCCTCACGGGCAGCCATTTGCATGGCATGCCTCTCCGTAGGCATGGCCCTACCCATAAATCGGAAGCGGCGTGCTTCAGAATGCCCTCCCTTGAATTGCACCGCGGCCTAGTGCATCGACACGCTGTCGCTGATCTTGTGACGGTAGAGGGTAAACTCTGGGCGGGTCGATGGCCCGATCGCGACCTTGGTGATGGCGACGAGGAGCTTGATAAACCCCTCAGGAATGTTGGCAAACACCTGTGAATCACAGTCGTCGCTGGCCATCTACAAAAGCAGACAAAAATTCCGAATAGTCAAGTCATAAATTTATGATGACTAACAGAAAATTGCTACAAATGCAAAAATGCTGAATAGCACTTAGTATGCTAATAACCGATTAGCGATCGCACCTAGTGGCTTCCTACAGTCAGCCTGGCTCTGGTACCAAGGCTGTCAGGACCGGTTTTTCGGTAAAATAATTACCGAGAGACCGACCTTTTTAACGAACCAGCACAGAAGAATACTTCTTGCTGATAGACAATTCCTTGATACAGAATCCCAGAGTACTGAATATTATACAAGGTTGAGCTGAGGTTGCTCAACAATTTATTACAAGTGCGCCGATATAGTACATAAGGGCGGATATGACACAATGGTAGGGTGTCATACTACTAACTCGTAATTAAAAAGGTGGTGGATATGTCACAGTGGGGTGGGTGGCGTGACTCCATTATCTTAGAGTTCATCGAGTGTCGGAGTGAGACCCGATGAATTTATTTGGTGGTTGGCGGAAGCGGTTATATAACAGTGATCAACTCCAAGATCGCAAGAGACTGACTGGGACTCCACTAGACGTCGGACTCACTATCGAACTCTTCATCCATGAGATCGCCTTCGTCAACATCTGGCCAAATCAACAAGCCAGGTGAGTACTTTGAATGTACCCGCAAGACAGTTCGGACATAAGATATAATAAATGCAAACATGATGCATGTGAGTACTCTAGCATTATGCAACCGAATAATATAATTTCTGTGCTGCAAGTAAAAATAGAAGTCAGGCGGTAATCCTCCCGAAATCCATAAGATCAATAAAAGAAAACCAAACGAGTGTCTGAGTGACGCCACGTGAGGAAAATAAATAAAAACATGCCACAGTCGGATGTCTGAGCAACATCACATAAAAGGCTTATAATGAAAATAAATAACAAGAATGCCACAGTCGGACGTCTGAGCGACATCACATAAAGGGCTTATAATAAAAATAAATAACGAGAATGCCACAGTCGGACGTCTGAGCGACATCCCATAAAGGGCTTATAATAAAAATAAATAACGAGAATGCCACAGTCGGGCGTCTGAGCGATATCACATAAAGGGCTTATAATAAAAATATATAACGAGAATGCCACAGTCCGACGTCTGAGCGACATCACATAAAGGGCTTATAATAAACATAAATAACGATAATGCCAGAATCGGACGTCTGAGCGACATCACATAAAGGGCTCATATAAACAATGGTATAACAGTAAAATACTTCAGGAGGTAAATCGGTACAGAGATGACTGGTTAGTTCATCTACCAAAATGAACTTGACACGAAACACCACTCTTGTTACTATTATAAAATTACTAGAGACGGTCATCGGGGTTGACACGAAGATTGACTCTAGGCCATAAACATGGCTACTCGGAAGATTTGACTCTGCAGAGCTTGTACTCTTAAATCACAGCCAACGGATTCCACTAGCCACAAGGACTAGTTCTGTCTACGGTGTTTTAGTAGAAACACAACTGACCAGTACACACCCATTTCACATCTTGCTGTCCAGAATCACCCGTGAAAACATTCACGAGAAACTTTAAGACGGGGAGGCTACAACCTCGAATAGCATGGGATCAAATTTATATATGCGCGCTCTAAGGGGTGCCCCTCTCTCGGTCCCAACCGGAAACACCCATGCCCCCTGACCGGATGACGGGCTTTAATCCAGGGCCATGGAACCCTCATCCCGGCCGCTCTTCTTGGTGTGTACACGGAAAGAGGTTTGCAACTGACTGAACCGTAATCTTAACAGACGGCATATGACAGTACCAAAAGGAGACGAACGAAATTATGACTTGATCCGTGGTGATACTAGAATTAACCTTTGACTGGCATGCCCCAACAATACCAGTACACGACCCATCATGTCACCACATGACCGGGGCGTTTCAATCAACATTCGGGTTCACCCGAAGCATGCTTGCATGTAATATAATCATCCACAAATGCTTATATGACCATGCTATGAAGAAGAACTACTCGAGCAAACATGCAACACACTCATCATATCAAAGGTTCAAACATGCTTGCCTGGTTCGGAGTAGTCGGAGTCTAACTCGGTGAAGTTCGCGGCTCCGTCACGTCCTTCGGTATCTACTTACACTAGTAGATAAAGGGGGATCAGACCCGGTTCATCTGGGCCTTTAGCCCCGGTTCTGTAACCGGGACAAGAGGGTCGGTACTAATGCTCTGACCCTTTAGTCCCGGTTCAATCCAGAACCGGGGCAAAAGGGTGTCCACGTGGCCTGTGCACGGAGTCCAGGCAGGAGGGGCTTTAGTCCCGGTTGGTGGTACCAACCGGGACCAAAAGGCTCCCACGCGTCAGCATTTCTGTGGCTGTGGTTTTTGTTTTTTTTTTTGAAAGGGGAGGGGGGGTTTAGGTTTTGGGGGTTAATTTAGGTGCTTGATATATTGTGTTAGCTAGCTAATTAATAGAGAGAAGTGTTCTCTCTTATGTCCGTGCTTTTGGTCGACGCTACATACTACACATACGTATATATATGAACTAGAGTAGTCACGCTAGCTAGCTAGCTAGCTGCTAGCTACTAAGCAAACGAAGGAACAGAAGATCTCGTATATATAATCAACATATATATATATATGCATACAGAGAGAAGTAATAATATCGACCACCTCTCTTTCTCCGAGAGATTGGTCGAACAACAAGTTCTCGTATATCTATCCGACACTACCGGGCACATATATACAATAATTATCTCTTACAAAAATAATCTCCTAACACATGGATGCAGGGTCCACATAGTATTCTCCGTCTTCAGCGATCACGTGTTCAAGGAAGAATGCCGCCAATTCCTCTTGAATTGCTCGCAGACGATCTGGTGTTAGGAGTTCATCCCGCATCCGAAACATCTAATTTGAAGTAGGGGGTCAATACATGAAATGATGCTATAAATTTGTGAATATTATTGATTGCTTACGCACTTTAAATTGTTCATCAGTGTAGCCCCGCTCACAGGTCGTGTGGCGGATGGACTCGCAAATGTAGTATCCACAATAATCATTCCCGGGTTCCTGCCACAACCACTTTACAAGAAATAGAGCTCAATCAAACTGATAAGCAAGAATGCCAAATTGGTATTGATGAAACTAGCTAGCTCTTGAATCAAGATATAGGAGATGCGCGCGCGGAACATGCTACTATATAGTACTTACTTTCGGGTATCTAAATTGTAGCTTCTTCGGCAGTCCCGGAGCTTTTTTGCTGAATGTTTTCCAAGCCCTGCCAGACAAAGGAAACAATTAGTTGATATCAGAAATGAAGTTGCTGATATATATGCATGGTGGATAATATTGATCGATTTAACTTACCTGGCTAGCATTTGAGTCATGTCCGCATACTCCTCGGGATCTTTACGTTTAGAGTCGAAGACAGTTACTATTCCCTTCTCAAGCTTAATCTCTAAGAGAATATAGTGGAAGCTGCGCACGAATGCATGAGATCATTACATCACTATAAACTTGACTGATATATATAAGGGAAACCAAATATGCACAAGACATTAACACTCACTTGAAGTTGTAAGGAAAGAGTATTATATCTTTGTTTTCATTTACCACCAACGATCGTAGCAAGTTGGTCTCGGTATCGCCGGGACGCAATTTAACCTCGGTTGCATCTATGAGGTATGATGGTACGAAGCTCTCCAAAGTTGTTTTGGAACGAAGTCCCAGATAAGATAATCCGTAACAAAAGACGGATTATCCTATCAGGGACTCCGTTCCAGAACATCTTTGCATAACTTCGTACCAACATGCCCCGGTTACTTCTGGCAAATGATGAAGTCATGGAATTTTTCAATACTTTGACACTAGCTAGGCAACCTCTCTCGACCCCTCGACCCCCGACAGCTCGGCGATCCACAAACCCTAGACCCCCTCATGTCACATTTTGTCTAGCTATAGTTGTCAAAGGATTCAACAAAACCAGTACTTCATCATTAGGCGAAAGTAACAGTAGCATGATGGTACGAAGCTCTCCAAAGTTGTTTTGGAACGAAGTCCCAGATAAGATAATCCGTAACAAAAGACGGATTATCCTATCAGGAACTCCGTTCCAAAACATCTTTGCATAACTTCGTACCAAAATGCCCCGGTTACTTCTGGCAAATGATGAAGTCATGGAATTCTTCAATACTTTGACACTAGCTAGGCAACCTCTCTCGACCCCTCGACCCCCGACTTCTCGGCGATCCACAACCCTAGTCCCCCTCATGTCACCTTTTGTCGAGTGTCAAATGATTCAACAAAACCAATACTTCATCATTAGGCGAAAGTAACAGTAGCATGATGGTACGAAGCTCTCCAAAGTTGTTTTGGAACGAAGTCCCAGATAAGATAATCCGTAACAAAAGACGGATTATCCTATCAGGAACTCCGTTCCAAAACATCTTTGCATAACTTCGTACCAACATGCCCCGGTTACTTCTGGCAAATGATGAAGTCATGGAATTTTTCAATACTTTGACACTAGCTAGGCAACCTCTCTCTCGACCCCCGACTGCTCGGCGATCCACAACCCTAGACCCCCGACTGCTAGGCAACCTCTCGACCCCTCGCCCTTCGGCCTCTCGGTCCCTCGACGACCCTCGACCCCTCGACCTTCGGCCTCTCGGTCCCTCGACGACCCTCGACACCGCCCCCCCCCCTAATGTCGAAGTTATCGGGGAGGGTGTATATCGACATAGACATATCCGATAAAAAAAAGAGGAAGAAGAAGAAAAAAGGAACCGCTAGAGGAGAAGATCGAAGAAAAAAAAAGAAAAAAAAAGGAGAAGAAGAAAGGAATAGAGGAGAAGAATTTTCTCCTCTATTTCCTTTCTTCTTCTCCTCTTTTTTTCTTTTTTTTCTTCTTCTTATTTATTTCTCCTCTTCTTCCTCTCCTCTTCTTCTTTCTTTCCTCTTTCTTATTTTCTTCTTTCCTATCCTTCTTTTTCTAAATTTGTAACTTTTGCATATATAAAACTTTCTATATATATTTAGCATATATAAACAAAAAACTATATAGCCACATACACATATATATACATCACATATACACACATCACATATATACAGCAACTTCCTAAGAAAAAATATATTTATATACACATAAATATATATTTAACATATATATTTAGCAAATTCCTAAGAAAAAAAAAAGATATACACATACATATAAATACAGCAACTATATACAGCAACTATATATACTGCAATTTCCTAAGAAAATTCCTAAGAAAAAAAATATACACATATATACATATATATACACAGCAACTATATATATATATACAGCAATATATATTAAACATATAAAAAAAGGGAGCCGGCCCTCACATCGGCAGGGCGGCGCGACGGCGGCGGGGCGGGGCGGCGACGAGGCGGCGTCGGGGCGCGGCGGCGCGACGGCGGCGGGGCGGGGCGCGCGGCGGCGCGGGGCGACGGGCCGGCCGGGGCGCGGCGACGGCGCGGGGCGCGGCGACGGCGCGGGACGCGGCGACGGCGCGGGGCGGAGCGACGAGGCGGCGTCGGGGGCGACGGCGACGGGGCGACGGGGGCGACGGGGGCGACGGCGACGGCGACGGGGAAGAGCAGATCGAGGGAGGCGTCGGGGCGGGGAAGAAAGAAACTGCCCAAAATTTCGCAAGTCCTGGTTATATAGGAGTGGCATTAGTCCCGGTTGGTGGCTGAAACCGGGACTAATGCCCCCCTTTAGTCCCGGTTGCTGCCACCAACCGGGACTAAAGGTCCCTTTTCAGCAGCCCAAAGGGCGGGAAGGTGGGGCCTTTAGTCCCGGTTGGTGGCAGCAACCGGGACTAAAGGGGTGCATTAGTCCCGGTTTCAGCCACCAACCGGGACTAATGCCACCCTTTAGTCCCGGTTGGTGCCACCAACCGGGACCAAAGGCCCTGTGCTGGCGCGGGTGCGGTGGGATGTTTAGTCCCACCTCGCTAGCTGAGGGAGCTCGAGAGTGGTTTATAAGGGCTGCTGCTCCCACCCTCTCGAGCTCCTCTCAAATGCAGGCTTCTGGGCCTAACTCTGCGCGCTGCCCTGTGAGCTTGCTAGGCCTTATATTACAGGTGGATCATGTGCTATAGGCCTTGCAGGCTCACTGGGCAGCGCCCAATTTTTTTTTTTCCTCTTTTGCTTTATTTATTTCTAAGTTGTTTTTTGCTGCATTTAGAGTTGCTTTATTTATTTTATTTTCTTTGTTTAATTCTAAGTTGTTTTTTGCTGTATTTAGAGTTGCTTTATTTATTTTACTTCCTTTATTTATTTTCTTTGTTGCTTTATTTATTTTATTTTGTTTATACTTAATTACAACAAAATACTTATTGTTGCTATTTATTTCTAAGTTGTTTTTTGCTGTATTTAGAGTTGCTTTATTTATTTTATTTTCTTTGTTTATTTCTAAGTTGTTTTTTGCTGTATTTAGAGTTGCTTTATTTATTTTACTTTCTTTATTTATTTTCTTTGTTGCTTTATTTATTTTATTTTGTTTATACTTACAACAAAATACTTATTGTTGTTATTTATTTTTCAAGTTTGTTTTGTTTTGTTTTGTTTTGTTAGTGCAAGTAGTATTGAAATTTGAATAGCACAAACGGACAATGGTATCATACTCGTTTGTTACAAAGTTGGCATGGTATCATCATAATAGTTGCGGAAATAACTCTTCACTTTTTCCTCGCTTGTGTCATTTGCTTATTGCGCCGTAACCATGGATAATCTTGATCGTTTATCAGGATGCTTGGGTCAGCCTTGACTTTGAAGGGAGGAATTTCATGAAACTTTTCATAATCTTCAGACATGTCTGTCTTGCCCTCCACTCCCAGGATGTCCCTTTTTCCTGAAAGAACTATGTGGCGCTTTGGCTCATCGTATGATGTATTCGCTTCCTTATCTTTTCTTTTTCTCGGTCTGGTAGACATGTCCTTCACATAGATAACCTGTGCCACATCATTGGCTAGGACGAACGGTTCGTCAGTGTATCCAAGATTTTTCAGATCCACTGTTGTCATTCCGTACTGTGGGTCTACCTGTACCCCGCCTCCTGGCAGATTGACCCATTTACACTTAAACAAAGGGACCTTAAAATCATGTCCGTAGTCAAGTTCCCATATGTCCACTATGTAACCATAATATGTGTCCTTTCCCCTCTCGGTTGTTGCATCAAAGCGGACACCGCTGTTTTGGTTGGTGCTCTTTTGATCTTGGACAATCGTGTAAAATGTATTCCCATTTATCTCGTATCCTTTGTAAATCAATACAGTCGAAGATGGTCCCCTGGACAACAAGTACAACTCATCACAAACAGTGTTGTCACCTCTGAGACGTGTTTCCAACCAACTGCTGAAAGTCCTGATGTGTTCACGTGTAATCCAGTCGTCGCACTGCTCCAGGTGTTTGGAGCGCAGACTGTTCTTGTGTTCATCGACATACGGGGTCACCAATGTAGAGTTCTGTAGAACTGTGTAGTGTGCTTGAGACCAAGAATAACCGTCCCTGCATATTATTGAGTCCCTTCCAAGCGTGCATTTTCCAGTCAGTCTCCCCTCGTACCGCGATTTAGGGAGACCTATCTTATTAAGGCCAGGAATGAAGTCAACACAAAACCCGATGACATCCTCTGTTTGATGGCCCATGGAGATGCTTCCTTCTGGCCTTGCGCGGTTACGGACATATTTCTTGAGGACTCCCATGAACCTCTCAAAGGGGAACATATTGTGTAGAAATACGGGCCCCAGAATGACAATCTCGTCGACTAGATGAACTAGGACGTGTGTCATGATATTGAAGAAGGATGGTGGGAACACAAGCTCGAAACTGACAAGACATTGCGCCATATCACTCCTTAGCCTTGGTACGATTTCTGGATCGATCACCTTCTGAGAGATTGCATTGAGGAATGCACATAGTTTCACAATGGCTAATCGGACGTTTTTCGGTAGAAGCCCCCTCAATGCAACCGGAAGCAGTTGCGTCATAATCACATGGCAGTCATGAGACTTTAGGTTCTGGAACTTTTTCTCTGCCATATTTATTATTCCCTTTATATTCGACGAGAAGCCAGTCGGGACCTTCATACTGAAAAGGCATTCAAAGAAGATTTCTTTCTCTTCTTTCGTAAGAGCATAGCTGGCAGGACCTTCATACTGCTTCGGAGGGATGCCGTCTTTTTCGTGCAAACGTTGCAGGTCCTCCCGTGCCTCAGCTGTATCTTTTGTCTTTCCATACACGCCCAAGAAGCCTAGCAGGTTCACGCAAAGGTTCTTCGTCACGTGCATCACGTCGATTGAAGAGCGGACCTCTAGGTCTTTCCAGTAGGGTAGGTCCCAAAATATAGATTTCTTCTTCCACATGGGTGCGTGTCCCTCATCGTCATTCGGAACAGCTAGTGCGCCGGGGCCCTTTCCGAAGATTACGTGTAACTCATTGACCATAGCAAGTACGTGATCACCGGTACGCATGGCGGGCTTCTTCCGGTGATCTGCCTCGCCTTTGAAATGCTTGCCTTTCTTTCGACATTGATGGTTGGTCGGAAGAAATCGACGATGGCCCAGGTACACATTCTTCCTGCACTTGTCCAGGTATATACTTTCAGTGTCATCTAAACAGTGCGTGCATGCGTGGTATCCTTTGTTTGTCTGTCCTGAAAGGTTACTGAGAGCGGGCCAATCGTTGATGGTCACGAACAGCAACGCCTTTAGGTCAAATTCCTCCTGTTTGTGCTCATCCCACGCACGTACACCGTTTCCATTCCACAGCTGTAAAAGTTCTTCAACTAATGGCCTTAGGTACACATCAATGTCGTTGCCGGGTTGCTTAGGGCCTTGGATGAGAACTGGCATCATAATGAACTTCCGCTTCATGCACATCCAAGGAGGAAGGTTATACATACATAGAGTCACGGGCCAGGTGCTGTGATTGCTGCTCTGCTCCCCGAAAGGATTAACGCCATCCGCGCTTAGAGCAAACCATACGTTCCTTGCGTCCTTTGCAAACTCCTCCCAGTACTTTCTCTCGATTTTTCTCCATTGCGACCCGTCAGCGGGTGCTCTCAACTTCCCGTCTTTCTTACGGTCCTCACTGTGCCATCGCATCAACTTGGCATGCTCTCTGTTTCTAAACAAACGTTTCAACCGTGGTATTATAGGAGCATACCACATCACCTTCGCAGGAACCCTCTTCCTGGCGGGCTCGCCATCAACATCACCAGGGTCATCTCGTCTGATCTTATACCGCAACGCACCACATACCGGGCATGCGTTCAGATCGTTGTATGCACCGCGGTAGAGGATGCAGTCATTAGGGCATGCATGTATCTTCTGCACCTCCAATCCTAGAGGGCATACGACCTTCTTTGCTGCGTATGTACTGTCGGGCAATTCGTTATCCTTTGGAAGCTTCTTCTTCAATATTTTCAGTAGCTTCTCAAATCCTTTGTCAGCCACAGCATTCTCTGCCTTCCACTGCAGCAATTCCAGTACGGTACCGAGCTTTGTGTTGCCATCTTCGCAATTGGGGTACAACCCTTTTTTGTGATCCTCTAACATGCGATCGAACTTCAGCTTCTCCTTTTGACTTTCGCATTGTGTCCTTGCATCGACAATGACCCGGCGAAGATCATCATTTGGTTCCTCTTGATCTTCAGCAGCTTCACCCGTTGCAGCATCATTGGGCACATCGTCTAGTTCCTCTTGATCTTCACCAGCTCCCCCCATTGCAGCATCACCGTATTCAGGGGGCACATAGTTGTCATCGTACTCTTCTTCTTCGCCGTCTTCCATCATAACCCCTATTTCACCGTGCCTCGTCCAAACATTATAGTGTGGCATGAAACCCTTGTAAAGCAGGTGGGAGTGAAGGATTTTTCGGTTAGAGTAAGACATCGTATTCACACATTGAGTGCATGGACAACACATAAAACCATTCTGCTTGTTTGCCTCTGCCACATTTAGAAACTCACGCACGCCCTTAATGTACTCGGAGGTGTGTCTGTCATCGTACATCCATTGGCGGTTCATCTGCGTGCATTTATATATAATTAAGTGTGTCAAAAACCATTACAGAACATCATAAATAGATAATTAAGTGACCAAATGGATAAAAGTTCATCATCACATTAAAACCAAAGTACATACATATATAGTTCTCATCTAACAACATATATAGCTCTCCATACACATCGAAACTATGTAAAACATTTCAACGCGAAAACAAATGCTATCATAATCGCAACCAAGGTAACAATTGATCCAACGGCATAATGATACCAAGCCTCGGTATTAATGGCATATTTTCTAATCTTTTTAATCTTCAACCGCATTGCATCCATCTTGATCTTGTGATCATCGACGACATCCGCAACATGCAACTCCAATATCATCTTCTCGTCCACAAATTTTTTTATTTTTTCCTTCAAGAATTTGTTTTCTTCTTCAACTAAATTTAACCTCTCGACAATAGGTTCCATCTTGATCTTGTGATCATCGATAACTTCCGCAACATGCAACTCCAATTCCATCTTCTCCTCCTCCTCCATTTTTTCCAATTTTTTCTTTAACGAAATGTTTTCCTCTTCAACTAAATTTAACCTCTCCACAAGAGGGTCGGTTGGAATTTCCGGTTCAACTACCTCCTAGACATAATAAAACATCTATGCATGTCAGGTTGGTCGGCATAACTATCATAAGCACTAAAACAAATAGTTATAAATTAAAGATAATATACCACATCCGAATCGTAGACCGGACGAGGGCCCACGTGGGCGGATATCAAAACCATCGCACTATATAATAACAAGCAATAATAAACGTAAGAAAATTAGACAAATATCTATCTAAAGCAATAATAAAAGTAAGAAAAGCATGGACATAACAAGAGGCTCACCACGGTGGTGCCGGTGACGAGATCGGCGGGGGCGATCGACGGCGGCGAAGACGGGGACGGGACGTGACGGACCGCTAAACCTAGACAAATCTCGAAGAAAATAGAGCTTCGAGAGGAGAAAAACTTAACTAGTGTGGCTCGGGCATTCCACCGAACATGTTGTGTGCATAGGAGGTGAGCTAGAGCACCACTAACCCCTCTCCCCCTCGGCCAGAAAAAAAAACAGAGCAGTGAGCTCTGCTCTTGAGTGAGGGGGTATATATAGGCAACTCACTGGTCCCGGTTGGTGCTACAAACCGGGGCTAAAGGGGTGCCTTTGGTCCCGGTTCATAAAACAAACCGGGACTAATAGTGGTGGGCCAGGAGCAAGAGCCATTGGTCCCGGTTTTTAGCTCCAACCGGGACCAATAGGTCCAGACGAACCGGGACCAATGGCCCACGTGGCCCGGCCGGCCCCCTGGGCTAACGAACCGGGTCCAGTACCCCTATTGGTCCCGGTTCTAGATTGAACCGGGGCTAATGGGCTGGACCAATGCCCTGTTTTCTACTAGTGATAGCTGTAAAACTTAAACGATCATAGTGCTAAGCTAACGGATGGGTCTTGTCCATCACATCATTCTCCTAATGATGTGATCCCGTTGATCAAATGACAACTCATGTCTATGGCTAGGAAACATAACCATCTTTGATCAATGAGCTAGTCTAGTAGAGGCATACTAGGGACACTCTGTTTTGTTTATGTATTCACACATGTACTAAGTTTCCGGTTAATACAATTTTAGCATGAATAATAAACATTTATCATGATATAAGGAAATAAATAATAACTTTATTATTGCCTCTAGGGCATATTTCCTTCACTTAGCCTCAGCTTCTGATCGAGGTGCAGCTCTAGCAGCACCGACAGTTTGCTGCAGTTCATCAGCAGAGCACAGTTCATTTTCCAAATCATGCCCCGACCCGGCTGCATCTCCCCTTCTGCTACACGAACGCCTTGGGTGCGGTCGTTAGTCCTCCTCACTGGTGAGCCCCTCCATGTTGCCAATTTTGTATAGGGCTTCAGCGGCTGCTGCTTGCTTCTGTTTTAGCCTTTTAGGTGGTTGCCGCTTTGACAGGCGTTTCTGAAACGAAACAGGTACATGCCGCCTTTCTTGTCTTTGTATCATGTGCTTTCATTCCTTTTGGGGTTCATATGGTTCGCCTGCTGAACGACGCTCTGGTCAGCCGCCATAGGTTCGTTCTTCAGTTCGTTGAAGTAGCCTGGGGTTGTTCCGGATGTGGGACTCTGGAGGCGCCGCTCCTTCGTGGGTCTTTTGCTGCTGCTTTTGGTTTCCGGTTCTGATGGTTTGGGGGATCTCTGCTCCCTGTACTATGTGATCTTATAATCTACTCCCCCCGTTCCTTTATATGTAGTACTAAGAGAAGCATCTGACATGTCCGTGTTGTACCGTCCATGTTTCTCTTCTGGTCGGCAGTCTGGTTCTTTGCATAGTGTTGTTCCGATTTTGTAGGCTGATTGTAACCGGAATGAGAACTGCAGTTGTTAGGAATATCCTTTTGTTTTTATTGAGTGAAGCTACACCAGCCTCCTCGAATCGATGATCATGTATGCATCTAGCAGTCTTGAATGTCACTCTTGACTCTCCTACACATATTTTGTAGATTAACACTTTCTGAATGACTGTCGTGAAGGCATGATGTTCTTTCTTCAGATCAATTTCACTTGCAGGTAGCTATTGCTCTGAATGCAATGCAAATTTAGACACGCTGCATTGCTCTGTGAATTTTTCAAACCGGAAGTGGGAATGATATCACTTCTTTGGAACTGAAGTTACAATCGTAGGTGCAGTATCAATATCTATTTTGACATTCATGTACTGAGAAGAAAAGTATATTATTTTTATTTAATATCAGTCTTTCAAATAAATTTGGAGGTCCCAGTATGGAGTGCAAACCTATCCTATATCAAGTGCATTGGTGGAACTCGGCCTTCTGTAAGTTGTGTATATGTATCTATTTTTAGTAGTGCATGTCATGAAGCCCACGGCAGTCTCTGAAATACAATCATATTCCTATTGACACATAGTATCATATATCCAATTGCCAGTATAGCATGTTGTTCTCGCAAAAAAAAAAAGAAAACGATCACCACATACAAATTGCATAGGGTCACAATGGCTTTACGGCTCATGTTTGGATGACGTCTGTGATGGATAGGTACATGTGGGCGCTTTGACCGTGGCCCTCTTTGTACGTTTATATTTTCAGGTAAGTTGCCGCTTTAGCCGGGCCTTCTGGACAGCGATGCATGGTTTGCAGATATTTTGCATAATGCTCTCCAGATTTGTCTCTCTGGGAGGATCCCGTGCCTCACTTCCGGCTGAATGCGCTCATAAAAGGTCTCCCTGCCACGAGTCCCCGAATCTCGCACTCATGGCCTCCCAGCCGCACATCACCCAAACCCAACCGGAGGATCAACATCTCTTTTTTAAGAAGAGAAGACCTTCCCAATTCTACGCCCAGTATCTACGACACAAAGTAGTAATATACTCCCTCCGTTCCATAATGTAGTGCCTATAGATTTTTTAAAAAGTCAAACCTCACAAACTTTGACCAAGTTTATGAAGAAAAATATTTACATCTAGAGTGCGAAACATATATCACTAGATTCATCATAAGATGTAGTTTCACATTATATATTTTTGCTATTGTAGATATAAATATTTTTCTCTACAAACCTGGTCAAAGTTTGCAAAGTTTGACTTCTCCAAAAATCTATAGGCACTACATTATGGAACGGAGGGAGTATATTACTACTTTGTGTCGTAGATCTTCTATGTATGTAGTAAATCCTATGATCCTCAAAATCCGGTGAAAATCCCACAATCAGTGCAAGCGGCCATGCCCCGCCGATCTCCCACGTGCGACTACAGCTTTTCCGAGCAAATTCTCCGGCGTCCGATTGCAGCGCATGGCACCGTACGGCTACATACGGGCGCATGCACTAATCCGGCTGGCTCCCGGCGATATCGACCAAGCACGCGGGACTGGCCACCCGTGGGCGCTTGGTGGCCGCCGGCCGCGCAGTACACCATCCAGTCGGTAGGGTGCGTCTACCTGATCCTGCTGTCCGCGACGCATCAGCACGAAACTTCATCGACTCGCTCCACAAGGACGACATCAGAGAAAAACCTCTTGTGGCGTCTCCAGCACGAGGCGGAACCCGACCACGACACCGGAAGGGCAGCACGCTGGTCCGATCTAATATTCCTTGATTTGTGTATGCAGAACGAGGAGGCACAAGACCTGTACACGCATGCACCAGGAAACTCCATCGATACACGGCCGCAAACTCCATCGATACACGGCCATGCCTGCCGGAAGGCGAGAGCTAGCGGGCCGTGCATCGACTACAGGGCCTCTCGCCGGATCCGGCTACGCATCCTTCGACAACACGCACCCGCTACGAGACGATTTCGGCATCTCCACGGAACGCGACTCGTTAGGGTACGCGCGCAAGTCCGGGATGCCCGCGCCAGCTTTTTTTTTTGCGGGGAAAACCAGAGAGCTTTATTCAAACAAAGGCATTCTTGGGACAGTCAGCCAAAAGGCTGGTCACCAAAAAGCCAGGAGTCTCCTCAAGCCAGCTATCGGTCACATTCAGTGTGCAAGCACGCTTAGCACAAAGATGCGCCGGAACATTAGCTGACCTGATTACATGCTGAATATCAAAAAAGGTAAAATTATTACATAGCTCTCCTATCTCTAATAATAAAGGAGCCACAATTGAGCGCGAATTGTGGCGAGTGTTCCAGAGCGTCACCATCTCCAGACAATCAGTTTCCATAATCACATGTGAGAATCCTCGTAGTGCAGCGAAACGAACTCCATCTCGCAGTGATAACCCTTCCATGATCAAGGGATCAGAGATACCCACATAGGGTTTGCACCATGCTCCGAGGAGCGCCGAAGAGGATCTGGCCACTCCTCCTGCACCCCCCTGAATTCTGCCAAGTTTAAGGCGCCGTCCGTGGAAATCTTGACATGTCCCTCATCAGGTGGTCGCCAACCAAAACCAGGTAATATCATTGCCTCGCGGCGTGGGAGATGAAGTAAGGCCAACGCCTCCTTAGTAGTCCTGATTGTCGCCGTAGGATCCCTCCCCTCCTCGCCGTGCGTGATCCGATTCCGGGAGTGCCAGATGGACCACATTATAGTTGTGATCTTTGCGCGATCATCATCAGAAAACCGAGTGTCACAGGTGATATCTCGCGCCCATGAGTCAGGGTGAAGGCGGGGCAGTCTAATGCCAAACCATGCATAAGCTTCATCCCAAAAGCCCTTTGCATGTGAACAGTGTATTAGTGCATGCTCCAGATTCTCATCCATAGCCAAACAAACTTTGCATCGACGGATCGCAGCAATATGTCGATGGTTGAGAGTGACTTCATCTGGGAGAATACCACGAAGGACCCTCCACCAGAATACTCTAACCTTCGGAATGACATTCAATTTCCATAAGGATTTCCACAGCTGTGTATCTTCCTCTGATGTTCCGGTAGCCGTCCCTTCCTCTAGAGCCACTCGCTCTTTCTGAGTCACGAGAGTACGGTACGCCGACTTCACAGTGTAGTTCCCGGATCTTTCGAATGCCCATGCAAGAAAATCATCTCCTCCTCCTTGCCGAATAGGAATGTTCAAGATAGCTTCGGCATCAGGAGCAATGAATGTCTGCCGTACAAGTTCTTGCTTCCAAGACCAATTTGATGTATGAATAAGCTCAGACACACCCTGAATAGCCGTGTGTTGTGGCCGGAAAATAGGAGACATAGATATTGTACCTGGAATCCATTTGTCATTCCAAACCGAGATGGAGGAGCCATCACCCACTCGAGTAATCAGTCCCGAGCGTAAGGCCTCTCTTCCGGCCATGATCGCCCTCCATGTTGTCGATGCTGACTTGGGTACAGTTGCCTGCATGAAGTCAGTGTCGGGAAAATAACGGCCTTTCATAACTCTTGCACATAGAGAGTTCGGGTTGGTGATAAAACGCCATCCATGTTTGCCCAACATAGCAAGATTGAAAAAATGAGGGTCTCGGAAACCCATACCGCCCTTGCATTTAGGTGTTGCTAGCTCCTTCCAGGACACCCAGTGCAAAGATTTCTTGTCAAGAGAGCTACTCCAAAAGTACTTGGCCATTGGTGAAGTAAGACTCTTACAAACTTTCTTGGTCAGTAGGAAAGTGCTCATTGGATAAGTAGGGATAGATTGGACGACCGATTTGAGGAGAGCCTCTCGGCCTGCACACGCCAGTAATTTTTCTGACCAACCCTGTATTTTCCCACGGGCTCTTTCACTGATGTGATCAAATGTACCACTTGTGATCCGACCCACAGCGGTAGGCAGCCCCAGGTATTTCTCGCTAAAAGCTTGCACATGGATATTCAGTGTGGTTTGCATAACCTGTCTCAAGGAATCAGGAGTGTTGGATCTGAAATAAATCGAACTTTTATCGCGGTTAACACTCTGGCCCGAGGCCTCTCCATAGATCCTGATAATCTCATTAAGTCTAAGAGCGCTTGGGTTACAAGCATTGATGAATATCAGGCTATCATCAGCAAAGAGTAAATGGGTAACCCATGGCGATCTGTAGCTGACTCTCAAACCCCTGTCAATCGTGATCCCATTGTAGTATTTCAACAGGGATGAAAAACCTTCCGCACAAAGCAGAAACAAATATGGTGAAACTGGATCTCCCTGTCTGAATCCTCTGGATGGTGTAAAATATGGCAGCAATTCACCATTGACACGCACCGAAAACCGAACCGAGCAGACACACTTCATTATCAATCTGATGAAGTTCATACAGAAGCCCAAACGGTCCAGAATAGCCTCCAGATAATGCCACTCGACGCGATCATAAGCTTTCATCATATCGAGCTTAACCGCACATGAGTAATTCTTGCCCTTCTTCCTCCTCCTCATCGTATGTACGCTTTCATACGCAACCAACACATTGTCCGTGATAAGGCGGCCAGGGACAAAAGCACTCTGCTCTTCACTGATTACCTCGTCCATGATATATCTCAAACGATTGGTAATTGCCTTTGCTGCAATCTTATAAAGAACAGAGCACAAAGCAATAGGACGGTATTGAGTTATTGATTGGGGGTGCCTAACCTTGGGGATAAGAGTAATAGCAGTATCGTTCAAACCCGATGGCAGCTCGCCCCCATTCAGAAAATCAAGCACTGCCTGGGTTACGTCATTACCAAGTAGATCCCAATGACGTTGATAAAAACCTGCAGTAAACCCATCAACACCGGGCCCTTCGACGGAGCCATTTGAAACAGTGCCACCCTGACCTCCTCCGGGGTATAGGGTCTGGAAAGATCGGTGTTCATCGCCTGCGTCACTTTGGTCGGCACATGCGATAATAGAAATTGTGGGTCAGCAAAACCTTGTGATTCGTAAAGCTGCTGATAAAAGTTCTGCACCTCCACCTTATCCTCATCTCCACTAGCACATACAGTACCATCCGCCCTTCGCAACTCAGAGATTCTGTTCATACGCTGGCGCTGCGCTGCTTGTGCCTGGAAGTAAGATGTATTGCGATCCCCATCTCGTAGCCATGGAACTCTCGATCGCTGTCGGATCCAAACTTCCTCTTGATGTAAGGCTTCTTTCAGTTTTTTAACAATGTTTACCTCCTCTTCCGACGGCCGTGTACCTACAGCCTGACACCGAACCCGGTTCAGACGTTTTTGGAGTTGCCTGACAGTACGCGTCAGACACCCAAACTCTTTCAGACTCCAAGGCTCTAACTTTGACTGCAGAGTACCAAGTGCTGATGCGATGCCTTGAAGGCCCGGAGTACGGGGTATGCCTCGCCAAGTATCAGTAACCAGACGATCATAATCTGTATGGGTTTGCCATACGTTTTCATACCGAAATTGCTTCTTTGCTCTAGGCCGATCCGTCAAATCCTCTTTGATTTCTGCTATCACATAACAATGGTCAGACTCAATTGAAGGTAGATGTCTAACCCGTATGTGACGAAAAAGCTGCTGAAATTCCTCGTTGGCAAAGGCTCTAGGTGCCCGCGCCAGCTGGGAGCGGGTCATCTACACCAACCACCGCACCTGCACAGATCTACATCAAGCGCTCCATCGTCGAACCAAGCGACTGCACCGACCTATCTGCACTGCATCTAGCCGAACTGCATCAGGCCGAACCACTTCATTAAGCTGTACGACTACATCAAGAAAAGAAACAAATCTTCGTCGAGCACATCTATGGACCCGACATGCACCATCCACGTGCCAAACCGGTGTGGAAAACGTGCAATTCTTCATCGTCTTCTTCAACACCACACGGCATCAACACCCGTCGTCACGAGGGACTCCTCCAAGTGACACATCATCGTCGACACGCCGCTGCATCGACGACACTTCATCGCCAAGGTCTTCATCAACGTGGTCTTCATCACCTTCATCGTCAACACACCGCCGTCGCCTCGTCCACAAGATGGATATCTAGTGTCCTCTGACAGATTTTTTCTGCAAGACGCGACCACAACGATGGCAATGGCCGCGTCATGACGATGGCATCGACCGCGTCATCCACGACAACATGATTGTATCGACACGGCGTTACTACAGTGACGACCCTACACGGCCACACGGTTTGGCAAAACCGATGTGTGCTCGATGGGTGTCACGCCCAAGATGCGGCGACGAATAACTGACTGACACCTGGCGCATCGGTCTCGGGGCGTCACAATGGGCTTCCTCCGGTATTGGCAAAACCAGTGGACTTATCGCCGACGGCACCCTCTGACATCCGCAAGGTGCATCGCCCAAGTCTGCAGCCCCGTCATAGCGCATTTTTTTACGCCTCCGGCTTTGTGCGGCTTCATCATCCACGGCGACCACACCATCGTCCACGACTACCTCGAACACGGCTACATCACCTTGACCGGCTACCTCGACATCGACCACACGACTACGTCTACAACAACTTATCAGCAACAACTCCAGTCAACAGCGTCCGCGTCGTCACCAGCGTCCACGCCACTCCCGCTGTGACTGCGGGAGGGAATAAAGGAGAGTCAAGGGAGGCACCAAAAGGGGACACAGTCACCGCCCTAGGTGCCAACCCATCGGAGACGCAGTTGATGATGGCGCAGCGGAGAAGACGACGGAAGCGCAAGACTTCAAATTCAGTCGTACTCGTCCGCTTCACTCCCGCTACGACGGAGGGGGAATGTTGGAAATATAATTGGGTTTAAGTTAGAGATAAGGAGATACAGATAGAATTGATTTAAACCACATGTAACTTGTCTTATACTCTAAGTCTCTACCCCTCTTGTACTCCTATATATACCCTACACAAGAGTCAGATCAATACAACGAATATTGTAGGTTCTATATTTTCTACAATCTTTGGCTCTCTAAGCAGCCTAATAAACTCCGTTGTTTCGACTCGGAAAAAAAATATAACTCCACCTACAAGACATAGAGAGTTGTCTCTCGTACATAATTTATTGTAGACGTTTTCGATTAAAATCCATTGACGACAATGATTATCCTAGATGGCCTTCAAGCCGTCAAAAACACCGAGGCCCAACACGTGCTCGCTTTCCAGAGCCACATGTGCCAAGTGTTTTTATACTTCCTCCGTTCGTAAATATTTGTATTTCTAGACATTTCAAACGGATTACAACATACGGTTGTATGTAGACATATTTTAGAGTATATATTCACTCATTTTGCTTCGCATATAGTTACTTGTCGAAATATTAGAAAGACAAATATTTAGGAATGGAGGGAGTAGTTTATAGTGAGATACGAAGACACCAAACAGATTACACAGGATATGCGGGTAAAAGGTTGCTAGTAATTACACTGCATTGAACCACAGCTTCCTCTTTTTTCTTGAAACGGAGCTAAGCCCCCGGAGTCTTAACCGAATAGAGGTCTACAAAAGCTCAGGCTGCAGCTATATCTACCGCCAGCAGTTTCAGAATGAAAATCATTTAGTTTATTCTTACAAAAGTTCAGGTTGCCACTACAGCTCAGCTTGTAGTCTTGAGTGCATCCTGGATGACCGTAGCCACTGCAAAAGATTCCAATCGGTTTAGATATGTACACATCAAAAAATACAACTGCAGAACAATTTAATCCGTCAGAGTTCCAGATCACAAATGTATGGATCCCTACCTCTTGGTTTAGATGATCTGACAGTGCAGGCAAGATTGTTCTTGGCAACATTTCTGCGCGAAGGTAAAGAAATATTGTAACAGGAAGTCACTGGGAAGGAAAGAAAGGAAGGAAGTGGATGCAATTTCTGGTGTGTGAAAGAAAACGGCACTACTCACAGTTCAGTCAAGTCCCCAACAAGAACAAGTGAGAGGGTCTCGAGCGGCACCGTGCCGGTCAGCATGTTCTCCTGAAGCTCCAGCTCGACAAGTTTCGTCAGACGCCCCAACGACGCCGGTATAACTCCCGCCAGTTTGTTCCCATGCAACCTCCTGAAGATAGGCACCAACAGATTGTTTTCAGCACTTGGAGACAATTAGTATGTGTTTCAGCATCTCGTCAACTGAAATTCATTGCATCAAGACTCATACAAGAAACGCAGTGTCCCGACTGCCCCAAGCGAGGAAGGTATCACGCCGGTGAGATGGTTGTCGTAGAGATCAAGGCTGACCAGGCGTGTCAGGTTGCCCAGGGTTTGTTGGTATTGGTCCACTCATATTGTTCGTGTACAGCTCCCTATGAACATGAGAAAATCTTCTGTAGAAAATTTTGAGTGTAGTTTGACAAGTCTGCACTCTGCAGCAAGTTGCACTAGTTCTTACAGGTACTGCAGGTTCTTCAGTTGTCCCAGTTGAGGAATCATGGTGCCTGAGATGCCCGCGTTCCCCAAATCCATGCACAGTGAGGAAGGACATAAGTATGATTCAGACATTCAGTTAATCATGTAGTTTTTGTCCAAATTAAAAGTTCCTGAATGTTGAGAAGAATTGTGAATACTGCATGATGGTAACTTCCTGTCATAAAACTAATTTGGACCTTCAAAGCAGGAAGGAGAAAAGAGATGTGGCATACACTCGGGTGACGGAGTTTTCGAGGTTGCAGGTGACTTCCTGTCATAAAATTTTGCAGGCACATTGAGCACCCGAGCATCTTGTATGTCAACATTTTTTCATATTTTTTTGAATTTACTGTTCACCACGTACATATTTATGTTTTTTCTTTGTCATGAGCTCCTGAAATGTCTAAATAGCACAAAAATTTCACGCACCTTACGCAGCAGAGGAATTTTGATCCCACAAATTTTCAGATGTTTTTTAATTTTTTTGCTATTTTTTAATTTACTGTTTATCAGTTTACTGTTCATAAAGACGAAAACCGCCCGAAGCGGCGTGAGGGACGAAAACTATCCGGTTTTGATAGTTGAGGGACGAAAACTATATGGTTTTCAGTTGAGGGATAATTTCTAAACTCACGGAAGAGTTCGAGGACGAAAAATATACTTATCCCATCATATAATGGTGCTCTGGGTCGTCCCAAAGCACTGAAATTTCATGGTCCGGCCTAGGCTTTTCTCCTCTGCTAGACCTTTATCTTGTGCTCTTGTGGAGTATTTGCTATTTTGACCAACGAAAGCTCAGCTGAAATGCTGGAAGAATCGTGTGTAGATCGGCCTGCAGAGTACGGACACCGTGGTTCATGGGACCCTCCGCTCGGGATAATTTATGAATTCTAGCAAAACTGATAATTTATTTCACAATCAGTCTTCCACTCTTCCACTCTTCCACTCAGGCAAACTAACTCACTCGTCAGCTAAACAAAGATGTTGGACTGACCTTCCCGCAACTATTGGGCCAGCCAGGCCGGTCAAGATGCGCCAAATGGCCAGTTATGGACGATTTCATAGGGATTTCTTGACCTTCTTCTGGGCAACGAGAGCTCGCTCGTCCGCTCCCGCGAGCGGCCGGGCGAAAAACCCAGCCCGCCGCCGCAGCCCCCCTCCACCCTCGCCCCCCTCCCTCGCCGCCGCCAGGGGACGGCGCCGGGCAAAGCCCGCGCGCACGTTGGCGGCGGCGGGGCCCTTCCCCTCCCCGTGAGGCGCCAGGACGGCGCGGGACGGCCGGCTTCACGGTGGGGCGCGGCCCGACGGCGGATCTCCTCGGGTCGGAGGCGTTTCTTGATTGGCTGCTGGGGGAGGCTTCGTCGGGCGGTGGGAGGCAGTTTCCGCGGCTTGCGGCGACGAGCTGCGCGTCCTTGCGAGCGGATCTGGTGCGGCGCCCGGGAGATGGCGAGGTGGAGGAGGAGGGCGCCGAGAGGGGTCGTGGTAAAGGAGGAGGAGGGCGCGGGGAGGAGGGCCGGTGCGGATCTGGCCGGCGGAGGGCTGGGCAGTGGTCCGGCGGTGGCAGTGGCGCGGATCTGGCGCGCTGCCGCCACGAGGGCCCGAGTTCCGCCCCGTGCTGCTCCTGGCCTGGCGCGGAGGTGGACGCCGCGGAGGGCGGCGAGGGCTCTGATGGGTCGCGCTGGATCTGGGAGGGCTGCGCTTGCTGGAGCAGGGAGGCTCCAGCCATGGTAGATGCGGGATGCAGGGCCCGATCTGGCCTCTGCATGCTCGCTGTGGGGAGGTGGACCATGCCTTCACGGCTTCAACAACAAGGTGCTGCGGCGGCGGCGGTGTGAGACGACATGGACGAGCTCCCAAGGGCTTGAGCGGAGGTGTGCGACGATACGGACGAAGGTCCTGCACAACAAGAGCCGGTGCCGATGGCGCCTGAGGGTGTCATTTTCCTCCTTGGAGGCGCCACCGAGGTGTGTCGGCATCTTCCTCGGGCTTGGTTGGTAGTGTCTCCAGGCGAAAGCCTAGGTCCGGAGCTGGATCGGCGTGATGGCGGCGTCTCCGACGTCGTTCCTCTGTTGGGAGCATCACGTTTTTGAGACACTGCTTGGAGGTTCTATGTGGTGCTCCTCCGGTGCTTGCCGCAGTTTTTGGTGAAGCTCCAGGCGCAATGTACGCCATCGCTGATAAGTCCAAGACGAAGCTTTTTCTGTGACCGACCGAGTTCCGCCATCTGCCTGCACTCTGCTTCAAGGGTGGATGGTGCGTTGACAAAGGAAGTCTCAGTTGGAGCTGCTGCTGTCTTCGGAGGATACTGGCATTGGTCAAGAGACGCGGCTGTGATGCTTAGCCTAGGACATGCCCTTTTTGCTTTGTAGTCGTGTAGTCTGTGGTGGGTAGCTCGGCAGCTAATAGGGCTGCCGTTTTCTTTTTCTTTGATCTTCGGATCTTCATCATGTTGTTCTTCCGCTGCTTCCTGCTAAATCGAATCAAGCCAGCATTTTGCTGGATCTTTTAAAAAAAAAAAAGATGCGCCAAATCAGACACCTTCCTGCTGGAAGGACGTGGGTTATGTTTTGGACGTAGTGAAGAAGTCGTGTTCTTCGTATCAGAATAATCACAGCATTTCGGTACTTCTACAGTTGGATTACATTTGGAAATTTAGATCAGGGAAGGGATGCCATTGCTTCAACGTCCCTAAGCAAGTTAGATCCATTGCTTTAACTTTTACCCTCACCTCTTTTTGTTTGACACAAAAATACAATCATTGAGTTGTAGAATCATACCAGCTCTCCGAGTTCACGCATTATCAAGTCCATCCCAAGCCTCGACAGTTCCAAGTCAAGAGGATCATTGGTCCGCATGTATGTGATTTGGTTCTGAGATCTTATCAAATACCGAAACTGTTTTCTGTCGCTTCTCACCAACAAACCCATATGCTGGAGCGCGTGCCTATCAACATCGTCCTTTAGGACCTAGGCCTGCTTACCGAAAAAGACTTTCGCTCCCTTTTACAATGATCAACAACAACCCGGTACAAACACACGCCACCACAAGGCGCACACACACCCAAGGAAGGATACAAAAGCGCTGAGCGCAGCAACAATATCCCTAGCACTACACGAGCATCCGGGGACTCCAACCATGAACGCCACCGTGAAGAGATGACGCCGCATATGACGAACCGATGGCTCCAAGGCGGCGCCTTCAGAAAGGTTACGACACCGAGCGCCGCCACTGCCCGATCCAAGGATCAGAGTTTCCCCTGGAGCACCACGACGGGCAATGAGGGCCGTGCCGACGCTTTCAAGAAGGGTACGAGCTTTGCCGCCGCCGGTCCGTGCGAAGACAGAGCAGGTTTTCACCCCGATCAACACTCACCGCCACCGAACGCCACACCCCGGCTACCATGCCGCCCACACGGCCATGACCACCGGGCAGCACCGAGCCATGGGCTTTGCCCAGGAGCACCACGCTACCACCACCAGGACCGCCGCCCCGACATCCAAGACCTAAGACACCACCATACTCGAGACCCGCCGCTACCCCCAACCAAAGAGATAGGTCGAAAGGCCCCGCCTTTCGCACCCCTGGACGACCACCAGCGCCGAGACCCAATAGGCCGGCCAAAACCGGTCCCCATCGACCCGTCCTGCTGCACCGGGTGCGAGACGAGCATGATCCTGCAGCCGGGCGTGAGACGAGCTCGGTCCTGCATGCGGGCGCGAGATGAGCATGATCCTGCTACCGGGCGTGAGACAAACTCGGTCCTGCAGCTGGGTGCTGGACGAACTCGGTCCTGCAACCCCGTGCACGAGATGGGCGATGGTCCGCAGCTGGGAGAGGACCAGCCCTTCGACGAAAGTAGCATCCGGACGCCGAGGAGAAGGATCGAAGGCCGAAACAGTCCACCTGCAAACAAGCCGACGCCGGTGGAGAAGCCAACTGTTGCTGCAGCCGGAACCGTCGAGCTTCCCTGTAGATACCAAGCAGCAGGGAGGCCACCATACCACCCCGCGCCGTCGTAGCCCACGACGAGAGCAACCACCACGCCGAGCCGCTGCCCAAACCCGCGCCGCTCGCCGGGACCAATATAACACCCCCAGTGTCATGCTACAATAACCCTATGTGATTAAGCTAATTATTTTTCCAAACAGTGCTTAATCTCCTTTGATTCAAATCTCATTTGAAATTCCACTTTGGAATCAAATTCAATTTGCAAGTGAATTTTGAAGTTGCACAAAAGTTGCTGCAAAATAGTCCATCATTTAGTAAAAATTCCTTAACAAATGATTGCTAAGGAAAACAACATCCCCTCCAAGCTAAGATGGACTTAGCAAATTAAAACAGTGCCAACTCAGCAAATTAATTGCTTTTCCATTTTTTTTTTGCAAATTCAATCTAATTCAAACTTCTTCCAAACTTTTTGTGGATGTGCCAAACATTGCATTGTATTTATGTGGAAAATTACCATATTTTACAAAAAATCATTTTTGGCACCCCAAATATTACAAAACCCTTTCTGAACAAGAAAACATAATTATAAAAAAGAGGCCAGGCTACACTGTGCACTTGGCCCAGCCGCGCAACAGTGCAGTCCAGCCCACTTATCCGTGCCATCCCCCACCTCTGTTCACCAGGGGCTGGGTGGACGCTCGCGCGTCATCCGTGGTCGCCGATGGCCACAGGGCGGCCATCCGGCGGCTCCCCGGCGCCTACTAGGTCGCCCTGCCCCGGATGAACCATAGCGTCCTTCCCCACTTGCTTCCTCGCCTCCCAGATCCACCTCGCTCTCCCTCTAGCCTCTCTCCCCCACGTCGCCTGACGCTGTCATCTGTGTTGCCATGCATGTACGACTGCGCCGACGAAAGTGTGTAACTTTGCGGCGGGGTGTGAGAACTTCCCACGATAATTTATATGCGACTATGCGAACCAGATTGTGCAACTCTGTGGCAATGCATGTGCCAACTAGGATTACTATGTGTGCAACTACAACTACTGTAGATGCCAACAAAAAACAGTAAACAATAGATCAACTTACAAAGAGGCATTTAGTCAACTTAGCATCGCATTTTTTTTGCATAATGCAGTATTAAAATTGCACCATCTAATAAAGAGTTGCATAGTATAGCATAAAAGTTGGCATCGGAACTTTTTTTTTAACCTGTTGTAGTGCTTCGTAAATAGTTTATAAATGGATACGAGACAACACAAGGTTCATTTTGAAAGTGTGCGGCAGCCTAGTTTGTACCTGGATATTGTAGGTTCCTTCTCAATCAAATGGGATACGTCCTCGTGTTTGGTTTGGTCATTTGCTCAGCCTTCTTCTCCAGTTCATCTCCCTTTTCTCTCTCATGGCGACCGTCTTCTTACAGCTTGCATAGCTCTTGACCCCTCTCTCTCTCATGGTGGCCGTCTTCTTTGCATAGCTCTTGACCTCTCTCTCTCCCTGCACTGCCAGTTCTTGAATCCTTGATGTAGTGCTCTACATTTGTACTCTACGGACTACGGCGAGACATGCATGTGCTAGGAAGCAAAATCAATCAAGCTGTTTGTGAGCTTCTCAACTAGCTTTTGCACGTACGGGGTTGCGCTCGGTGAATTCGATCTGACACTGTACTACATCCAAGTTCCAACAGGCACATAGAAGAGCAGCGGCTGCTGCTGCGCGCGAGGCAGATGAGGTGGAGGTGCCCCGACCACAGCGCCGCGCAGTGGAGGAATCTGGAACCTGTAGGAAGAGGCCGGGGCGACGAGGATGACCCCGTCCGGATCCGCATCGGGAAGGAGCAGCTCCACCACCGGGGAGGAGGTCCGCGTGCCGTGGCGACGACAACCGCCGGTTGGTCCGCATCTGTTGGATCTCGCCGTCACCGAGATACCGGGAAGGAGAGGACCTCCCGACCCCATGTCGCTGCCTGCTGGCTGCTGCTCGGTGCGGGCGGGCTATCCATGGCGATGCAGCGCAGGCGCCGGTGTTGGTTGCTGCTCGAGATGGGTGGAGGAGGGGAATGACGGGGGAAGGATGGGGCGTCGCTGAACAGGAGGTGGAGGAGGGGAATGACGGGGGATGATTGGCGTTTGGCGTATCGCTCTGCTTAGGGCATGTACAATGGTTGATAAGATAATCTTATCTTAAGTTTTGTATGTAAATTAGAGATGACAAAAAAACAAGTCTACAATGGGACATCTCTTAGCCTTATCTTCAATAATTAGTTATTCCTAAAAACATGATGAGACAAATTATGCTAAGCTATCATCTCTTGTCTTCTCTTAAATAAGATAAGACAAGCCTTCTCTTATGATTTCTCTCTCCTCCACCTCATCATTTATCTTACCTGGCATCCTTAAGCTAGAACCATTGTACATGCCCTTATGACCATCTCCCAGACCAGTTAACACCTGACGTCGCGAGGCCGCACGATCTGAGTTGATCGAGCGGCGAGCGTTCGGCCGCTCGAATCAACGAGAAAGTGCGCGCGCACTAATAAGGATTTGGTAAACGTTTGAGAACGATGCGCCGACCGAAACTTGGGCCGGTCGCACCGCTCGCTGGCACAGTCTGGCTACTAATCTATTCGCACGTCACGTGATCCTCAGCCTTGCCTTATCCTTTCCACACCGCTCATTTGGTCACTCTTTCCTCTCCTTCTTCCACAAGACTGCTTCTCTTTCTTCTCATCTTCCATCTCCCTTGCCGGCGCAACTCCTCCACGTGAGCAGCTCCCCGACGCGGTGCTCATGCAGCTCCCGCCCCCAACAGCTGTGGCGCTCGCGTGGCTCCTCCTGGTGTTACAACCGGTCAGTTTTTTTTGCTGGAACTAGTTGGAAAAAAGCTGCAACCAGTTGCTGCCGTAGCACCGCCATGGAATCCACTCAGTCCATCCATCTAGCTCCACTCCGACGAAGCGAAACCTCCACCCCCGGGGAAGCTTCAACCAGCTGAGCCAGAAGCTGCAACCGTCGTCGAAATTAGCTACTACTGGCGAGGACTTTGCTACATACATCACAACAGAGATGCGACCTACTATGGCAACGGCTATTTTTGTTGCAACTGTCCTCAAAATTTGCTACTACCAGTGATGGATTTTGCTACATCCATCATGGCGGAGCTGAGACCGGTGACGGCGTCGAGATGAATTGCTGCAACCGTCTTTGGATTTTGCTACTACTGGCGAGGGTTTTTGATACATCCATCATGGCGGAGATGAGACCGGCGACAGCGGTGAGATGATTTTTGCTGCAACCGTAGTTGATTTATGCTACTACCGGCGAGGGATTTTGCTACATCCATGATTTTGCTATTACCAACGTTTTTTCTGCTGCATCCATGAACGGCGTTGACTTTTCAGCCGTAGCTCACACAACCCCGTGCAGCGAGTTTTGATGGCGAGGGGGCGGCGACGACGCAAAGAGAGCTACCATGAAGCGGGAGCATGGGGTGAGAAGGCGGTGAGTAGGAGATGCGGTGGCGAGTAGGAGAGAGAGCAGGAGGTGAGGAGGGAGAAGCAGCGGTGATGGCGGCGGACGATGGCAACGCTGGGTGGTCGGCGAGGACGTGGCCAAGGACGAGCAAGGCAGCGGCAAGGGGTGGCCGGCGAGCGCGGGGTCGTACATGGCCCATGACCGCCGACGCGGGGAAGGAAGCGAGGAAGGAAGATGAGAAGGAAGGTAGAAGACATCACGACTGGATCGAATCGAACGGTTGACGCGGCTGAAACGAGTGGCTGGGAGCGAACCGGCCAAAATTTTCGGCCGGCGCACCGGCGCTCAGTACTGGCCTAAGGATTTAGGTAGTTTCTTTAGGGCTACTGTACTACTTACGATTTACCCTGTCCTTTCCGTGTAGTTATTGCTGTTGTAACGCTTGATACTTCCCCACAACCCATCGATTACATGGCCTCCAGCCAGATTTGACCCTTCTTCTGCTCACAAGTCACAACACTAGGTGCATGTACACGACCGGCCGGCTACGGAGGTTAAGGGAGCAGCGGGCCACCCTTCCTACACCGGCTGGAATGCTGGCTATACATTGCGAGTCACGAGGTACTGACCACTGGATGTCTCTTCCATCTCACTCCTACAGTCTACAGATCTTATTCTTTTTTGGATCTTATTAACATTTCAGGATTCACTTTATTATTTTGGTTAGTTTAGATTTTTACCATCTAACACATGATGGTTTTCATTGCCTTTGATTTTGCATCAATAGGCCAGTCTGTTGCTGCAGTTTACAGGCAAGAGATTCCAACCGACAGACATAAAAATCCACGTTTGGCGCACAATATGTGTAGCTGTGTTGTATTTTTCTCCTCTCATGTTTTATTCCACAACTTGCTTGCTAAATCAATTGGAGGCAATTGCTCCTCTTTCTTGGCTGGGAGCAATTAGTTTATCTTCAAATATGTATCTTTCCTTCGGAGTATTTCAAATTTTTTATTCTGTGTAGATTAAATTTACTGCTCCTTTTGATGTTACATTTTGGTTAGTTCTATGCAAAGTTGATCATTAGAAAAATTAATAGGACTTTTGTGCAGATTAAAGTTAATCATTGTGGCAAAGCACTAAGAACTTAGCAAGAAAAACTCTTTTTAGCACCTTTCCTACATTATATTACTCAATGTCTACTCTTACTATCATATCTGCAATTTTATAGAGATAGACCTACATGTACCCGCAGCAACGCGTGGGGTATCATCTAGTTTGCTTCATACCTGGGCCTTAATACCATTTTGTCCAAAGAGATTTGGCTATATATGTTTGTCTCTTCTGCCCCATTGTCAATTGCTCATCTCAACAACTACACTCACTCATTTGCCAAGCTAGTGGGAATAGTTGAGTTCAGAGCATCTTCCTAGGGCCAGGGCCATGCTCCCCTTGTAGCCTCATACACTATGGGTATGTTTGGTTGTCTAGGTGGCTCTTGTCTGCATCACATGGTGATTCTTGGGTGAGTGTGGCCTCGTTGAGCCGGTGCAAGGATGAGTTGAGATGTGTGTTTGGTGGACTACATGATATGGGTGCACGAGACATGCTGTACAGAACATATGTTGTTTGGTAGGCTGAATTCGTGCTTAATTGTGTTACCTCTTCTCATTCAATTTCCTGGCCTCTTTGATTTCGTAGGAATTTTAAAATGCAGGAACAGAAAAAAAACATGAATGCAGTGACATGCCCACTTATATCCTACATGATTAGTAAACTGTGTTTGGCGACACGGGAAAAAAAAAGAATTCTAAAAAGAAGTTGGAGAGATGTTAGATTCCCGATGAAATATAGTACAAATAATTCATTAGGAAGAAATTCTTGTAGATTTTCTTTTTGTTATAGGATTCGATCATAAGAATAATTTGTTAGAAAAAATTCCTATCGAATTCAACCCTGAGAATCAAACAACTAACATAGCAAATTCCTAAGGATTCTAATCTTCCAAAATTCCTACTGAGAAACAGTAAGATTTACGTGGTACTTCCGAGCTAGTTCCTTAAATGAAGAAAATATCTAACTTTGTTGTAGAGAACCTTCGTAAGTTTCCTTCCTAGTACTTCTGAGTGCTATGTTTTCTGTGAGGCTTACATGTTTTGCTCTCACAATTCAAATTTTGAACATGCCCACTAATTTTGAGATTATTCTCCGGTTCTTTCGGACGAATTACTTTTTCAAGGTAACATTCAGATTTATGTCGAGCTCTATATATGGACTTGGATACCCCTTGGTGTGACAAGAAACTTGAAGCCATTCCAATACATTCCAACTACCGCAAGTTCAAGTGTTGAAGGAGAGAGCTCCAAGCAAGAAGAGAAGATAAATGAGGATTGTTTAGGGTGATTCCATGAACACTTCCTCTCTGTTTTGAAGCACAAGTTCGTCCCTTGTTCTTGAACACCTACCTGTTGTTCCTCCCATCTTACACCATTCATAACCTTTGTGTGTGTGAGAGAGAGAACTTTTATGGGTTCTTGAGAAGAGCTTTGATGGAAGATGTTTTGAGGAGTAATACCTAGTGACTTGGCTTTGCTTGTTACTCTTGGAGGGTGTGTGTGCCACCTAGACAATTGTGAGTCACTTGATACACTACTGGAATCAGGATCTTTGCCGTCAGCCAGTTCTTTGCCGCCTGCTAGCTGACGACAAAGAAGGTATTTGCCGTCAGCTAGCAGAAAACTGAAGGCAAAGAACTAGCTGATGGCAAAGATCATGTTTGCCGTCAGCCATGGCAGACGGCAAAGTGCCTGATTCCTGTAGTGATAGCCTTCAATTATCAAGTTGTGATGGAACCAAGAGTTTATAAAAAGCCTAGAGATCATCTTCTATGTGCCAAGATCCACCCCTTAGTGAGGCTTCTTGGTGCAAGCCATGATTTAATAGGTTGATTGTGCTTCTTCCCGTCACTTAGTTGGTGATCCAATCACAATCCTTGTTATCTTGAAACCATTTTTTTCAAAGACTCCATAACGTCGAGTAGATATCGCCAACTATCTGAACCATAGGAAAAATATCTCCGTGTCCCATGTGTTTGCATTATTAAACCCTTGAACTCTTACTTCCTTGCAAGTTACTCTTTGCATTGATATTATACTCTTCTTGCTATGTTGCTTAGTTCTAAAAGTTCTACTAGATTGTTGCTTCAAACTGTCGTCTTCTAAAATTCAGAGTAGAAGTTTTGCTTCAAACTACCATCTTGCTAAATTGTTGCTTCAAACTGTCATCTTTTTCGACAAAGGGGAATATATTAATATCACGGAGATACCAATTACACTCGGCCTCTGCAATAACGCAATATCGAAAAGACATTATTGATGCACACAGCCAAATGACAATAAGCAGAAGAAGGAAAAAAATAGATCCCGCAACAGTGATCAATTCCTCGTGGCTACAGCACGAATCTAGACCTAGAAAACACCCGAAGTTCTAATTCTCCAAAAGCGATGCCTCCAAGAAGGATACAGTGCAGAAACACCGTCATCGTCCGATCCTAGATCTTAGGTTTTCACCCTGGAGAAGATATGTGCTCTCAAAACAATGCCTTCAACAAGGTCACTGCCGGACACAACCAATTAAGGCCAGACCTTGGGCTTTCACCCTGAAAGCTAAGACTCTGTACTTCCACTAGTAGATAAAGGGGATTTAGCCCCGGTTCATTTGGCCTTTTAGCCCCGGTTCTGGAACCGGGGCAAGAGGGTCGGTACTAATGCTCTGACCCTTTAGTCCCGATTCAATCCAGAACCGGGGCAAAAGGGTGTCCACGTGGCCTGTGCACCGAGTCCAGGCAGGAGGGGCTTTAGTCCCGGTTGGTGGTACCAACCGGGACCAAAAGGCATCCACGTGTCAGCATTTCTGTGGCTGTGGTTTTTATTTTTTTTTAAAAGGGGAGGGGGGGGGTTTAGGTTTTGGGGGTTAATTTAGGTGTTTGATATATTGTGTTAGCTAGCTAATTAATAGAGAGAAGTGTTCTCTCTTATGTCCGTGCTTTTGGTCGACGCTACATACTACACATACGTATATATATGGACTAGAGTCACGCTAGCTAGCTAGCTAGCTGCTAGCTACTAAGCAAACGAAGGAACAGAAGATCTCGTATATATAATCAACATATATATATATATATATGCATACAGAGAGAAGTAATAATATCGACCACCTCTCCTTCTCCGAGAGATTGGTCGAACAACAAGTTCTCGTATATCTATCCGACACTACCGGGCACATATATACAATAATTATCTCTTACAAAAATAATCTCCTAACACATGGATGCAGGGTCCACATAGTATTCTCCGTCTTCAGTGATCACGTGTTCAAGGAAGAATGCCGCCAATTCCTCTTGAATTGCTCGCAGACGATCTGGTGTTAGGAGTTCATCCCGCATCCGAAACATCTAATTTGAAGTAGGGGGTCAATACATGAAATGATGCTATAAATTTGTGAATATTATTGATTGCTTACGCACTTTAAATTGTTCATCAGTGTAGCCCCGCTCACAGGTCGTGTGGCGGATGGACTCGCAAATGTAGTATCCACAATAATCATTCCCGGGTTCCTGCCACAACCACTTTACAAGAAATAGAGCTCAATCAAACTGATAAGCAAGAATGCCAAATTGGTATTGATGAAACTAGCTAGCGCTTGAATCAAGATATAGGAGATGCGCGCGCGGAACATGCTACTATATAGTACTTACTTTCGGGTATCTAAATTGTAGCTTCTTCGGCAGTCCCGGAGCTTTTTTGATGAATGTTTTCCAAGCCCTGCTAGACAAAGGAAACAATTAGTTGATATCAGAAATGAAGTTGCTGATATATATGCATGGTGGATAATATTGATCGATTTAACTTACCTGGCTAGCATTTGAGTCATGTCCGCATACTCCTCGGGATCTTTACGTTTAGAGTCGAAGACAGTTACTATTCCCTTCTCAAGCTTAATCTCTAAGAGAATATAGTGGAAGCTGCGCACGAATGCATGAGATCATTACATCACTATAAACTTGACTGATATATATAAGGGAAACCAAATATGCACAAGACATTAACACTCACTTGAAGTTGTAAGGAAAGAGTATTATATCTTTGTTTTCATTTACCACCAACGATCGTAACAAGTTGGTCTCGGTATCGCCGGGACGCAATTTAACCTCGGTTGCATCTATGAGGTATGTGTTAATAAACCCAATATCACCTACTTGTCTTTTCTTCAATTCGATGATCTTCAATCTGCATAATATAATGAGGATAATTATAAATACATGCAATGAAGATCAGCTATATAGAGAGACTTAATGACAGAAGTAGTACTACTTACAGACAGTAGCAGGTGATCGTTGTTTTATCGAGGGCCAATTGATTGAAAAATTGATAGAACTCCTCAAATGGAACAGGCAACAGGTCAATTGCAACGAGGTCATGCTCCGGTTTAACTCTCAAATACAAGTTATTCCTCCCCCAGACTCTCTGCAGATTTTCATGTACCAATCATGCAATCTTCGCATATTCGTTGATAGAGATCTTTCATTTTTGACGAGAGGCTTTTTGTACTCGTATCTTTCTATCTGCACGTCCATGAAATCATAGTGTACATCGTCGGACGCGTAATCTGCAAGATTGGTATAACCGGGCACCATCCTCGGATCATTAGCGACCATGTCGCTAGACACCTTGAGCGGGGGGCACGATTGGTTCGCTTGTTCGCCGAGCTGGGCAATTTGTTTCCCAGCTCGCCCTTCTGCTAACCTCTGATCACTTTTTGTACTTCCGGACCGCTTGGCATCTTGAAATGTCTTTTGAATAATGCGGTCATAGTTGCCCTTCGGCTTACTTTTCGCTGGTTGCTTCAGGGCAGCAAGAGTGCACTTTGCTTTCACCGCATCTATCTTCTCCTCTGGAGGTGGATGTCTCTGTGCTTTCAACCCTTCAAAAAAGTCCTTCACTTCGCCTTCAGCGATCTTCGTGTTTTCCTCGTCGGACCTCTCGTACGGTAACTTCTCTAGAGGCGTGAGAGAAGGACCGAATCTGCATCGCCTCCCGCCTCTGGCTGTACTGGTAGACGTCGCCGGACCAGACGAAGCGGCTGTCTTTTTTACTTGCTTAGGCGCCGGAGCAGGAGCAGCCGGAGCGGCGGCAGGTCTCTTCCGCCCTTGCTGATTAGGCGAAGGAGGAGCTGGCTGTCTGCTCGGGCGCGCCGGCGGCGAAGGAGGCGGAGTGCCGCCACGCGCCGGCGGCGAAGGAGGCGGTGTGCCGCCACGCGCCGGAGAAGGAGCCGGAGTGCCCTGATGGTCACTCGCCGGAGAAGGAGCCGGAGTGCCCTGATGGTCACTCGCCGGAGGAGGAAGCGGTGGAGGAGGCGGAGTGCCCTGACTCGTCGGAGGAGGAGGAGGAGGCGGAGGCGTCCAGTTCAGAATGTTGATTAGGTCCTTCCGCCATAGGCATGGAGTCTTCAGTGAAGAACCCAGCCGAGTCTCCCCTTCACCGGTAGGGTGGTCAAGCTGGAGCTCCTCAAATCCCTCCGTTATTTCGTCGACCATCACCCTAGCATATCCTTCTGGAATCGGCCGGCAGTGAAAAGTGTCGTCTGGTCCAGAAGGATAAACAGAGCCAGCAGCCGCCTTGACCTTCAGATTCATCCACTGTGCCATAAGGTGGCAATTTTGTGCCTGCGTGATAGCATCCACAGGATTCCTGGCAGTAGCCGTCAAGGCAAGCTCTGGCTGAAGCAGCTCGGTGGAAGCCACGCTGCTTCTCCGCTGAGATGGCGGGGTAGCTTTGGGGGAAGCTTCGGCAATTCTTTCACTAGTAGATAAAGGGTCTTTAGCCCCGGTTCATTTGGGCCTTTTAGCCCCGGTTCTGGAACCGGGACAAGAAGGTCGGTACTAATGCTCTGACCCTTTAGTCCCGGTTCAATCCAGAACCGGGGCAAAAGGGTGTCCACGTGGCCTGTGCACCGAGTCCAGGCAGGAGGGGCTTTAGTCCCGGTTGGTGGTACCAACCGGGACCAAAAGGCATCCACGCGTCAGCATTTCTGTGGCTGTGGTTTTTGTTTTTTTTTTTGAAAGGGGAGGGGGGTTTTAGGTTTTGGGGGTTAATTTAGGTGTTTCATATATTGTGTTAGCTAGCTAATTAATAGAGAGAAGTGTTCTCTCTTATGTCCGTGCTTGGTCGACGCTACATACTACACATACGTATATAGAGAGGACTAGAGTCACGCTAGCTAGCTAGCTAGCTGCTAGCTACTAAGCAAACGAAGGAACAGAAGATCTCGTATAATCAACATATATATATGCATACAGAGAGAAGTAATATCGACCACCTCTCCTTCTCCGAGAGATTGGTCGAACAACAAGTTCTCGTATATCTATCCGACACTACCGGGCACATATATACAATAATTATCTCTTACAAAAATAATCTCCTAACACATGGATGCATGGTCCACATAGTATTCTCCGTCTTCAGCGATCACGTGTTCAAGGAAGAATGCCGCCAATTCCTCTTGAATTGCTCGCAGACGATCTGGTGTTAGGAGTTCATCCCGCATCCGAAACATCTAATTTGAAGTAGGGGGTCAATACATGAAATGATGCTATAAATTTGTGAATATTATTGATTGCTTACGCACTTCAAATTGTTCATCAGTGTAGCCCCGCTCACAGGTCGTGTGGCGGATGGACTCGCAAATGTAGTATCCACAATAATCATTCCCGGGTTCCTACCACAACCACTTTACAAGAAATAGAGCTCAATCAAACTGATAAGCAAGAATGCCAAATTGGTATTGATGAAACTAGCGCTTGAATCAAGATATAGGAGATGCGCGCGCGGAACATGCTACTATATAGTACTTACTTTCGGGTATCTAAATTGTAGCTTCTTCGGCAGTCCCGGAGCTTTTTTGATGAATTTTTTCCAAGCCCTGCCAGACAAAGGAAACAATTAGTTGATATCAGAAATGAAATTGCTGATATATATGCATGGTGGATAATATTGATCGATTTAACTTACCTGGCTAGCATTTGAGTCATGTCCGCATACTCCTCGGGATCTTTACGTTTAGAGTCGAAGACAGTTACTATTCCCTTCTCAAGCTTAATCTCTAAGAGAATATAGTGGAAGCTGCGCACGAATGCATGAGATCATCAATTACATCACTATGAACTTGACTGATATATAAGGGAAACCAAATATGCACAAGACATTAACACTCACTTGAAGTTGTAAGGAAAGAGTATTATATCTTTGTTTTCATTTACCACCAACGATCGTAGCAAGTTGGTCTCGGTATCGCCGGGACGCAATTTAACCTCGGTTGCATCTATGAGGTATGTGTTAATAAACCCAATATCACCTACTTGTCTTTTCTTCAATTCGACGATCTTCAATCTGCATAATATAGTGAGGATAATTATAAATACATGCAATGAAGATCAGCTATATAGAGAGACTTAATGACAGAAGTAGTACTACTTACAGACAGTAGCAGGTGATCGTTGTTTTATCGAGGGCCAATTGATTGAAAAATTGATAGAACTCCTCAAATGGAACAGGCAACAGGTCAATTCCAACGAGGTCATGCTCCGGTTTAACTCTCAAATACAAGTTATTCCTCCCCCAGACTCTCTGCAGATTTTCATGTACCAATCATGCAATCTTCGCATATTCGTTGATAGAGATCTTTCATTTTTGACGAGAGGCTTTTTGTACTCGTATCTTTCTATCTGCACGTCCATGAAATCATAGTGTACATCGTCGGACGCGTAATCTGCAAGATTGGTATAACCGGGCACCATCCTCGGATCATTAGCGACCATGTCACTAGACACCTTGAGCGGGGGGCACGATTGGTTCGCTTGTTCGCCGAGCTGGGCAATTTGTTTCCCAGCTCGCCCTTCTGCTAACCTCTGATCACTTTTTGTACTTCCGGACCGCTTGGCATCTTGAAATGTCTTTTGAATAATGCGGTCATAGTTGCCCTTCGGCTTACTTTTCGCTGGTTGCTTCAGGGCAGCAAGAGTGCGCTTTGCTTTCACCGCATCTATCTTCTCCTCCGGAGGTGGATGTCTCTGTGCTTTCAACCCTTCAAAAAAGTCCTTCACTTCGCCTTCAGCGATCTTCGTGTTTTCCTCATCGGACCTCTCGTACGGTAACTTCTCTAGAGGCGTGAGAGAAGGACCGAATCTGCATCGCCTCCCGCCTCTGGCTGTACTGGTAGACGTCGCCGGACCAGACGAAGCGGCTGTCTTTTTTACTTGCTTAGGCGTCGGAGTAGGAGCAGCCGGAGCAGCGGCAGGTCTCTTCCGCCCTTGCTGATTAGGCGAAGGAGGAGCTGGCTGTCTGCTCGGGCGCACCGGCGGCGAAGGAGGCGGAGTGCCGCCACGCGCCGGCGGCGAAGGAGGCGGTGTGCCGCCACGCGCTGGAGAAGGAGCCGGAGTGCCCTGATGGTCACTCGCCGGAGAAGGAGCCGGAGTGCCCTGATGGTCACTCACCGGAGGAGGAGGCGGTGGAGGAGGCGGAGTGCCCTGACTCGTCGGAGGAGGAGGAGGAGGCGGAGGCGTCCAGTTCAGAATGTTGATTAGGTCCTTCCGCCATAGGCATGGAGTCTTCAGTGAAGAACCCAGCCGAGTCTCCCCTTCACCGGTAGGGTGGTCAAGCTGGAGCTCCTCAAATCCCTCCGTTATTTCGTCGACCATCACCCTAGCATATCCTTCTGGAATCGGCCGGCAGTGAAAAGTGTCGTCTGGTCCAGAAGGATAAACAGAGCCAGCAGCCGCCTTGACCTTCAGATTCATCCACTGTGCCATAAGGTGGCAATTTTGTGCCTGCGTGATAGCATCCACAGGATTCCTGGCAGTAGCGTCAAGGCAAGCTCTGGCTGAAGCAGCTCGGTGGAAGCCACGCTGCTTCTCCGCTGAGATGGCGGGGTAGCTTCGGGGGAAGCTTCGGCAATTCTTTCCCGATCTGCTTCCCGTTCCTCTATCGCTTGTATTCTGGCCCACAGCGCCTGGATTTCGGTCATCTCCATTTTCTTCCTCCTGTCGTGGCATTTGTAGCCTCCTGCGTCCGGAAACCCAGCACGCCACGGAAGGGAGCCTGGCGTGCCTCGTGTCCGTCCAGGGTGCTCAGGATTCCCGAGGGCCATTGTCAGCTCGTCGTTCTCTCTGTCGGGGATGAACGTCCCTGCATGCGCTGCTTTGATATACTGCCGCATCTTCCTGAGTGGTGTTTCCAATTGCTTGTCCGTCCAAATGCACCACCCTGTTACAGGGTCCAAGGATCCGCCAGCCCCGAAGAACCAAGTCCGGCAACGTTCTGGCCAGTGCATTGTCTCTGGTTCGATCCCTTTCTGAAGCAGATCATTCTCAGCCCTGGCCCACTTAGGCCGGGCTACGAGGTAGCCGCCCGACCCCGTGCGATGGTGATGCATCTTCTTTGCAGCATTTATCCGGTTTGTCTCCGACATCTTCTGACTCTTTTCCAACTTCTTATGGGCCACAAATGCGGGCCAGTCATCTTTGATCTTCTCATATATGCCCACGAATTCTGGAGTCGTTTTCTCTCTGACAAACATATTCAGTTTTTTCTTCCATGCCCTGAATTGGTCTGCCATCTTCTGAAGTGCAGCAGACTTGATTAAGTCCTCTATAACTGGCTTCGCCGGATCAACCTCTCGCGGTAGGACGAAGTTTGTCTTCAGCTCAGTCCAAAGATCTTCTTTCTGCATATCAGTGACATAAGTCACCTGAGCGTCTTTTGCAGCCGGCTTTAACCATTGATGGATGCTGATCGGGATCTTGTCCCTAACCAGAACCCCGCACTGATTAACAAATGCGTTCTTTGTGCGGATGGGTGCAATCGGCTCGCCGGAGCGCGAGATTTCTGAGATCTCAAACTTTTCATCCGGCCTCAACTTTTTCTTCGCTCCTCGTCTCTTTACCGAAGATTTGCTCGATCCGGAGGGCTAGAAAAGGAACAAAGACGAGAGTTAATGAATGAATCAATTAACTAGTCAGCACATGCTTAACTAACATATATACCTCCTGGCCGGACTCGGTTCGGTCACCGGAGCCAGCATCACGGTCTCCTTCTTGCACCGGCATTGGGTCACCGGAGCCGTCCTCACGGTCTACTTCTTCCATGTGCATTGGGTCACCGAATTCATCAATATCATAGCCTAGATCTTCCAGCCGTGGCTCTTGTTCGACCTGCTCATCGGTGTCGTTGAGAAACGACCTGACGGCATTTTGTCCGTCTGCGATTATGTCCATCAACATCGCTTCTTGTGCTAGGTCTCGGGTGTTGTCGTCCATTGTTTCTACAAATATTTACAACATGCCAATTATTATTCAAACATGACAGATGGATATATTAATGGCAAACGTAGAACTAGCTTCAACCCTCGACTGCTCGGCGATCCACAAACCCTAGACCCCCTCATGTCACATTTTGTCTAGCTACTGTCAAAGGATTCAACAAAACCAATACTTCATCATTAGGCAAAAGTAACAGTAGAATGATGGTACGAAGCTCTCCAAAGTTGTTTTGGAACGGAGTCCCAGATAAGATAATCCGTAACAAAAGACGGATTAACCTATCAGGAACTCCGTTCCAAAACATCTTTGCATAACTTCGTACCAACATGCCCCGGTTACTTCTAGCAAATGATGAAGTCATGGAATTTTTCAATACTTTGACACTAGCTAGGCAACCTCTCTCGACCCCTCGACCCCCGACTGCTCGGCGATCCACAAACCTGTTGGAAATATGCCCTAGAGGCAATAATAAATTGGTTATTATTATATTTCCTTGTTCATGATAATCGTTTATTATCCATGCTATAATTGTATTGATTGGAAACTCAAATACATGTGTGGATAAATAGACAGACTTTGTGTCCCTAGTGAGCCTCTACAGGACTAGCTCGTTGATCAAAGATGACCGCGGTTTCCAGGTCATAGACATGAGTTGTCATTTGATAACGGGATCACATCATTAGGAGAATGATGTGATGGACGAGACCCAAACGTTAAACATAGCTTTTGATCGTGTCAGTTATCGCTATAGTTTTCTGCATGTCAAGTATAAGTTCCTATGACCATGAGATCATGTAACTCACTGACACCGTAGGAGTGCTTTGTGTGTGCCAAACGTCGCAACGTAACTGGGTGACTATAAAGGTACTCTACAGGTATCTCCGAGGGTGTCTGTTGGGTTGACATGGATCGAGACTGGGATTTGTCACTCCGTGTGACGGAGAGGTATCTCCGGGCCCACTCGGTAATACGTCATCTCAATGAGCTCAAAGTGACTAAGTAGTTGGTCACGGGATTATGTATTACGGTAACGAGTAAAGAGACTTGCCGGTAACGAGATTGAACTAGGTATAGAGATACCGACGATCGAATCTCGGGCAAGTAACATACCGACGAGACAAAGGGAACTGTATACGGGATTGCCTGAATCCTTGACATCGTGGTTCATCCGATGAGATCATCGAGAAACATGTGGGAACCAATATGGGTATCCAGATCCCGCTATTGGTTATTGACCTTGGAGTGTCTCGGTCATGTCTACATGGTTTCCGAACCCGCAGGGTCTACACACTTAAGGTTCGGTGACGCTAGGGTTGTTAGTGAGAAGAGTGCATGGTTACCGAAGGTTGTTCGGAGTCCCGGATGAGATCCCGGACATGACGAGGGTCTCCGGAATGGTCCGGAGACGAAGATTGATATATAGGATGAAAGGTTTCGGAGTCCGGAAGTGTTCCGGGGAGCATCGGGAAATCGGCGGAGTACCGGAAAGGGTTTCGGGGGGTCCGGAAGAAGTTCTGGGCCTAATGGGCCACAAGGGGGGACACCACAGCCCTCAGGGGGCTGTGCGCCCCCCCCCTGGGCCCTCTCCTCATGCGGCTAAGGGGGTGGGACCCCCTAGGGCAGCCGCACCCCTTTGGAGTGGGGGGCAAGGCACCTAGGGGGGGAAACCCTAGGGCCTGGCCCTTGGCCGCCGCCCCCCCTGCCTTGGCCGCCGCCCCCTCCCCTTGCCCTGGCCGCCGGCCCCTAGGGGAAACCCTAGGGCGCCCCTCACCTCTCCACCCCCCCTATATATAGTGAGGCAAAGGGAGGGCAGCAAACACAAGTTCGTTCCTCGGTGCTGCCCTCCCTCTCCCACAACATCTTCTTCTCCCGCGGTGCTTAGGCGAAGCCCTGCCGGAGTTCTTCTCCACCATCACCACCACGCCGTCGTGCTGCCGGTTCTCCATCAACCTCTCCTCCACCCCTTGCTGGATCAAGAAGGAGGAGACGTCCCCGAGCCGTACGTGTGAAGAACGCGGAGGCACCGTTGCTTCGGTGCTTGGATCTTCAGCGATCTGAATCGCGGCGAGTACGACTCCATCAACCGCGTTCTTAACGCTTCCGCTTAGCGATCTACAAGGGTATGTGGATCCTACTCTCCCCTCGTAGTTGTATCTACTAGATTGATCTTGGTGAACGTAGAGAAAAATTTTTGTTTTCCATGCAACGTTCCCCAACAGTGGCATCATGAGCTAGGATCTTGCGTAGATGCTTTCTCGAGTAGAACACAAAAGGGTTTGTGGCGTTGATGTTTAAATTGCTGCCCTCCTTAGTCTTTCTTGATTCAGCGGTATTATAGGATGAAGCGGCCCGGACCAACTTTACATGTCCACGTACATGAGACCGGTTCCATCGACAGACATGTGACTTTTGTTGCATAAGATGGCTGGCGGGTGTCTGTCTCTCCTATCTTAGTTGAATCGGAATAGAACAAGGCGGTCCTTGTAGAAGGTTAAATAGCAACTTGAATATCACCGTTGTGGTTTTGCGTAGGTAAGAAGCGTTCTTGCTAGATACCCATAGCAGCCACGTAAAACATGCAACAACAAATTAGAGGACGTCTAACTTGTTTTTGCAGGGTATGCATGTGATATGATATGACCAATGACATGATGAGATATATTTGATGTATGAGATGATCATGTTGTAATAGTTAATATCGACTTGCATGTCGATGCATACGGCAACCGGCAGGAGCCATAGGGTTGTCTTTATTTTTGTATGACCTGCGTGTCAATCATTAAGCGCTTTGTAATGCTTTACTTTATCGCTAAACGGTAGCAATAGTAGTAAGAGCATGATGGGCGCCGACAACCCCGATAGCGACACGATGATGGAGATCATGATGATGGAGATCATGGTGTGGCGCCGGTGACGATGGAGATCATGCCGGTGCTTTGGAGATGGAGATCAAAAGCACGAGTTGATGGCCATATCATGTCACTTATGATTTGCATGTGATGTTAATCCTTTTATGCATCTTATTTTGCTTAGGACGACGGTAGCATTATAAGATGATCCTTCACTAAAATTTCAAGATAAAATTGTGTTCCCCCCGAGTGTGCGCCGTTGCGAAGGTTCGTCGTTTCGAAGCACCACGTGATGATCGGGTGTGATAGACTCTACGTTCGCATACAACGGGTGCAAGCCAGTTTTGCACATGCAGAACACTCGGGTTAGACTTGACGAGCCTAGCATGTACAGACATGGCCTCGGAACACGGAGGACCGAAAGGTCGAGCATGAGTCATATAGTAGATATGATCAACATGTTGATGTTCACCATTGACACCACCTCATCTCACGTGATGATCGGACTTGGGTTGGTGAATTTGGATCATGTAACGCTCGAATGACCGGAGGGATGTCAATTTGACTGGGAGTTATAAATAATTTGATTAGGTAATAACTCACTTATCATGAACAATAGTCTAAAATGTCTTTGCAAATTTTTTGGTTGTAGATGGCTCGCGCAGTAGCTCCCCTGAATTTTAATGCGTTCCTAGAGAAAGCTAAACTGAAAGATGATGGGAGCAACTTTGTGGACTGGCTCCGCAATCTGAGGATCATCCTCACAGCTGCCCAAAAGGTTTATGTCCTAAATGCACCGCTAGGTGAACCCCCCGCTCCTGGAGCCTCTGCGGACGTTATGAACGTCTGGCAGACGCGTTCGGATGACTATTCGATAGTACAGTGTGCCATGTTGTACGGTTTGGAAGGAGGACTTCAAAGGCGTTTTGAACGTCATGGTGCATATGAGATGTACACGGAGTTGAAGTTCATCTTTGAAAAGAATGCTAAGATCGAGAGGTATGAGACCACCGATAAATTCTTTGCTTGCAAGATGGAGGAGAATTCGTCTGTCAGTGAGCACTTGCTGAAGATGTCTGGGTACTATACCCGCATAGCTGATCTGGGACTTGTGTTCCCGGATGAGGCTATCATTGACAGAATTCTCCAGTCACTCCCTCCAAGCTACAAGAGCTTCGTGCAGCAGTATAACATGCAAGGGATGAACAAGACCATCGCCGAGCTGTTTTCGATGCTGAAAGTCGCTGAGGCAGACATCCAGAAGGAGTATCAAGTGTTGATGGTCAATAAAACCACCAGTTTCAAGAAGAATGGCAAGGGCAAGAAGGGTAACTCGAAGAAGGGTGGCAAAGCAGTTGCTAATCCAGTGAAGAAACCCAAGGCTGGGCCCAATCCAGAGACTGAGTGTTTCTATTGCAAGGGGAACGGCCACTGGAAGCGGAACTGCCCCAAGTATCTGGCGGACAAGAAGGGGGCCAACAACAACAAAGGTATATGTGATATACATGTTATTGATGTGTACCTTACCAACTCTCGTTGTAGTGCCTGGGTATTTGATACCGGTTCGGTTGCTCACATTTGCAACTCTAAACAGGAACTGCGGAATAAACGGAGGCTGGCGAAGGACGAAGTGACGATGCGCGTGGGAAATGGTTCCAAGGTTGATGTGATCGCCGTCGGCACGCTCGCTCTTCGATTACCATCGGGATTAGTTATGAACCTGAATAATTGTTATTTAGTGCCTGCGTTAAGCATGAACATTATATCTGGATCTTGTTTATTGCGAGACGGTTACTCATTTAAGTCAGAGAATAATGGTTGTTCTATTTATATGAGTAATATCTTTTATGGTCATGCACCCGAAGTTAGGGGTTTATTCTTATTGAATCTCGATAGTGATGATACACATGTACATAACATTGATGCCAAAAGATGTAGAGTAGATAATGATAATACCACTTTCTTGTGGCACTGCCGTCTCGGTCATATCGGCGTGAAACGCATGAGGAAGCTCCATGCTGATGGACTTTTGGAGTCTCTTGATTTTGAATCACTTGACACGTGCGAGCCGTGCCTCATGGGCAAGATGACAAGGACCCCGTTTTCAGGGACAATGGAACGGGCAAGTGACTTATTGGAAATCATACATACTGATGTGTGTGGTCCGATGAGTGTAACGGCGCGCGGTGGATATCGTTATTTTCTCACCTTCACTGACGACTTAAGTAGATATGGGTATATTTACTTGATGAAGCATAAGTCTGAAACTTTTGAAAAGTTCAAGCAATTTCAGAGTGAAGTTGAAAATCATCGTAACAAGAAGATCAAGTTCCTACGATCTGATCGAGGGGGAGAATATCTGAGTTATGAGTTTGGTGATCACTTAAGAAAATGTGGAATTGTTTCACAGTTGACGCCACCCGGAACACCACAGCGTAATGGTGTGTCCGAACGTCGTAATCGAACCCTATTAGATATGGTACGTTCTATGATGTCTCTTGCCGATTTGCCACTATCGTTTTGGGGATATGCGTTAGAGACAGCTGCATTCACTTTAAATAGGGCTCCATCTAAGTCCGTTGAGACAACACCGTATGAACTGTGGTTTAGTAAGAAACCGAAGTTGTCTTTTCTCAAGGTTTGGGGGTTGCGATGCTTATGTCAAAAGGCTTCAGCCAGAAAAGCTCGAACCCAAAGCGGACAAATGTGTCTTCATAGGATACCCAAAAGAAACAGTTGGGTACACCTTCTATCTCAGATCCGAGGGCAAAGTGTTTGTCGCTAAGAACGGGTCCTTTCTCGAGAAAGAGTTTCTCTCGAAAGAATTGAGTGGGAGGAAGGTAGAACTTGATGAGGTTATTGAACCTCTGCTTCAACCAGAGAGTAGCGCAGCACAGAAAGATGTTTTTGTGGAGCCTGCAGAGGCTGAAGAGGAAGCCAATGATTATGATCAAGAAGCTTCTGATCAAGTTACTACCGAACCTCGTAGGTCGACAAGGGTACGCACTGCACCTGAGTGGTATGGTAACCCTGTCTTGGAGGTCATGTTGTTAGACAACGGTGAACCTACGAGCTATGGAGAAGCGATGGTGGGCCCAGATTCCGACAAATGGTTAGAGGCCATGAAATCCGAGATGGGATTCATGTATGAAAACAAAGTATGGACTTTGGAAGTATTACCTGAAGGGCGGAAGGCCATTCAGAATAAATGGATTTTTAAGAGGAAGACGGACGCTGACGGTAATGTCACCGTGTATAAAGCTCGACTTGTGGCAAAGGGTTTTTCACAAGTTCAAGGGATTGACTACGATGAGACTTTCTCACCCGTAGCGATGCTTAAATCCGTCCGAATCATGTTAGCAATAGCTGCATATTTCGATTATGAAATTTGGCAGATGGATGTCAAAACAGCGTTCCTTAACGGTTTTCTTAAGGAAGAGTTGTATATGATGCAACCAGAAGGTTTTGTCGATCCAGAGAATGCTGACAAAGTATGCAGGCTTCAGCGTTCCATTTATGGGCTGGTGCAAGCATCTCGGAGTTGGAATCTTCGCTTTGATGAGGTGATCAAAGCGTTTGGTTTTATACAAGTTTACAATGAAGCTTGTATTTACAAGAAAGTGAGTGGGAGCTCTATAGCGTTTCTAATATTATATGTGGATGACATATTGCTGATTGGAAACAATATAGAATTTTTGGATAGCGTGAAGGGGTATTTGAACAAGAGTTTTTCGATGAAGGATCTCGGTGAAGCTGCTTTCATATTGGGCATCAAGATCTATAGAGATAGATCAAGACGCTTGATAGGACTTTCACAAAGTACATACCTTGATAAAGTTTTGAAGAAGTTCAAAATGGATCAATCCAAGAAGGGGTTCTTGCCGGTATTGCAAGATACAAAGTTGAGTAAGACTCAGTGCCCAGTGACTGCGGAAGATAGAGAAAAGATGAGTGTCGTCCCCTATGCTTCAGCCATAGGCTCTATCATGTATGCAATGCTGTGCACGAGACCAGATGTCAGCCTTGCCATAAGTATGGCCGGAAGGTTTCAAAGTAATCCTGGTATGGATCACTGGACAGCGGTCAAGAATATCCTAAAGTACCTGAAAAGGACTAAGGATATGTTTCTCGTTTATGGAGGTGATCAAGAGCTCGTCGTAAAGGGTTACGTCGATGCAAGCTTTGACACTGATCCGGATGACTCTAAGTCTCAAACCGGATACGTATATATTCTCAACGGGGGAGCGGTAAGCTGGTGCAGTTCCAAGCAGAGCGTGGTAGCTGATTCTACATGTGAAGCGGAGTATATAGCTGCCTCGGAGGCGGCGAAGGAAGGTGTCTGGATGAAGGAGTTCATGATAGATCTAGGAGTTGTGCCTAGTGCACTGAACCCAATGACTCTGTTCTGTGACAACACTGGTGCCATTGCTCTAGCCAAGGAACCAAGGTTTCACAAGAGGACCAGACACATAAAGCGACGCTTCAATTCCATCCGCGATTCGGTCAAGGAGGAGGACATAAACATTTGCAAAGTACACACGGATTTGAATGTTGCAGATCCGTTGACTAAGCCTCTTCCACGGGCTAAGCACGATCAACACCAAGACTCTATGGGTGTTAGATTCATTACCTTGTAATGCTAGATTATTGACTCCAGTGCAAGTGGGAGACTGTTGGAAATATGCCCTAGAGGCAATAATAAATTGGTTATTATTATATTTCCTTGTTCATGATAATCGTTTATTATCCATGCTATAATTGTATTGATTGGAAACTCAAATACATGTGTGGATAAATAGACAGACTTTGTGTCCCTAGTGAGCCTCTACAGGACTAACTCGTTGATCAAAGATGACCGCGGTTTCCAGGTCATAGACATGAGTTGTCATTTGATAACGGGATCACATCATTAGGAGAATGATGTGATGGACGAGACCCAAACGTTAAACATAGCTTTCGATCGTGTCAGTTATCGCTATAGTTTTCTGCATGTCAAGTATAAGTTCCTATGACCATGAGATCATGTAACTCACTGACACCGTAGGAGTGCTTTGTGTGTGCCAAACGTCGCAACGTAACTGGGTGACTATAAAGGTACTCTACAGGTATCTCCGAGGGTATCCGTTGAGTTGACATGGATCGAGACTGGGATTTGTCACTCCGTGTGACGGAGAGGTATCTCCGGGCCCACTCGGTAATACGTCATCTCAATGAGCTCAAAGTGACTAAGTAGTTGGTCACGGGATTATGTATTACGGTAACGAGTAAAGAGACTTGCCGATAACGAGATTGAACTAGGTATAGAGATACCGACGATCGAATCTCGGGCAAGTAACATACCGACGAGACAAAGGGAACTGTATACGGGATTGCCTGAATCCTTGACATCGTGGTTCATCCGATGAGATCATCGAGAAACATGTGGGAACCAATATGGGTATCCAGATCCCGCTATTGGTTATTGACCTGGGAGCGTCTCGGTCATGTCTACATGGTTTCCGAACCCGCAGGGTCTACACACTTAAGGTTCGGTGACGCTAGGGTTGTTAGTGAGAATAGTGCATGGTTAACCGAAGGTTGTTCGGAGTCCCGGATGAGATCCCGGACATGACGAGGGTTTCCGGAATGGTCCGGAGACGAAGATTGATATATAGGATGAAAGGTTTCGGAGTCCGGAAGTGTTCCGGGGAGCATCGGGAAATCGGCGGAGTACCGGAAAGGGTTTCGGGGGGGGTCCGGAAGTAGTTCTGGGCCTAATGGGCCACAAGGGGGGACACCACAGCCCTCAGGGGGCTGTGCGCCCCCCCTGGGCCCTCTCCTCATGCGGCTAAGGGGGTGGGACCCCCTAGGGCAGCCGCACCCCTTTGGAGTGGGGGGCAAGGCACCTAGGGGGGGAAACCCTAGGGCCTGGCCCTTGGCTGTTGGGGAACGTAGCATGGGAAACAAAAATTTTCCTACGCTCACCAAGATCAATCTAGGAGATGCACATCTACGAGAGGAGAGTTGGATCCACATACCCTTGTAGATCGCTAAGCGGAAGCGTTACTAGAACGCGGTTGATGGAGTCGTACTCGCCGCGATTCAGATCGCCGAAGATCCTAGCACCGAACGGACGGTGCCTCCGCGTTCTTCACACGTACAGCCCGGTGACGTCTCCCACGCCTTGATCCAGCAAGGAGAGAGGGAGAGGTTGGGAGACCTCCAACCAACAGCAGCACGACGGCATGGTGGTGGTGGAGGAGCGCGGGACTCCAGCAGGGCTTCGCCAAGCGCTGCAAGAGACGAGGAGGGAGAGGGGTAGGGCTGCGCCAAGAGGGAGATGTTCTCATGTCTCTAGCAGCCCCAAAACCCCTCATATATATAGGGGGAAGGGAGGGCTGCGCCCCCCTTTAGGGTTTCCCTCCCCTAGGGTGCGGCCAGCCCTAGATCCATCTAGGGGGGGCGGCCAAAGGGGGAGAGAGGGGGAGGCGCACCACTATTGGGCCTTAGGGCCCAACTGCATTAGGGTTTGCCCCCCTTCCCCTCTTGGGGCGCCCTGGGACTTGGTGGGGGGGCGCACCAGCCCCCTTGGGGCTGGTCCCCTCCCATACTTAGCCCACGCAGCCACCTGGGGTTGGTGGCCCCACCTGGTGGACCCCCGGGACCCTCCCGGTGGTCCCGGTACATTACCGATATCGCCCGAAACTTTTCCGGTGACCAAAACAGGACTTCCCATATATGAATCTTTACCTCCGGACCATTCCGGAACTCCTCGTGACGTCCGGGATCTCATCCGGGACTCCGAACAACATTCGGTAACCGCGTACATACTTTCCCTATAACCCTAGCGTCATCGAACCTTAAGTGTGTAGACCCTACGGGTTCGGGAACCATGTAGACATGACCGAGACAACTCTCCGGCCAATAACCAACAACGGGATCTGGATACCCATGTTGGCTCCCACATGTTCCACGATGATCTCATCGGATGAACCACGATGTCAAGGATTCAATCAATCCCGTATACGATTCCCTTTGTCTATCGGTATAGCACTTGCCCGAGATTCGATCGTCGGTATACCGATACCTTGCTCAATCTCGTTACCGGCAAGTCTCTTTACTCGTTCCGTAACACATCATCCCGTGATCAACTCCTTGATCACATATTGTGCACATTATGATGATGTCCTACCGAGTGGGCCCAGAGATACCTCTCCGTCATACGGAGTGACAAATCCCAGTCTCGATTCGTGCCAACCCGACAGACACTTTCGGAGATACCTGTAGTGCACCTTTATAGCCACCCAGTTACGTTGTGACGTTTGGTACACCCAAAGCATTCCTACGGTATCCGGGAGTTGCACAATCTCATGGGCTAAGGAAAAGATACTTGACATATAGAAAAGCTTTAGCATACGAACTACACGATCTGTGCTTGGCTTAGGATTGGGTCTTGTCCATCACATCATTCTCCTAATGATGTGATCCCGTTATCAACGACATCCAATGTCCATGGTTAGGAAACCGTAACCATCTATTGATCAACGAGCTAGTCGTCTAGAGGCTTACTAGGGACATGGTGTTTGTCTATGTATCCACACATGTATCTGAGTTTCCTTTCAATACAATTCTAGCATGGATAATAAACGATTATCGTGAACAAGGAAATATAATAATAACCAATTTATTATTGCCTCTAGGGCATATTTCCAACAGTCTCCCACTTGCACTAGAGTCAATAATCTAGTTCACATCGCCATGTGATTAACACTCACAGGTCACATCGCTATGTGACCAACATCCAAAGAGTTCACTAGAGTCAGTAATCTAGTTCACATCAATATGTGATTAACACTCAATGAGTTCTGTGTTTGATCATGTTATGCTTGTGAGAGAGGTTGTAGTCAACGGGTCTGCAACATTCAGATCCCTATGTACTTCGCAAAACTTTATGTCATATCGTAGACGCTGCTACCACGTTCCACTTGGAGCTATTCCAAACTGTTGCTCCATTATACGTATCCGGTATCTCCACTTAGAGTTATCCGGATAGGTGTTAAGCTTGCATCGACGTAACTCTTTACGTCGAACTCTTTATCACCTCCATAACCGAGAAACATTTCCTTATTCCTCTAAGGATAATTTTGACCACTATCTAGTAATCCACTCCTGGATCACCTTTGTACCCTCTTGCCAGACATGTGGCAAGGCACACATCAGGTGCGGTACTTAGCATGGCATATCGTATAGAGCCTATGACAAAACCATAGGGGACGACCTTCGTCCTTCCTCTTTCTTCTGCCGTGGTCAAGCTTTGAGTCTTACTCAACTTCACACCTTACAACTCAGGTAAGAACTCCTTCTTTGACTGATCTATTTTGAACTTCTTCAAAATCATGCCAAGGTGTGTGATCTTTTGAAAGTATCATCAGGTGTCTTGATCTATCTGTATAGATCTTGATGCCCAATATGTAAGCAGCTTTATCCAGGTCTTCCTTTGAAAAACTCATTTCAAACAACCCTTTATGCTTTCCAGAAATTCTACATCATTTCGGATCAACAATATGTCATTCACATATACTTATCAGAAATGTTGTAGTGCTCCCACTCACTTTATTGCAAATACAAGTTTCCACCAAACTTTGTATACCCAAAAACTTTGATCACTCCATCAAAGTGTATATTCCGACTCCGAGATGCTTGCTCTAGTCCATGGAAGGATCGTTGGAGCTAGCATATCTTTTAGCATCCTTAGGATCGACAAAACCTTTCTGATTGTATCACATACAACCTTTCCTTACGAAAACTGGTAAGGAAACTTGTTTTGTCATCCATCTGCCAGATTTCATAAATGTAGCTAATGCTAACATGATTCTGACGGACTTAAGCATCGCTACGGGTGAGAAAATCTCATCGTAGTCAACTCCTTGAACTTGTGGAAAACTCTTCGCCACAAGTCGAGCTTCATAGACGGTGACATTACCGTCCACATCCGTCTTAGTTTTAAAGATCCATTTGTCTCAATGGCTTGCCGATCACAGGGCAAGTCCACCAAAGTCCATACTTTGTTTTGATACATGGATCCTATCTCGGATTTATCGGCTTCTAACCATTTGTCGGAATATGGGCCCACCATCGCTTCTCCATAGTTCGTAGGTTCATCGTTGTCCAACAACATGACCTCTAAGACAGGATCAACGTACCACTCAGGAGTAGTACATATCCTTGTCAACCTACGAGGTTCGATAGCAACTTGATCTGGAGCTTCATGATCACTATCATTAGTTTCCTCTTCAACTGTCGTAGATTCCACAGAAACATCTTTCTGTGTTGCACTACTCTCCGGTTGAAGTGAGGGTTCGACAACCTCATCAAGTTCTATCTTCCTCCCACTCAATTCTTTCAAGAGAAACTCCTTCTCGAGAAAGGACCCATTCTTAGCGACAAACATTTTGTCCTTGGATCTGAGATAGTAGGTATACCCAACCGTTACCAGTGGGTATTCCATGAAGATGTATTTGTCCGCTTTGGGTTCGAGCTTTTCCTGGCTGAAGCCATAAGCATCGCAGCCCCAAACATTTAAGAAAACGACAACTTTGGTTTCTTGCTAAACCACACGACGTCATCTTAACGGACTTTAGATGGTGCCCTATATAAAGTGAATGCAGCTGTCTCTAATGCATAACCTCAAAATAATAGCGGTAGATCGGTAAGACACACCATAGATCGCACCGTATCTCATAAGGTTCGATTACGATGTCCAGACACACCATTACTGTGGTGTTCCAGGGGACTTCAACTGCGAAACTATTCCACAATGTCTTAAGTGATTGCCAAACTCATAATTCAGATAATATCCCCTTGATCAGATCGTAGGAACATGATCTTCTTGTTATGATGATTCTTAATCTTCACTCTGAAATTTTTGAACCTTTCAAATGTTTCAGACTTTTGCTTCATTAAGTAAATATACCATATCTACTCAAATCGTCAGTGAAGATGAGAAAATAACGATATCCACCACACGCCTTAATTCTCATTGGATCACATACATCAGCATGTATGATTTCCAATAAGTCACTTACCCGTTTCATTGTACCTGAAAACGAGATCTCAGTCATCCTGCCCATAAGGCATGGCTCGCATGTGTCAAGCGATTCAAAATCAAGTGACTCAAAACATCCATCAGCATGGAGTTTCTTCATGCATTTTATGCCAAAATGACCTAAGCGGCAGTGCCACAAGAAAGTGGTACTATCATTATTAACTTCTACATCTTTTGGCATTAATATCATCATCATGTGTATTACTATGATCGAGATTCAACAAACCATTGGGTGCATGACCATAAAGGTATTATTCATGTAAACAGAATAACCATTATTCTCTAACTTAAATGAATAACCGTATTGCGATGAACATGATCTAATCATTTTCATGCCCAACGTAGACACCTGATAACATTTATCTAGGTTCAACACCAATCTCGAAAATAGAGGAAGTGTGCGATGGTGATCTTATCAACCTTGGAAACACTTCCAACACACATCGTCACCTCGCCCTTAGCTAGTCTCCGTTCAGTCCGTAGCTTTTGCTTCAAGTCACTAATAATAGCAACTGAACCGGTATCCAATACCCAGGTGCTACAAGGAGTACTACTAAGGTACACATTAATAACACGTATATCAAATATACTTTGTTGAAGTTGCCAGCTATCATATCTACCAAGTATTTGGGGTGGTTCCGCTACCATGTGACCGTTACCCTTACAATCGAAGCACTTAGTCTCGAGGTTTGGGTGCAACCTTAGGTTCCCTCATTAGAGTGACAACTGGTTTGCCATTCATGAAGTTTCCCTTCTAGCCCTTGCCCCTTTTTGAAACCAGTGGTCTTGCTAAACCATCAACACTTGATGCTCCTTCTTGATTTCTACTTCTGCGGTACTAAGAACCGCTAACAGCACCGGGATCATCTCCATCCTTTGCATGTCATAGTTCATCACGAAGTTCTAGTAGCTTGGTGATAGTGTCTAGAGAATTCTGTCCACCACTATCTCACCTGGAAGATTAACTCCCACTTGGTTCAAGTGATTTCAGCACCCAGACATTCTGAGCACATGCTCACTAGTTGAGCCATTCTCCTCCATCTTTTTGGCAAAAGAACTTGTCAGAGGTCTCACACCTCTCAGCACGGGCATGAGCCTGAAATCCCAATTTCAGCTCTTAGAACATCTCATATGTTCTATGGCGTTCAAAACGTCATTGGAATCCCGATTCTAAGCCGTGAAGTATGGTGCACTAAACTATCAAGTAGTCATCAGGACGTTTCTGTCAGGTGTTCACAACATCCACAGACAACGTTGTAGGGGTTTGCACATCGAGCGGTGCATCAAAGACGTAAGCTTTCTGTGCAGCAGTGAGGACACTCCTCGGACTACGTACCCAGTCCACATCCTTGCTTACATTATCTTTCAACTTAGTCTTTCTCTAGGATCGTATTAAACAGGGAGCTACAACGCAGTTATTGATCTACAACATAATTTGCAAAGACAACTTAGACTATTGTTCATGATAAGTGAGTTATTACCTAATCAAATTATTTATAACTCCCACTCAAATTGACATCCCTCTGGTCATCCGAGCGTGACATGATCCAAATCCACCAACCCAAGTCCGATCATCACGTGAGATGAGGTGGTGTCAATGGTGAACATCTTCATGTTGATCATATCTACTATATGACTCATGCTCGACCTTTCGGTCTTCCGTGTTCCGAGGCCATGTCTGTACATGCTAGGCTCGTCAAGTCTAACCCGAGTGTTCTGCATGTGCAAAACTGGCTTGCACCCGTTGTATGCGAACGTAGAGTCTATCACACCCGATCATCACGTGGTGCTTCGAAACGACGAACCTTCGCAACGGCGCACACTCGGGGGGAACACAATATCATCTTGAAATTTTAGTGAGGGATCATCTTATAATGCTACCGTCGTCCTAAGCAAAAATAAGATGCATAAAAGGATTAACATCACATGCAAATCATAAGTGACATGATATGGCCATCAACTCGTGCTTTTGATCTCCATCTCCAAAGCACCGGCATGATCTCCATCGTCACCGGCGCCACACCATGATCTCCATCATCATGATCTCCATCATCGTGTCGCCATCGGGGTTGTCGCGCGCCCACCATGCTCTTACTACTATTGCTACCGTTTAGCGATAAAGTAAAGCATTACAAAGCGCTTAATGATTGACACGCAGGTCATACAAAAATTAAAGACAACCCTATGGCTCCTGCCGGTTGCCGTATGCGTCGACATGCAAGTCGATATTAACTATTACAACATGATCATCTCATACATCAAATATATCTCATCATGTCATTGGCCATATCATATCACATACATACCCTGCAAAAACAAGTTAGACGTCCTCTAATTTGTTGTTGCATGTTTTACGTGGCTGCTATGGGTATCTAGCAAGAACGCTTCTTACCTACGCAAAGCCACAACGGTGATATTCAAGTTGCTATTTAACCTTCTACAAGGACCGCCTTGTTCTATTCCGATTCAACTAAGATAGGAGAGACAGACACCCGCCAGCCATCTTATGCAACAAAAGTCACATGTCTGTCGATGGAACCGGTCTCATGTACGTGGACATGTAAAGTTGGTCCGGGCCGCTTCATCCCATAATACCGCTGAATCAAGAAAGACTAAGGAGGGCAGCAATTTAAACATCAACGCCCACAAACCCTTTTGTGTTCTACTCGAGAAAGCATCTACGCAAGAACCTAGCTCTGATACCACTGTTGGGGAACGTAGCATGGGAAACAAAAATTTTCCTACGCTCACCAAGATCAATCTAGGAGATGCACATCTACGAGAGGAGAGTTGGATCCACATACCCTTGTAGATCGCTAAGCGGAAGCGTTACTAGAACGCGGTTGATGGAGTCGTACTCGCCGCGATTCTCTTTACCTCCGGACCATTCCGGAACTCCTCGTGACGTCCGGGATCTCATCCGGGACTCCGAACAACATTCGGTAACCGCGTACATACTTTCCCTATAACCCTAGCGTCATCGAACCTTAAGTGTGTAGACCCTACGGGTTCGGGAACCATGTAGACATGACCGAGACAACTCTCCGGTCAATAACCAACAGCGGGATCTGGATACCCATGTTGGCTCCCACATGTTCCACGATGATCTCATCGGATGAACCACGATGTCAAGGATTCAATCAATCCCGTATACGATTCCCTTTGTCTATCGGTATAGCACTTGCCCGAGATTCGATCGTCGGTATGCCGATACCTCGCTCAATCTCGTTACCGGCAAGTCTCTTTACTCGTTCCGTAACACATCATCCCGTGATCAACTCCTTGATCACATATTGTGCACATTATGATGATGTCCTACCGAGTGGGCCCAGAGATACCTCTCCGTCACACGGAGTGACAAATCCCAGTCTCGATTCGTGCCAACTCAACAGACACTTTCGGAGATACTTGTAGTGCACCTTTATAGCCACCCAGTTACGTTGTGACGTTTGGTACACCCAAAGCATTCCTACGGTATCCGTGAGTTGCACAATCTCATGGTCTAAGGAAAAGATACTTGACATATAGAAAAGCTTTAGCATACGAACTACACGATCTGTGCTTGGCTTAGGATTGGGTCTTGTCCATCACATCATTCTCCTAATGATGTGATCCCGTTATCAACGACATCCAATGTCCATGGTTAGGAAACCGTAACCATCTATTGATCAACGAGCTAGTCGTCTAGAGGCTCACTAGGGACATGGTGTTTGTCTATGTATCCATACATGTATCTGAGTTTCCTATCAATACAATTCTAGCATGGATAATAAACGATTATCGTGAACAAGGAAATATAATAATAACCAATTTATTATTGCCTCTAGGGCATATTTCCAACATTGGCCGCCGCCCCCCCTGCCTTGGCCGCCGCCCCCTCCCCTTGCCCTGGCCGCCGGCCCCTAGGGGAAACCCTAGGGCGCCCCTCACCTCTCCACCCCCCTATATATAGTGAGGCAAAGGGAGGGCAGCAAACACAAGTTCGTGCCTCGGTGCTGCCCTCCCTCTCCCACAACATCTTCTTCTCCCGTGGTGCTTAGGCGAAGCCCTGCCGGAGTTCTTCTCCACCATCACCACCACGCCGTCGTGCTGCCGGTTCTCCATCAACCTCTCCTCCACCCCTTGCTGGACCAAGAAGGAGGAGACGTCCCCGAGCCGTACGTGTGAAGAACGCGGAGGCACCGTTGCTTCGGTGCTTGGATCTTCAGCGATCTGAATCGCGGCGAGTACGACTCCATCAACCGCGTTCTTAACGCTTCCGCTTAGCGATCTACAAGGGTATGTGGATCCTACTCTCCCCTCGTAGTTGTATCTACTAGATTGATCTTGGTGAACGTAGAGAAAATTTTTTGTTTTCCATGCAACGTTCCCCAACAAAACCCTAGACCCCCTCATGTCACATTTTGTCTAGCTATAGTGTCAAAGGATTCAACAAAACCAATACTTCATCATTAGGCGAAAGTAACAGTAGCATGATGGTACGAAGCTCTCCAAAGTTGTTTTGGAACGAAGTCCCAGATAAGATAATCCGTAACAAAAGACGGATTATCCTATCAGGAACTCCGTTCCAGAACATCTTTGCATAACTTCGTACCAACATGCCCCGGTTACTTCTGGCAAATGATGAAGTCATGGAATTTTTCAATACTTTGACACTAGCTAGGCAACCTCTCTCGACCCCTCGACCCCCGACTGCTCGGCGATCCACAAACCCTAGACCCCC
>LR738714.1:733523782-733569548 GCA_902687465.1 Secale cereale | reverse complement strand
CATATATACAGCAACTTCCTAAGAAAAAATATATTTATATACACATAAATATATATTTAACATATATATTTAGCAAATTCCTAAAAAAAAAAGATATACACATACATATAAATACAGCAACTATATATACAGCAACTATATATACTGCAATTTATATAAACATAAAAAAAAATACACATATATACATATATATACACAGCAACTATATATATATATATACAGCAATATTAAACATATAAAAAAAAGGGAGCCGGCCCTCACATCGGCAGGGCTGGGCGGCGCGACGGCGGCGGGGCGGGGCGGCGACGAGGCGGCGTCGGGGCGGGGCGCGCGGCGGCGCGGGGCGACGGGCCGGCGCGGGGCGGGGCGACGGCGCGGGGCGCGGCGACGGCGCAGGGCGGAGCGACGAGGCGGCGTCGGGGGCGACGGCGACGGGGCGACGGGGGCGACGAGGGCGACGGCGACGGCGACGGGGACGGAGCAGATCGAGGGAGGCGTCGGGGCGGGGAGAAGAAGGAAACTGACGAAAATTTGGCAAGTCCTGGTTATATAGGAGGGGCATTAGTCCCGGTTGGTGGCTGAAACCGGGACTAATGCCCCCCTTTAGTCCCGGTTGCTGCCACCAACCGGGACTAAAGGTCCCTTTTCAGCAGCCCAAAGGGCGGGAAGGTGGGGCCTTTAGTCCCGGTTGGTGGCAGCAACCGGGACTAATGCCACCCTTTAGTCCCGGTTGGTGGCAGCAACCGGGACTAAAGGCCTTGCCGCGGTGCGGTGGGAAGTTTAGTCCCACCTCGCTAGTTGAGGGAGAGCAGCACCAGTTTATAAGCCCCGCTGCCTCTCTCCTCTCGAACTCCTCTAAACTGCAGGTCTAAGGGCCTAAACTGACACTGCTTTGCCTGTGGACTTGCTGGGCTTTCTACGGGCCTGAATCCTGGCCCATGTTTGGGTTTCTAGTCGTATTCAGGCCGTGTGGGCCCAGCAGGTGGCATATTTCTAAGTTGTTTTTTGCTGTATTTAGAGTTGCTTTATTTATTTTATTTTCTTTGTTTATTTCTAAGTTGTTTTTTGCTGTATTTAGAGTTGCTTTATTTATTTTACTTTCTTTATTTATTTTCTTTGTTGATTTATTTATTTTATTTTGTTTATACTTACAACAAAATACTTATTGTTGCTATTTATTTTTCAAGTTTGTTTTGTTTTGTTTTGTTTTGTTAGTGCAAGTAGTATTGAAATTTGAATAGTACAAACGGACAATGGTATCATACTCGTTTGTTACAAAGTTGGCATGGTATCATCATAATAGTTGCGAAAATAACTCTTCACTTTTTCTTCGCTTGTGTCATTTGCTTATTGCGCCGTAACCATGGATAATCTTCATCGTTTATCAGGATGCTTGGGTCAGCCTTGACTTTGAAGGGAGGAATTTCATGAAACTTTTCATAATCTTCAGACATGTCTGTCTTGCCCTCCACTCCCAGGATGTCCCTTTTTCCTGAAAGAACTATGTGGCGCTTTGGCTCATCGTATGATGTATTCGCTTCCTTATCTTTTCTTTTTCTCGGTCTGGTAGACATGTCCTTCACATAGATAACCTGTGCCACATCATTGGCTAGGACGAACGGTTCGTCATTGTATCCAAGATTTTTCAGATCCACTGTTGTCATTCCGTACTGTGGGTCTACCTGTACCCCGCATCCTGACAGATTGACCCATTTACACTTAAACAAAGGGACCTTAAAATCATGTCCGTAGTCAAGTTCCCATATGTCCACTATGTAACCATAATATGTGTCCTTTCCCCTCTCGGTTGTTGCATCAAAGCGGACACCGCTGTTTTGGTTGGTGCTCTTTTGATCTTGGACAATCGTGTAAAATGTATTTCCATTTATCTCGTATCCTTTGTAAATCAATACAGTCGAAGATGGTCCCCTGGACAACAAGTACAACTCATCACAAACAGTGTTGTCACCTCTGAGACGTGTTTCCAACCAACTGCTGAAAGTCCTGATGTGTTCACGTGTAATCCAGTCGTCGCACTGCTCCGGGTGTTTGGAGCGCAGACTGTTCTTGTGTTCATCGACATACGGGGTCACCAATGTAGAGTTCTGTAGAACTGTGTAGTGTGCTTGAGACCAAGAATAACCGTCCCTGCATATAATTGAGTCCCTTCCAAGCGTGCCTTTTCCAGTCAGTCTGCCCTCGTACCACGATTTAGGGAGACCTATCTTATTAAGGCCAGGAATGAAGTCAACACAAAACCCGATGACATCCTCTGTTTGATGGCCCATGGAGATGCTTCCTTCTGGTCTGGCGCGGTTACGGACATATTTCTTTAGGACTCCCATGAACCTCTCAAAGGGGAACATATTGTGTAGAAATACGGGCCCCAGAATGATAATCTCGTCGACTAGATGAACTAGGACGTGTGTCATGATATTGAAGAAGGATGGTGGGAACACAAGCTCGAAACTGACAAGACATTGCGCCACATCACTCCTTAGCCTTGGTACGATTTCTGGATCGATCACCTTCTGAGAGATTGCATTGAGGAATGCACATAGTTTCACAATGGCTAATCGGACGTTTTCCGGTAGAAGCCCCCTCAATGCAACCGGAAGCAGTTGCGTCATAATCACATGGCAGTCATGAGACTTTAGGTTCTGGAACTTTTTCTCTGCCATATTTATTATTCCCTTTATATTCGACGAGAAGCCAGTCGGGACCTTCATACTGAGAAGGCATTCAAAGAAGAATTCTTTCTCTTCTTTCGTAAGAGCATAGCTGGCAGGACCTTCATACTGCTTCGGAGGGATGCCGTCTTTTTCGTGCAAACGTTGCAGGTCCTCCCGTGCCTCAGCTGTATCTTTTGTCTTTCCATACACGCCCAAGAAGCCTAGCAGGTTCACGCAAAGGTTCTTCGTCACGTGCATCACGTCGATTGAAGAGCGGACCTCTAGGTCTTTCCAGTAGGGTAGGTCCCAAAATATAGATTTCTTCTTCCACATGGGTGCGTGTCCCTCATCGTCATTCGGAACAGCTAGTGCGCCGGGGCCCTTTCCGAAGATTACGTGTAAATCATTGACCATAGCAAGTACGTGATCACCGGTACGCATGGCGGGCTTCTTCCGGTGATCTGCCTCGCCTTTGAAATGCTTGCCTTTCTTTCGACATTGATGGTTGGTCGGAAGAAATCGACGATGGCCCAGGTACACATTCTTCCGGCACTTGTCCAGGTATATACTTTCAGTGTCATCTAAACAGTGCGTGCATGCGTGGTATCCTTTGTTTGTCTGTCCTGAAAGGTTACTGAGAGCGGGCCAATCGTTGATGGTCACGAACAGCAACGCCTTTAGGTCAAATTCCTCCTGTTTGTGCTCATCCCACGCACGTACACCGTTTCCATTCCACAGCTGTAAAAGTTCTTCAACTAATGGCCTTAGGTACACATCAATGTCGTTGCCGGGTTGCTTAGGGCCTTGGATGAGAACTGGCATCATAATGAACTTCCGCTTCATGCACATCCAAGGAGGAAGGTTATACATACATAGAGTCACGGGCCAGGTGCTGTGATTGCTGCTCTGCTCCCCGAAAGGATTAATGCCATCCGCGCTTAGAGCAAACCATACGTTCCTTGCGTCCTTTGCAAACTCCTCCCAGTACTTTCTCTCGATTTTTCTCCATTGCGACCCGTCAGCGGGTGCTCTCAACTTCCCGTCTTTCTTACAGTCCTCACTGTGCCATCGCATCAACTTGGCATGCTCTCTGTTTCTAAACAAACGTTTCAACCATGGTATTATAGGAGCATACCACATCACCTTCGCAGGAACCCTCTTCCTGGCGGGCTCGCCATCAACATCACCAGGGTCATCTCGTCTGATCTTATACCGCAACGCACCGCATACCGGGCATGCGTTCAGATCGTTGTATGCACCGCGGTAGAGGATGCAGTCATTAGGGCATGCATGTATCTTCTGCACCTCCAATCCTAGAGGGCATACGACCTTCTTTGCTGCGTATGTACTGTCGGGCAATTCGTTATCCTTCGGAAGCTTCTTCTTCAATATTTTCAGTAGCTTCTCAAATCCTTTGTCAGCCACAGCATTCTCTGCCTTCCACTGCAGCAATTCCAGTACGGTACCGAGCTTTGTGTTGCCATCTTCGCAATTGGGGTACAACCCTTTTTTGTGATCCTCTAACATGCGATCGAACTTCAGCTTCTCATTTTGACTTTCGCATTGTGTCCTTGCATCGACAATGACCCGACGAAGATCATCATTTGGTTCCTCTTGATCTTCAGCAGCTTCACCCGTTGCAGCATCATTGGGCACATCGTCTGGTTCCTCTTGATCTTCACCAGCTCCCCCCATTGCAGCATCACCGTATTCAGGGGGCACATAGTTGTCATCGTACTCTTCTTCTTCGCCGTCTTCCATCATAACCCCTATTTCTCCGTGCCTCGTCCAAACATTATAGTGTGGCATGAAACCCTTGTAAAGCAGGTGGGAGTGAAGGATTTTTCGGTTAGAGTAAGACATCGTATTCACACATTGAGTGCATGGACAACACATAAAACCATTCTGCTTGTTTGCCTCTGCCACATTTAGAAACTCACGCACGCCCTTAATGTACTCGGAGGTGTGTCTGTCACCGTACATCCATTGGCGGTTCATCTGCGTGCATTTATATGTAATTAAGTGTGTCAAAAACCATTACAGAACATCATAAATAGATAATTAAGTGACCAAATGGATAAAAGTTCATCATCACATTAAAACCAAAGTACATACATATATAGTTCTCATCTAACAACATATATAGCTCTCCATACACATCGAAACTATGTAAAACATTTCAACGCGAAAACAAATGCTATCATAATCGCAACCAAGGTAACAATTGATCCAACGGCATAATGATACCAAGCCTCGGTATTAATGGCATATTTTCTAATCTTTTTAATCTTCAACCGCATTGCATCCATCTTGATCTTGTGATCATCGATAACTTCCGCAACATGCAACTCCAATTCCATCTTCTCCTCCTCCATTTTTTCCAATTTTTTCTTTAACGAAATGTTTTCCTCTTCAACTAAATTTAACCTCTCCACAAGAGGGTCGGTTGGAATTTCCGGTTCAACTACCTCCTAGACATAATAAAACATCTATGCATGTCAGGTTGGTCGGCATAACTATCATAAGCACTAAAATAAATAGTTATAAATTAAAGATAATATACCACATCCGAATCGTAGACCGGACGAGGGCCCACGTGGGCGGATATCAAAACCATCGCACTATATAATAACAAGCAATAATAAACGTAAGAAAATTAGACAAATATCTATCTAAAGCAATAATAAAAGTAAGAAAAGCATGGACATAACAAGAGGCTCACCACGGTGGTGCCGGTGACGAGATCGGCGGGGGCGATCGACGGCGGCGAAGACGGGGACGGGACGTGACGGACCGCTAAACCTAGACAAATCTCGGAGAAAATAGAGCTTCGAGAGCAGAAAAGCTTAACTAGTGTGGCTCGGGCATTCCACCGAACACGTTGTGTGCATAGGAGGTGAGCTAGAGCACCACTAACCCCTCTCCCCCTCGGCCAGAAAAAAAAACAGAGCAGTGAGCTCTGCTCTTGAGTGAGGGGGTTTATATAGGCAACTCACTGGTCCCGGTTGGTGCTACAAACCGGGGCTAAAGGGGTGCCTTTGGTCCCGGTTCATAAAACAAACCGGGACTAATAGTGGTGGGCCAGGAGCAAGAGCCATTGGTCCCGGTTTTTAGCTCCAACCGGGACCAATAGGTCCAGACGAACCGGGACCAATGGCCCACGTGGCCCGGCCGGCCCCCTGGGCTAACGAACCGGGTCCAGTACCCCCATTGGTCCCGGTTCTAGATTGAACCGGGGCTAATGGGCTGGACCAATGCCCTGTTTTCTACTAGTGTTCGCGTGTGTTGCGGCCCCCACTTTCCTATGCCGGGTAGAAGTTTCGCTTCAAACTGTCATCTTGTAAACTTCTACTAGATTGTTGCTTCCAACTGTCATCTTGTACAATTTTGAGTAGAATTTTTTATAGGACAATCAGCCCTAAGTGGTTTGTGCTCGGATTTAGCTCTTGCCCACAATATTTTGCATTAGTAGTGGAACCTTTCATTCATGTCGACATAACTGGTCACAAATGCTCGGCCGGTGGTAGTGCCTAATTATCATTGTTGCACGCGGCGGCTATGTCTCACAATCTCGATACGATGATAACTATTGTAGACGTCTTCAAATAAAAGCCATCGATAATAGTGGTTACCTCAGATGGCTCTAAGTCACAACCATCTAGAATAAGGAGGTTCAGAGCCAACTTTTGAGCCATCAAAAACACTAATGGCCATCACATGCTTCATTTTCGCGCACAGCAAGGGAAGGCACATGGAATGGAGTTACCGAGTCATATGAGTCAAGGGTTTCTATACCCTCCTAAGATATGAATATACAAAACGGATAACACCAGATATGCGGTAAAGATACACAGGAAGATCCATTATTACGAAGTCGCACTGATTACAATGCATTACAATGCACATGGAATGGACTGATTACAATGCATTCACCCAGCAGTTTCAGAAGGAAAAAAAACATTCAGTTTATTCTTACAAAAGTTCAGGTTGTCGCTCACTGCTGCTCAACGTGTAGTCTTGAGGGTGTCCTGGATGATCGTAGCTACTGCAAATGATGTAAATTGGAAAATTCTTGTGAGAACTTAATCCTTCAAGAGTTGTAGATCACAAATGTATGCATCCCTACCTCTTGGTTTAGATGATTTGACAGTGCCAGCCAGACTGTTCTTGGCAACGTTACTGCATGAAGACAAAAAATATTGTAAGCGGAAGTCATTGGCGAAGGAAGGAAGGAAGTGAATGCAATTTCTGGCGCGAAACAAACGGCGCTACTCACAGTTCAGTCAAGTCCCCGACAAGAACAAGGGAGAGGACCTCCAGCGGCACCGTGCCGGTCAGCATGTTCTCCTGAAGCTCCAAGGTTTGAAGCTTCGTTAGATTGCCCAATAACGCCGGTATGACTCCTGCAAGCTTGTTCCCATGCAGCCTCCTGCGGATAGACACCAAGAAATTGTTTTCAACAATCGGAGACAACAGACATTTTAGCATGACATCTTCTGAAAGTGTTGCAGGAAGATTCATACAGGAAACGCAGCGTCCCGATGCTCCCGAGCGAGGCCGGTATCGCGCCGGTGAGACGGTTTTGGTGAAGATCAAGGCTGACCAGGCGTGTCAGGTTGCCGAGGGTTGCTGGTATCGGTCCACTGATGTTGTTCCCAAACAGCTCCCTATCAAGAGGAGAAGGTCGGTCGTTATGCAGAAAATTTTGAGTGTAACTTGACAAGTCTGCACTCTGCATCAAAGTTGCAGTAGTACTTACAGGTACTGAAGGTTCTTCAGCTGTCCCAGTTCAGGAACCAGGGCGCCTGAGAGGCCTGCATTCCCCAAATCCCTGCACGGCGAGGAAGAAACTAATTATATATTCCTCTTAATTATATATTCTGCAGGGACTCAACAAGACTAGTCAGTTTTTGTCCAAATAAAAAGGTCTTGTGAAGGTTCAAAAGAATTGTGCATACTGCAGACGAGAAGAGTGATAACTTCCTACCGTGAAAATAAATTGGACTTTCAGAGCAGAGAGGGAGGAGAAAAGAGAATCGGCGTATATACACTCGCACGACGGAATTGACGTTGTTGCAGGTGACATGGAACCAAGTGCAGGGGTTGACAAGGGTGGGATCCCAGCTCTGCAGCATGTTGTTGGTGTCCTTCCACGCCTGCCTTTGCGAGTAGAGGATGTCACCTTCGGTGTTGCTGCTGGCGATGGCTGCAAGAGCAAGGAGGCTGGCAACGAGGAGCGCTGCTCCGGTCAGATCTGCCATTGCCGGAAGGAGGAAGCCTGAGGTGTGTTGGGTTGGGTACAATGGAAGAATGGTAGCGGAGGGGCGGGTCTTTTATATGCGATCAGAATCAGATCGGAGTGCCGGCCGAAGCTTTGAACTTTCCTGGTCCGGCTTTGGCTTTTCTCCTCTCGTCCTAATTTTGACCAAGGAAATTTCAGCCGGTGAAGACCGGCTGAATCTGTGGAAGAACCGGCATGCATGGGAGCCTCCGCTCGAGATAATTTATTTCACAATCGGTCTCCCGCTATTCCACTCAGGCTCGAGATAATTTATTTCCTTTCACAATCTGCAGTGACCAAGTTTGTGGTGTATTTCGTCTGCAGTCTACACCATCCAAGTTCGCGGTGGCCATGAGCAGGCCTACAGTCTACACCATCCACCAACCAATTCATGCGGCCAGCAGGCCGGCCCGGGCGGCCGAGACACGTCAATTGGAGAACTTTCTGCTGCAAGGACGTGATTTTTTTTCCGACCTAGTGAACAATTTTGTTGCGAACGGCCGAGGCTCATATTCCTCATATCATTTTTTTTTTAGAAAAGGAGGATATACCCCCGGCCTCTGCATCTAGACGATGCATACAGCCATATTATTAATTATTCACAAAGACCATACAAGGTGATACATCAACAAGCTTGAAGCCACCATCTTGGCAACACCGTTGTTACTCCTATCCCTTTGATGAAGGCGTGCCGAATGTCCGGGCCTAATACCAAACAGACATCGCACTAAAGCCTAACATCTAAAGCCGGGTGTCCCCTCCAAGCCACTAACTGGATTGGGTCCCACACCGGTTTAGGCACACTCCCAGTGAGCACCGCACGCTGCAAGGGCCGACACCTCCATCATCCCTCGGTCCATCCTCAGAGCAAAATTGTTGCACCAACCTTGGCAGGCCTCTCTGCCATCAACGCCACCATGACGCTAGACAACTTCCTCCTCCTGCGCGAGTTCATCTCCAGACGCGCCCATCGCCGAACCTCCGCGACACCATGCCGCCAGGATCCGCCGTCGGCCTCGCGGTAGATGTAACACCGCTCCTCCTCTTGTCCCCTCCAGCCAGCGCGTGCTCCAAAACGATGCCCCCAGGAGGGACACGACATCGAAGGTGCCATCATCGTCAGATCCGGTAGACCCAGATCAAGGGTTTCCCCTAGAGCTCACGCCGTCGCCGCTGCTGGAGCTACGCAACGCCCAACACCCATAGCATCTCTTGCCCGACCTGAGCCTCCCAAGACGGCGCCTCCATGGAGGTTACGACGCCTAGGGCGCCGCCGCCGCCCAATCCAGACTGAATTTTAGACTTTCGTCCGGGAGGGGTTCGGATGTGGATAGGAGGGACCTCGGCTGCGCCTCCAAGGAGGGTAACGGCGTCGTGGGACGCCGCCGATGCCGGGCCGAACCAGACGGCCAAAGTTTCCTCCGGTCCCCAGCCTATACCACCAAACCTCCGACTGCTCCGGATCCGACAGCGAGACGAACCGATACCAGCAGAGATGCAAGTGCCGTGGGGCTCAACCCACGAGGAAGGAGGATGAAGAAGGACAGCCGCCGTAGATCTCCAGGCGCCGGATCCGACGATCCGACGAGGCCAGCGACGTAGACCACCACCTGCGCTGGCCGACAACATCCAAGCGCCAGATCCAGATGGATTCGGCCTGAACATGGCGGCGCCCGCGACCACCCGATCTGATGAACACGCAGCCACCACCTCGCCGTGGAGTCGCATCCAAGCCGCAGCTGCCGTGCCGCGTGACCAGCGCCGCATCGGGCCGCCGCCAAGATGCTCGCCCGCCGCACCGCCAGACCCCGCGCTAGCCCGACGCCTCTTCGTGATCTGGTCGTCCCGCGCCGCCCAAGATGCTCCAAGGGGAAGAGATGCCCCGCCGCCGCCTAGCCGGCCAAGCTTTGCCCGGCGGCGGTGCGGACGGCGGCGAGGAGAGGTGGAGGCTGAGGAGGGACGAGGGGGGCGGCGGCTAGGGTTCCCCCTGGGTCGCCTGCGGGGGCGACACAAGGGGGACGAGAGGCAGAAAATTCCTCATATCATGGAATGACAACATTTTTGGTACTACTTCAACAACTATATTTGGATGTTTAGATCAGCGAAGTGAGTATGTTTCAACCAAGAAAACAAAGGACACAATGTTTCAGCGCTCCAAAGTTGTATAAGTAGCACGTGACGGGCCTAGACAAGGACAAATCGGCGCATAGAGTTTGCTCTTAAGATAGGGTCTAGATATAAGAAAAAGCTCCTACTACCTAGGAACTATATTTTGTTACTGAGTCAGTTATTCTCTCATGTCCAAGTCAAAGTTGAGGACTTTGAATGTCATTAACCTTCGACACCAATTTTGACCCCCAAAGCTAAGTTGAATTTTGCAGTCAGACTAACTGTGCTTAATCTCCTGCACATGCCATCTCTTTCAACCTTTCATAGTGTCCACTTTCACAGCGTCACGTCTGTCTTGGACCGTCACGAGTCAAATATCCAAACGGAACAAGCTCTCGAGTCTCAACACCGTTTTCCGCAATGAGTAACAAAACTAGTTTAGCTAAATTTGGTAGTATCAACTTTGAAGTTGAAAGCCATTATTTTCCGTGTCATGATGTAGTCAATCCTTAATCCTTATCAACAACAGCACTGCCGGTCACTTGATGTCAAAGCAACCACAGAAGCTTCCAACGGCGCATGTATGGGCCCAGGTCTTGCAGTGATAATATATACTCCCTCCATCCCAAAATAAGTGTCTCAACTTTATACCAACTCTAGTACAAAGTTGTACTAAGGTCAAGACACTTATTTTGGGACGGAGGGAGTATGTTCGAGGGGCCATTTCTTCTTCCTAGCTACCAGTGTTACAAAGTACCCAAAGAGCATCGTGGCTAAGTTCTTTTCTATTTATCAATTACCTTAAAAACAAATTTGGATGAGTCAATTTGGATGCAAACAATTGTTTAAGTTGTATGGCAAAATGTTCAATATTATTTGAAAAATCTTCATTTTGTTCTTCAAAAATATTCATGTACGAAAAATTATATTTATATATTTTTGTACATTTCCCAAAAATATATTTTCGTTTAAAAATAACGAAAATGGAATAACAAAAACATAAATAAAGAGGATATAAAAATAAAGCTACTAAAAAGAAAAAATGAAAAGGAAAACTGTATAATGTAAAATGAAGCCCAAAATGGATATAGAAGAAAATACTCCCTTCGCCACGTACTAATTTCTGCTCAAATAGATGTATCCAGACCTATTTCAGTGCTAGATACAATCGTTTGAGTGACAATTAATATGAGATGGAGGTATTAGATGAAAACAAACTGAGAAGAAATCACTCTTGTGCCATGCCGCCAAAAAAAAAACCACAAAGTAAAACAACTCACACTTATTGGGATGTTCTCTATGACACCCGCTATATGCATGCTCTATGTATAGCTGAGAATGAGTGATAGATAACATATGCGACTATTGTTTGAGTTTTTTTAGGAAATCGCTTGGCATCTCGCGACAGATCGCAGCAGGTGCGTCCATCGACTGCCCTGCACGACACTTCTCCACGTGGAGGTCCGCCTACCACCCAACATCCAGTATCCTCTCGCTCCCCACTTAACAGGTGGCTATGTTTCCAAAACATGCATGCCATTTTGAAACATGCATTGTGTTGCAATGGTCTGCAATGCGGGCTATGCATTTGAAACATGTGTGATGTTGCAATGGTGGCCATGGCGAGCTTCTGCAACATGAGTCTTGTTTCAAAGAGAAAATAGTTCGGGGAAAATAGTGATGGTGGGAGAGATATGATGGCATTTAAGTCTCTATCCAACGGTTGCCGAGGGATCGGTCATTTTAGATTATCACCCGACCAACATGTAGCACTATAAAGGGTAATTGTGTGTCCTTTCTTTTGACTCAGTGAGCCTGCAAATCAACGGGCATGTATTAATGTTAGCCTTGGTTATTCTGGCCCAAATGCAATAGCTAGGCCAGGTCAACATATCTACCATTCTTAAGAAGTTGCTCCTCACTTCTTTCTATTCTTTGAACATGCACGTTGTCCACATCAGATTTATGCCACGTCAGCGTTAAGGCAGCCAATCAATCTAATTGATTATCCAGGCACTGGCCACGCAGTCCTGATCTACGCGATACAGAACTGCATGCATGCAGACACAAATCGACGCAACGCAAGCAGGCAACTTCTCGCGGTGTAAACCCATGCATATGGCGTCCAACATAACTCGGTGTAGTTAATTCCAAGAATAATAGACCGCCGAAGTAATCCAAGCACATGCATGTTGTCACTTAATTTGGTGCAGTTAATTGACATTTGCCTAATCATGGCTGAATTGATTTTTGGGCGCAGTTAATTGCCATTTGCCTACCGTTCAAGTCCCAGCCATAGCATTTATTTCTGGGCGCGTTATCTTCTCCACCGTACTTTCCTTTCGTCTGTCTCCTGCGCTTCCCTTTCTCTTCGTCTTCTACACCCGGTTTCACTCACATGAATAAATCAATTTTGTGGTCTTATGTTTGGATTCAGATTAACAATATTCCTTCGAGAGCGATGGTAGCGTTGATGGCGAGGTGCCGCTGCTTCCAAGCCCTCGCAAGTCGTCTCAGCCGAAGACACCCGCGCACTGCTATCGACCAGGCCTCTGTAATCTTCATAGTTACATCAAGCCCTGCACCCCGTTGCCGATGAATCGAGCCCCGTAGACTACGCTGCTCGAAGGCACGCACCCCGTCGTCAAGCAGAGCTCCCGGTGGGCAACCATGTGCCACCTTCGGCATCCTCATCCATCATCAACTGAACCAAAGGTGGGGTCTCTCCTTCCTCTCTATATCCTTAGATTTGAGCGAATTTTTCAAGTTAGTTTGAGTTGAAACCTCTGTTTGTGTGTGGTACTAGGAAGCCTAATTTATAGAAAATGAAGCTTTGTTCTGTCACCAGCCACCTTATCCATGTCAGCGAGTCTGGTCTGTCTCTCGCACCTGCATTCTCGAGATACGATGGATCATGTTCAACTCTCTGGTCTGGTTGGATCTGATTAGAAGCACTAGATCGTGAAATAACTTTTTAGTTTTTGTATTCTTCTTGAAGTAGTAAATAGATGAAATTCAGCGAGTCTGGTCTGTCTCTCACACCTGCATTCTCGAGATACGATGGATCATGTTCAACTCTTTGGTCTGGTTGGATCTGATTAGAAGCACTAGATCGTCAAATAACTTTTTAGTTTTTGTATTCTTCTTGAAGTAGTAAATAGATGAAATTTACCATGCACTACCTGCAACTACAGTCCTGCATCTCTCTCACACACGCATTAATATGAATCATATTGGTATTTTTGTTGCTTTCCTTTGATTTGTAGAATCAGTGCGTATGACATACTGTAGTTCATCTACAATACTTTCTTTCATGGCAGTATTATTCCACAGTCACCTCAGATCGATCTAATATCTTAGAGGTACAATTGTCATTCTTCTACAGTAGGTGTTCAAAACAGAAGGTTTTGTTGGAGATATGCCCTAGAGGCAATAATAAAAGCATTATTACTATATCTCCTTGTTCATGATAATTGTCTGTTATTCATGCTTGAATTGTATTGTACGGAAACAGCGATACATGTGTGAATACACAGATCACAATGAGTCCCTGGTAGGCCTCTAGTTACCAGCTCGTTGATCAACAGATGGTCACGGTTTCCTGACCATGGACATGAGATGTCGGTGATAACGGGATCACATCATTAGGAGAATGATGTGATGGACAAGACCCAAACTTGAGCATAACACGAGATCGTATAGTTCGTAATGCATAAGCTTTTCGGTGTCAAGTATTTATTCCTTAGACCATGAGGTTGTACAACTCCCGGATACCGTAGGAGTACTTTGGGTGTGCCAACCGTCACAACGTAACTGGGTGGCTATAAAGGTACGCATCGGGTATATCCGAAAGTGTCTGTTGAGTTGGTACGAACCGAGACTGGGATGTTGTCACTCCGTATGACGGAGAGGTACCTCTGGGCCCACTCGGTAATACATCATCATAATGAGCTCAATGTGACTAAGTAGTTAGTCACGGGATGATGGATTACGGATCGAGTAAAGAGACTTGCCATAACGAGGTTGAACAAGGTATCGGGAATATCGACGATCGAATCTCGGGCAAGTACCGTACCGATGGACAAAGGGAATAACATACGGGATTGAGTGAATCCTTGACACAGTGGTTCATCCGATGAAGATCATCGAGGAACACGTGGGAACCAACATGGGTATCCAGATCCCGCTGTTGGTTATTGACCGGAGAGTGGTCTCGGTCATGTCTACGTGTCTCCCGAACCCGTAGGGTCTACACACTTAAGGTTCGGTAACGCTAGGGTCGTAGAGATTAATGCACGTGGAAACCCGAAAGTTGTTCGGAGTCCCGGATGAGATCCCGGACGTCACGAGGAGTTCCGGAATGGTCCGGAGGTAAAGATTGATATATGGGAAGTCCAGTTTCGGCCAACGGGTGATCTCCGGGGGTCACCGGGAGCGTCCCGGGACCACCGAAGGGGCCCCGGGGGTCCACCGGGTGGGGCCACCCATCCCGGTGGGGCCCCTAGGCCGCGAGGGGATGTGTGCAGACCTCTGGGCTGGCGCACCACAAGGTGGCCCACCTCCCCATGCGGCTAGGGTTAAAACCCTAAGGGGAGGGGGGCCACCACTTGCCTTGGGGGAGGGGGACTCCTCCCTGGCCGCCGCCCCCCCTTGCAGATTGGATCTGCAAGGGGCTGGCGCCCCCCTGGCCCCCTATATATAGGTGGGGAGGGGAGAGGGCAGCCGCACCCCAAGCCCTGGCGCCTCTCCCCCTCCCGTCACACCTCCCAACTCCTTCGCAGGGCGCCCGGCGTAGCCCTGCTGCAATTTCCACTGCATCCGTCATCACGCCGTCGTGCTGCCGGATCTCTGACGACTTCTCCTCCCCCCTTGCTGGATCAAGAAGGAGGTGACGTTGCTGCACCGTACGTGTGTTGAACGCGGAGGTGCCGTCCGTTCGGCGCTAGATCATCGGTGACGAAGAATGTGAAGAGTACGACTACTTCATCCTTGCTTCGTTGAAAGCTTCCGCACGCAATCTTCATAATGGTATGTAGATGCACTCTTAGTTACTCGTTGCTAGATGTCTCCATAGTTGGATCTTGGTGAAGACGTAGAATTTTTTTGAATTCTGCTACGTTCCCCAACAGTGGCATCTGAGCCTAGGTTTTATGCGTAGCATCTTGCACGAGTAGAACACAAAGCAGTTGTGGGCGTATGATCTTGTTCAACTTTCTTACCGTTACTAGTCAATCTTGATTCGGCGGTATTGTGGGATGAAGCGGCCCGGACCGACCTTACACGTACGCTTACGTGAGACTGGTTCCACCGACAGACATGCACTAGATGCATAAGGTGGCTGGCGGGTGTCTGTCTCTCCTACTTTAGTCGGATCGGATTCGATGAAAAGGGTCCTTATGAAGGGTAAATAGAAGTTGACAAATCACGTTGTGGTTTTGGCGTAGGTAAGAAATGTTCTTGCTAGAAATCCTATAGAAGCCACGTAAAACTTGCAACAACAATTAGAGGACGTCTAACTTGTTTTTGCAGCATGTGCTATGTGACGTGGTATGGCCAAAACGAAGATGTGATGAATGATATATGTGATGTATGAGATTGATCATGTTTTTGTAATAGGGAATCACGACTTGCATGTCGATGAACTTGACAACCGGCAGGAGCCATAGGAGTTGTCTTTATTATTGTATGACCTGCGTGTCACTGAATAACGCCATGTAATTACTTTACTTCATTGCTAAACGTTAGCTATAGTAGTAGAAGTAATAGTTGCCATGACGACTTCTTCAAGACACAATGATGAAGATCATGATGATGAAGATCATGGTGTCGAGCCGGTGACAAGATGATCATGGTGCCCCGAAGATGGAGATCCTAGGAGCAAGATGATATTGGCCATATCATGTCACTATAATTGATTGCATGTGATGTTTATCATGTTTTTGCATCTTGTTTACTTAGAACGACGGTAGTAAATAAGATGATCTCTCACTAAAATTTCAAGTAATGTGTTTCCCCTAACTGTGCACCATTGCTAAAGCTCGTTGCTCCGAAGCACCACGTGATGATCGGGTGTGATAGGTTCTAACGTTCGCATACAACGGGTGTAAGACAGATTTACACACGCAATACACTTAGGGTTCACTTGACGAGCCTAGCATGTACAGACATGGCCTCGGAACACGGAAGGCCGAAAGGTCGAACACGAGTCGTATAAAAGATACGATCAACATGAAGATGTTCACCGTTTTTGACTAGTCCGTCTCACGTAATGATCGGACACGGACTACTCGATTCGGATCGTGTATCACTTAAGATGACTAGAGAGATGTCATTCTGAGTGGGAGTTCATTAAAATTTGATTAAGATGAACTTAATTATCATGAACTTAGTCTAAATTCTTTACAATATCTCTTGTAGATCAAATGGCCCACGCTCAGGTTTCCCTCAACTTCAACGCGTTCCTAGAGAAAACCAAGCTGAAAGACGATGGTAGCAACTATACGGATTGGGTCCGTAACCTGAGGATTATCCTCATAGCTGCCAAGAGATCATATGTCCTAGAAGCACCGCTAGGTGATGCACCTGCTCCCGATGCGGACCAAGACGTTTTGAACGTCTGGCAGTCGCGTAGTGATGATTACTCCCTGGTTCAGTGCGGCATGCTTTACAGTTTAGAATCCGGGCTTCAAAAGCGTTTTGAGCACCATGGAGCATATGAGATGTTCGAAGAGCTGAAAATGGTTTTCCAAGCTCATGCCCGAGTCGAGAGATATGATGTCTCTGACGCATTCTACAGCTGTAAGATGGAGGAGAACAGTTCTGTCAGTGAGCACATCCTCAAGATTTCAGGATTGCACAACCGCTTGTCTCAGCTGGGAATGAATCTCCCAGATGAAGCGGTCGTTGACAGAATCCTCCAGTCGCTCCCACCAAGCTTCAAGAGCTTCGTGTTGAACTTCAATATGCAGGGGATGGAGAAGTCCATTCCCGAGGTGTATTCGATGCTGAAATCAGCGGAGGTTGACATCAAGAAAGAACATCAAGTGTTGATGGTCAATAAAACCACTAAGTTCAAGAAAGGCAAGGGTAAAAAGAACTTCAAGAAGGACGGCAAGCAAGTTGCCGCGCCTGGCAAGCCTGTTGCCGGGAAGAAGCCAAAGTATGGACCCAAGCCAGAGACTGAGTGCTTTTATTGCAAGGGAACGGGTCACTGGAAGCGGAACTGCCCCAAATACTTAGCAGACAAGAAGGCCGGCAACGTCAAAGGTATATATGATATACATGTTATTGATGTGTACCTTACCAGCACTCGTAGTAGCTCCTGGGTATTCGATACCGGTGCAGTTGCTCATATTTGTAACTCAAAACAGGAGCTGCGGAATAAACGGAGACTGACGAAGGATGAGGTGACGATGCGCGTCGGGAATGGTTCCAAGGTCGATGTGATCGCCGTCGGCACGCTGCCTCTACATCTACCCTCGGGATTAGTTTTAAACCTCAATAATTGTTATTTAGTACCAGCTTTGAGCATGAACATTGTTTCTGGATCTCGTCTTATGCGAGATGGATATTCTTTCAAATCGGAGAATAATGGTTGTTCTATTTATTTGAGAGATATGTTTTATGGTCATGCCCCGCTGGTCAATGGTTTATTTTTGATGAATCTCGAACGTAGTGATACACATATTCATAGTGTAGATGCCAAAAGATGTAAAGTTGATAATGATAGTCCCACATACTTGTGGCATTGCCGCCTTGGTCATATTGGTGTCAAACGTATGAAGAAGCTCCATTCGGATGGACTTCTAGAGTCTCTTGATTATGAATCATTTGACACGTGCGAACCATGCCTCTTGGGCAAGATGACCAAGACTCCGTTCTCCGGAACAATGGAGCGAGCAACCAACTTGCTGGAAATTATACATACCGATGTGTGCGGTCCAATGAGTGTTGAGGCTCGCGGAGGCTATCGTTATGTTCTCACCCTCACGGATGACTTGAGTAGATATGGGTATATCTATTTGATGAAACACAAGTCTGAGACCTTTGAAAAGTTCAAAGAATTTCAGAATGAGGTTGAGAATCAGCGTGACAGAAAAATAAAGTTCTTGCGATCAGATCGTGGGGGTGAATATTTAAGTCATGAATTTGGCACACACCTTAGAAGCTGTGGAATTGTTTCACAATTGACACCGCCCGGAACACCTCAACGTAACGGTGTGTCCGAACGTCGAAATCGTACTCTGTTGGACATGGTGCGATCTATGATGTCCCTTACCGATTTGCCGCTATCTTTTTGGGGTTATGCTTTAGAGACTGCCGCATTCACTTTAAATAGGGCTCCGTCGAAATCCGTTGAGACGACTCCGTATGAACTTTGGTTTGGCAAGAAACCGAAGCTGTCGTTTCTGAAAGTTTGGGGTTGCGATGCTTATGTCAAGAAACTTCAACCTGAAAAGCTCGAACCCAAATCGGAGAAATGCGTCTTCATAGGATACCCAAAGGAAACTATTGGGTACACCTTCTACCACAGATCCGAAGGCAAAGTCTTTGTTGCCAAGAATGGATGCTTTCTGGAGAAAGAGTTTCTCTCGAAAGACGTGAGTGGGAGGAAAGTAGAACTTGATGAGGTGACAGTCACCCCTCCTGGACCGGAAAGTAGCGCAACGCAGGAAACTGTTCCTGAGGTGCCTGCACCGACAAGGGAGGAAGTTAATGATAATGATCATGAAGAAACAGATCAAGTTACTACTGAACTTCGAAGGTCCACAAGGGCACGTTCCGCACCAAAGTGGTACGGCAACCCTGTCCTGGAAATCATGTTGTTAGACAACGGTGAACCTTCGAACTATGAAGAAGCGATGGCGGGCCCAGATTCCAATAAATGGCTTGGAGCCATGAAATCCGAGATAGAATCCATGTATGAAAACAAAGTATGGACTTTGGTGGACTTGCGTGATGATAGGCACGCCATAGAAAACAAATGGATATTTAAGAAGAAGACAGACGCGGATGGTAATGTGACCATCTATATGTTGGGGCACCGCACACGGCTAAAACAATTCAACTTGTGTGTCTTTGGGTGCCCCCCTGTCCCCGTATATAAAGGAGCAGGGGAGGGAGGCCGGCCGGCCCTTCCTGGTGCGGCTAGGGAAGGAGTCCTACTAGGAATAGGATTGCAATCCTATTCCTAGTAGGATTCACCGAAAGGAAGAAGGGGGAAAGGAATAGGAGAGGTGGCGCCCCCCCCCAATCCTAGTACAACTAGGAACCCTAGGTGGGGGCGCCGTCCAGCCCTATGGGCTGCCTCTCTCTATCCCTTTAGGCCCACTATGGACCATCCCCTCTCGTAGGGGGTTCCGGTAACCCCCTCCGGCATTCCCGATAAATCCGAAACTTTTCCGGTATACTTCCGGTGTCCGAATATAGCCGTCCAATATATCAATCTTTATGTCTCGGACATTCCGAGACTCCTCGTCATGTCCGTGATCTCATCCGGGACTCCGAACTACCTTCGGTACATCAATACTCATAAACTCATAATACCGATCGTCATCAAACGTTAAGCGTGCGGACCCTACGGGTTCGACAACTATGTAGACATGACCGAGACTCATCTCCGGTCAATAACCAATAGCGGAACCTGGATGTTCATATTGGCTCCTACATATTCTACGAAGATCTTTTATCGGTCAGAACCGCATAACTTCATACGTTGTTCCTTTTGTCAAACGGTATGTTACTTGCCCGAGATTCGATCGTCGGTATCTCTATACCTAGTTCAATCTCGTTACCGGCAAGTCTCTTTACTCGTTCCGTAACACATCATCTCGTGACTAACTCATTAGTCTTTTGCTTGCAAGGCTTATTGTGATGTGTGTTACCGAGAGGGCCCAGAGATACCTCTCCGACACTCGGAGTGACAAATCCTAATCTTGATCTATGCCAACACCACGAATACTTTCGGAGACACCTGTAGAGCATATTTATGATCACCCAGTTACGTTGTGACGTTTGATAGCACACAAGGTGTTCCTACGGTATTCGGGAGTTGCATAATCTCATAGTCATAGGAACATGTATAAGTCATGAAGAAAGCAATAGCAGTAAAACTAAACGATCATAGTGCTATGCTAACGGATGGGTCTTGTCCATCACATCATTCTCCTAATGATGTGATCCCGTTGATCAAATGACAACTCATGTCTATGGCTAGGAAACATAACCATCTTTGATCAATGAGCTAGTCTAGTAGAGGCATACTAGGGACTTACTGTTTTGTCTATGTATCCACACATGTACTAAGTTTCCGGTTAATACAATTCTAGCATGAATAAAAGACATTTATCATGATATAAGGAAATACAAATAACAACGTTATTATTGCCTCTAGGGCATATTTCCTTCACGTGCTTGGTCGACGCTACATATATACTACACATACGTATATGGAGGACTAGAGTCACGCTAGCTAGCTAGCTAGCTGCTAGCTATACTAAGCAAACGAAGGAACAGAAGATCTCGTATATATAATCAACATATATATATATATATATGCATACAGAGAGATGTAATATCGACCACCTCTCCTTCTCCGAGAGATTGGTCGAACAACAAGTTCTCGTATATCGTCTATCCCGACACTACCGGGCACATATATACAATAATTATCTCTTACAAAAATAATCTCCTAACACATGGATGCATGGTCCACATAGTATTCTCCGTCTTCAGCGATCACGTGTTCAAGGAAGAATGCCGCCAATTCCTCTTGAATTGCTCGCAGACGATCTGGTGTTAGGAGTTCATCCCGCATCCGAAACATCTAATTTGAAGTAGGGGGTCAATACATGAAATGATGCTATAAATTTGTGAATATTATTGATTGCTTACGCACTTCAAATTGTTCATCAGTGTAGCCCCGCTCACAGGTCGTGTGGCGGATGGACTCGCAAATGTAGTATCCACAATAATCATTCCCGGGTTCCTGCCACAACCACTTTACAAGAAATAGAGCTCAATCAAACTGATAAGCAAGAATGCCAAATTGGTATTGATGAAACTAGCGCTTGAATCAAGATATAGGAGATGCGCGTGCGGAACATGCTACTATATAGTACTTACTTTCGGGTATCTTCAATTGTAGCTTCTTCGGCAGTCCCGGAGCTTTTTTGATGAATTTTTTCCAAGCCCTGCCAGACAAAGGAAACAATTGTTGGGGAACGTAGTATTTTAAAATTTTCCTACGATCACGCAAGATCTATCTACCAGATGCATAGCAACGAGAAGGGAGAGTGTGTCTACGTACCCTCGTAGACCGGGAGCGGAAGCGTCAAGTGACGCGGTTGATGTTGTCGAACTTCTTCGCGATTCAACCGATCAAGCACCGAACGTACGGCACCTCCGCGTTCAGCACACGTTCAGCTTGATGACGTCCCACGAGCTCTTGATCCAGTTGAGCTTCACGGGGGAGTTTCGTCAGCACGACGGCGTGGTGACGGATATGATGTGAACACCGGCGCAGGGCTTCTCCTAAGCTTCGCGACGGTACGACCGAGGTGTGATTCTGTGGAGGGGGGCACCGCACACGGCTAAAACAATTCAACTTGTGTGTCTTTGGGTGCCCCCCTGCCCCCGTATATCAAGGAGCAAGGGAGGAGGGGCCGGCCACCTCCTATGGTGCGGCTAGGGAGGGGACTCCTACTAGGAATAGGATTGCAATCCTATTCCTAGTAGGATTCACCGAAAGGAAGAAGGGGGAAAGGAATAGGAGAGGTGGCGCCCCCCCAATCCTAGTCCAACTAGGATTCCTAGGTGGGGGCGCCGGCCAGCCCTATGGGCTGCCTCTCTCTCACCCTTTAGGCCCACTATGGACCATCCCCTCTCGTAGGGGGTTCCGGTAACCCCCTCCGGCATTCCCGATAAATCCGAAACTTTTCCGGTATACTTCCGGTGTCCGAATATAGCCGTCCAATATATCAATCTTTATGTATCGGACATTCCGAGACTCCTCGTCATGTCCGTGATCTCATCCGGGACTCCGAACTACCTTCGGTACATCAATACTCAAAAACTCATAATATCGATCGTCATCAAACGTTAAGCGTGCGGACCCTACGGGTTCGAGAACTATGTAGACATGACCGAGACTCATCTCTGGTCAATAACCAATAGCGGAACCTGGATGTTCATATTGGCTCCTACATATTCTACGAAGATCTTTTATCGGTCAGAACCGCATAACAACATACGTTGTTCCTTTTGTCAAACGGTATGTTACTTGCCCGAGATTCGATCGTCGGTATCTTTATACCTAGTTCAATCTCGTTGCCGGCAAGTCTCTTTACTCGTTCCGTAACACATCATCTCGTGACTAACTCATTAGTCTTTTGCTTGCAAGGCTTATTGTGATGTGTGTTACCGAGAAGGCCCAGAGATACCTCTCCGACACTCGGAGTGACAAATCCTAATCTTGATCTATGCCAACACCACGAATACTTTCGGAGACACCTGTAGAGCATCTTTATGATCACCCAGTTACGTTGTGACGTTTGATAGCACACAAGGTGTTCCTACGGTATTCGGGAGTTGCATAATCTCATAGTCATAGGAACATGTATAAGTCATGAAGAAAGCAATAGCAGTTAAACTAAACGATCATAGTGCTATGATAACGGATGGGTCTTGTCCATCACATCATTCTCCTAATGATGTGATCCCGTTGATCAAATGACAACTCATGTCTATGGCTAGGAAACATAACCATCTTTGATCAATGAGCTAGTCTAGTAGAGGCATACTAGGGACATACTGTTTTGTCTATGTATTCACACATGTACTAAGTTTCCGGTTAATACAATTCTAGCATGAATAAAAGACATTTATCATGATATAAGGAAATATAAATAACATCTTTATTATTGCCTCTAGGGCATATTTCCTTCAGTCTCCCACTTGCACTAGAGTCAATAATCTAGCTCACATCGCCATGTGATTTAATACCGATAGTTCACATCGTTATGTGAATAACACCCATAGTTCACATCACCATGTGACCAACACCCAAAGGGTTTACTAGAGTCAATAATCTAGTTCACATTGCTATGTGATTAATACCCAAGAGTAATAAGGTGTGATCATGTTTTGCTTGTGAGAGAGGTTTAGTCAACGGGTCTGTCACATTCAGATCCGTATGTATTTCGCAAATTTCTATGTCTACAATGCTCTGCATGGAGCTACTCTAGCTAATTGCTCCCACTTTCAATACGCATCCAGATTGATACTTAGAGTCATCTGGATTTAGTGTCAAAGCTTGCATCGGCGTAACCCTTTACGACGAACTCTTTATCACCTCCATAACCGAGAAATATTTCCTTAGTCATCCAATTACTAAGGATAATTTTGACCGTTGTACAGTGATCTACTCCTGGATCACTATTGTACCTCCCTGTCAAACTCTTGGCAAGGTACACAACGTGTTTTGTACACAACATGGCATACTTTATAGAACCTATGACTGAGGCATAGGGAATGACTTTCATTCTCTCTATATTTTTCTGCCGTGGTCTGGCTTTGAGTCTTACTCAACTTCATACCTTGTAAAACAGGCAAGAACCCTTTCTTTGACTGATCCATTTTGAACTTCTTCAAAATCTTATCAAGGTATGTGCTTTGTGAAAGTCCAATTAAGCGTCTTGATCTATCTCTATAGATTTTGATGCCTAATATGTAAGCAGCTTCTCCGAGGTCTTTCATCGAAAAACTTTTATTCAAGTATCCTTTTATGCTATCCAGAAATTCTATATCATTTCCAATCAACAATATGTCATCTACATATAATATTAGAAATGCTACAGAGCTCCCACTCACTTTCTTGTAAATACAGGCTTCTCCAAAAGTCTGTATAAAACCATATGCTTTGATCACCTCATCAAAGCGTATATTCCAACTCCGAGATGCTTGCACCAGTCCATAGATAGATCGATAGAGCTTGCATACTTTGTTAGCACCTTTTGGATCGACAAAACCTTCTGGTTGCATCATATACAACTCTTCTTTGAGATATCCATTTAGGAATGCAGTTTTGACATCCATTTGCCAGATTTCATAAAATGCGGCAATTGCTAACATGATTCGGACAAACTTAAGCATCGCTACAGGTGAGAAAGTCTCATCGTAGTCAACTCCTTGAACTTGTTGAAAACCTTTTGCAACAAGTCGAGCTTTGTAAACAGTAATATTACCGTCTGCGTCGGTCTTCCTCTTGAAGATCCATTTATTTTCGATGGCTTGCCGATCATCGGGCAAGTCAACCAAAGTCCACACTTTGTTCTCATACATGGATCCCATCTCAGATTTCATGGCTTCAAGCCATTTTGCGGAATTTGGGCTCATCTTTGCTTCCTCATAGTTCGTAGGTTCATCATGGTCTAGTAACATGATTTCCAGAACTGGGTTGCCGTACCACTCTGGTGCGGAACGTACTCTGGTTGATCTACGACGTTCAACAGAAACTTGATCCGAAGATTCAAGATCATTATCATTAACTTCCTCACTAATTGGTGTAGGAATCACTGGAACAATTTCCTGTGATGTACTACTTTCCAATCTGGGAGAAGGTACAATTACCTCATCAAGTTCTACTTTCCTCCCACTCACTTCTTTCGAGAGAAACTCTTTTTCTAGAAAGGATCCGTTCTTAGCAACGAATATTTTGCCTTCGGATCTGTGATAGAAGGTGTACCCATCAGTTTCTTTTGGGTATCCTATGAAGATCTACTTCTCTGATTTGGGTTCGAGCTTATCATGTTGAAATTTTTCCACATAAGCATCGCAGTCCCAAACTTAAAGAAACGACAACTTTGGTTTCTTGCTAAACCAAAGTTCATAAGGTGTCGTATCAACGGATTTAGATGGTGCCCTATTTAACGTGAATGCAGCTGTCTCTAATGCATGACCCAAAACGATAGTGGTAAATCGGTAAGAAACATCATAGATCGCACCATATCCAATAAAGTACGGTTACGACGTTCGGATACACCATTATGCTGTGGTGTTCCGGGTGGCGTGAGCTGTGAAACTATTCCACATTGTTTCAAATGAAGACCAAACTCGTAACTCAAATATTCTCCTCCACGATCAGATCGTAGAAACTTTATTTTCTTGTTATGATGATTCTCTACTTCACTCTGAAATTCTTTGAACTTTTCAAATGTTTCAGACTTGTGATTCATTAAGTAGATATACCCATATCTGCTCAAATCATCAGTGAAGGTCAGAAAATAACGATACCCGTCGCGAGCTTCAGAACTCATTGGTCCACATACATCTGTATGTATGATCTCCAACAAATCTGTTGCTCGCTCCACAGTTCCGGAGAACGGAGTTTTAGTCATCTTGCCCATGAGGCATGGTTCGCAAGTACCAAGTGATTCATAATCAAGTGATTCCAAAAGTCCATCATTATGGAGTTTCTTCATGCGTTTTACACCAATATGACCTAAACGGCAGTGCCACAAATAAGTTGCACTATCATTATTAACCTTGCATCTTTTGGCTTCAATATTATGAATATGTGTATCACACGATCGAGATCCAACAAACTATTTTCATTGGGTGTATGACCATAGAAGGTTTTATTCATGTAAACAGAACAACAATTATTCTCTAACCTACATGAATAACCGTATTGCAATAAACATGATCAAATCACATTCATGCTCAACACAAACACCAAATAACACTTATTTAGGTTCAACACTAATCCCGAAAGTATAGGGAGTGTGCGATGATGATCATATCAATCTTGGAACTGCTTCCAATACACATCGTCACTTCATCCTTTAACTAGTTTATGTTCATTATGCAACTCCCACTTCGAGTTACTACTCTTTAGCAACTGAACCAATATCAAATACCGAGGGGTTGCCATGAACACTAGTAAAATACACATCAATAATCTGTATATCAAATATACCTTTGATCACTTTGCCATCCTTCTTATCCGCCAAGTATCTAGGGCAGTTCCACTTCTAGTGACCATTTCCTTTGCAGTAGAAGCACTTGTTTCAGGCTTGAGTTTAGCTTTGGGTTTCTTCATGGGAGTGACAACTTGCTTGTCATTCTTCTTGAAGTTCCCCTTCTATCCCTTTGCCCTTTATTAGAAACAAGTGGTCTGGTTAACCATCAACACTTGATGCTCTTTCTTGATTTCTACCTTCGCCGATTTCAGCATCGTGAAGAGCTCGGGAATTACTTTCGTCATCCCTTGCATATTATAGTTCATCACGAAGTTCTACTAACTTGGTGATAGTGTCTAGAGAACTTTTGTCAATTACTATCTTATCTAGAAGATTAACTCCCATTTGATTAAAGTAATTGTAGTACCCAGACAATCTGAGCACATGCTCACTGGTTGAGCTATTCTCCTCCATCTTGTAGGCAAAGTACTGTCAGAGGTCTTACACCTCTCGACACGGGCATGAGTATGAAATACTAATTTCAACTCTTGGAACATCTTATATGCTCCGTGGCGTTCAAAACGTTTTTGAAGTCCCGGTTATAAGCCGTAAAGCATGGTGCACTAAACTATCAAGTAGTCATCATACTGAGCTTTTGTCAAAACGTTCATAACGTCTACATCTGCTCGTGCAATAGGTCTGTCACCTAGCGGTGCATCAAGGACATATTTCTCTGTGCAGCAATGAGGATAATCCTCAGATCACGGAACAATTCCGCATCATTGCTACTAACATCTTTCAACTTGGTTTTCTCTAGGAACATATGAAAAATAAACGGGGAGCAACATCGCGAGCTATTGATCTACAACATAGATATGCTAATACTACCAGGACTAAGTTCATGATAAATTAAAGTTCAATTAATCATATTACTTAAGAACTCCCACTTAGATAGACATCCCTCCGGTCATCTAAATGATCACGTGATCCAAATCAACTAAACCATGTCCGATCATCACGTGAGATGGAGTAGTTTCAATGGTGAACATCTTATGTTGATCATATCTACTATATGATTCACGCTCGACCTTTCGGTCTCCAGTGTTCCGAGGCCATATCTGTATATGCTAGGCTCGTCAAGTTTAACCCGAGTATTCTGCGTGTGCAAAACTGGCTTACACCCGTTGTATTTGAACGTAGAGCTTATCACACCCGATCATCACGTGGTGTCTCGGCACGACGAACTTTCGCAACGGTGCATACTCAGGGAGAACACTTATACCTTGAAATTTAGTAAGGGATTATCTTATAATGCTACCGTCGTCCTAAGCAAAATAAGAAGCATAATAAGATAAACATCACATGCAATCAAAATATGTGACAGGATATGGCCATCATCATCTTGTGCTTTTGATCTCCATCTCCAAAGCACCGTCATGATCACCCTCACAAAACATGATCATCTCATACAAAAACCGTATAACTCATCATGTCTTGACCATATCACATCACAACATGCCCTGCAAAAACAAGTTAGACGTCCTCTACTTTGTTGTTGCAAGTTTTACGTGGCTGCTACGGGCTTTAGCAAGAACCGTTCTTACCTACGCATACAAAACCACAACGATGTTTCGTCAAGTATGTGCTGTTTTAACCTTCACAAGGACCGGGCGTAGCCACACTTGATTCAGCTAAAGTGAGAGAGACAGACACCCGCCAGTCACCTTTAAGCAACGAGTGCTCGTAACGGTGAAACCAGTCTCGCGTAAGCGTACGCGTAATGTCGGTCCGGGCCGCTTCATCTCACAATACCGCCGAAGCAAAGTATGACATGCTGGTAAGCAGTATGACTAGTATCGCCCACAACTCATTGTGTTCTACTCGTGCATATCATCTACGCATAGACCTGGCTCTGATGCCACTGTTGGGGAACGTAGTATTTTAAAAATTTCCTACGATCCCGCAAGATCTATCTACCAGATGCATAGCAACGAGAGGGAAGAGTGTGTCTACGTACCCTCGTAGACCGGGAGCGGAAGCGTCAAGTGACGCGGTTGATGTTGTCGAACTTCTTCGCGATCCAACCGATCAAGCACCGAACGTACGGCACCTCCGCGTTCAGCACACGTTCAGCTTGATGACGTCCCACGAGCTCTTGATCCAGTTGAGCTTCACGGGAGAGTTTCGTCAGCACGACGGCGTGGTGACGGATATGATGTGTTCACCGGCGCAGGGCTTCGCCTAAGCTCCGCGACGGTATGACCGAGGTGTGATTCTGTGGAGGGGGGCACCGCACACGGCTAAAACAATTCAACTTGTGTGTCTTTGGGTGCCCCCCCGCCCCCGTATATAAAGGAGCAGAGGAGGGAGGCCGGCCGGCCCTTCCTGGTGCGGCTAGGGAAGGAGTCCTACTAGGAATAGGATTGCAATCCTATTCCTAGTAGGATTCACCGAAAGGAAGAAGGGGGAAAGGAATAGGAGAGGTGGCGCCCCCCCCCCCCCAATCCTAGTCCAACTAGGAACCCTAGGTGGGGGCGCCGGCCAGCCCTATGGGCTGCCTCTCTCTTTCCCTTTAGGCCCACTATGGACCATCCCCTCTCGTAGGGGGTTCCGGTAACCCCCTCCGGCATTCCCGATAAATCCGAAACTTTTCCGGTATACTTCCGGTGTCCGAATATAGCCGTCCAATATATCAATCTTTATGTCTCGGACATTTCGAGACTCCTCGTCATGTACGTGATCTCATCCGGGACTCTGAACTACCTTCGGTACATCAATACTCATAAACTCATAATACCGATCGTCATCAAACGTTAAGCGTGCGGACCCTACGGGTTCGAGAACTATGTAGACATGACCGAGACTCATCTCCGGTCAATAACCAATAGCGGAACCTGGATGTTCATATTGGCTCCTACATATTCTACGAAGATCTTTTATCGGTCAGAACCGCATAACTTCATACGTTGTTCCTTTTGTCAAACGGTATGTTACTTGCCCGAGATTCGATCGTCGGTATCTCTATACCTAGTTCAATATCGTTACCGGCAAGTCTCTTTACTCGTTCCGTAACACATCATCTCGTGACTAACTCATTAGTCTTTTGCTTGCAAGGCTTATTGTGATGTGTGTTACCGAGAAGGCCTAGAGATACCTCTCCGACACTCGGAGTGACAAATCCTAATCTTGATCTATGCCAACACCACGAATACTTTCGGAGACACCTGTAGAGCATCTTTATGATCACCCAGTTACGTTGTGACGTTTGATAGCACACAAGGTGTTCCTACGGTATTCGGGAGTTGCATAATCTCATAGTCATAGGAACATGTATAAGTCATGAAGAAAGCAATAGCAGTAAAACTAAACGATCATAGTGCTATGCTAACGGATGGGTCTTGTCCATCACATCATTCTCCTAATGATGTGATCCCGTTGATCAAATGACAACTCATGTCTATGGCTAGGAAACATAACCATCTTTGATCAATGAGCTAGTCTAGTAGAGGCATACTAGGGACATACTGTTTTGTCTATGTATTCACACATGTACTAAGTTTCCGGTTAATACAATTCTAGCATGAATAAAATACATTTATCATGATATAAGGAAATATAAATAACATCTTTATTATTGCCTCTAGGGCATATTTCCTTCACTATAAGGCTCGGCTTGTCGCTAAGGGTTATCGACAAGTTCAAGGGATTGACTACGACGAGGCTTTCTCTCCCGTAGCGATGCTGAAGTCAGTCAGAATCATGTTAGCTATTGCCGCATTTTATGATTATGAGATATGGCAAATGGACGTCAAAACAGCATTCCTTAACGGCTTCCTCAAGGAAGAGTTGTATATGATGCAACCAGAAGGTTTTGTCGATCCAGAGAACGCTAACAAGGTATGCAAGCTCCAACGCTCGATTTACGGGCTGGTGCAAGCATCTCGGAGTTGGAATATTCGCTTTGATGAGGTGATCAAAGCGTTTGGCTTTATACAGACTTATGGAGAAGCCTGTATTTACAAGAAAGTGAGTGGGAGCTCTGTGGCATTTCTCATATTATATGTGGATGACATATTGCTGATGGGAAATGATATAAAATTCTTGGAAAATGTAAAGGCCTACTTGAATAAAAGTTTTTCGATGAAGGACCTTGGAGAAGCTGCTTACATATTAGGCATCAAAATCTATAGAGATAGATCGAGACGCCTCATTGGTCTTTCACAAAGTATATACCTTGACAAAATATTGAAGAAGTTCAATATGGATCAGTCAAAGAAAGGATTCTTGCCTGTTTTACAAGGTATGAGATTGAGTAAGACTCACTCGCCGACCACGGCAGAAGATAGAGAAAAGATGAGTGTCATTCCCTATGCCTCGGCAATAGGTTCTATCATGTATGCCATGCTGTGTACCAGACCTGATGTGAACCTTGCCATAAGTTTGGTAGGGAGGTACCAAAGTGATCTCGGTACGGAACACTGGACAGCGGTCAAGAACATCCTGAAGTACCTGAAAAGGACTAAGGATATGTTTCTCGTTTATGGAGGTGACGAAGAGCTCGTCGTAAAGGGTTACGTCGATGCTAGCTTCGACACAGATCTGGATGACTCTAAGTCACAAACCGGATACGTGTATATTTTGAATGGAGGGGCAGTCAGCTGGTGCAGTTGCAAGCAAAGCGTGGTGGCAGCATCTACATGTGAAGCGGAGTACATAGCTGCTTCTGAAGCAGCGCAGGAAGGAGTCTGGATGAAGGAGTTCATCACCGACCTAGGAGTCATTCCAAGCGCGTCAAGCCCGATGACTCTCTTCTGTGACAACACTGGTGCCATTGCTATTACCAAGGAGCCCAGGTTTCACAAGAAGACCAAGCACATCAAGCGCCGTTTCAACTCCATCCGGAATTATGTTCAGGATGGAGACATAGATATTTGTAAAGTGCATACGGATCTGAATGTAGCAGACCCGTTGACTAAACCTCTTTCACGGGCAAAACATGATCAACACCAGAACTCTATGGGTGTTCGATTCATCACAATGTAACTAGATTATTGACTCTAGTGCAAGTGAGAGACTGTTGGAGATATGCCCTAGAGGCAATAATAAAAGCATTATTACTATATCTCCTTGTTCATGATAATTGTCTGTTATTCATGCTTGAATTGTATTGTACGGAAACAGCGATACATGTGTGAATACACAGATCACAATGAGTCCCTGGTAGGCCTCTAGTTACCAGCTCGTTGATCAACAGATGGTCACGGTTTCCTGACCATGGACATGAGATGTCGGTGATAACGGGATCACATCATTAGGAGAATGATGTGATGGACAAGACCCAAACTTGAGCATAACACGAGATCGTATAGTTCGTAATGCATAAGCTTTTCGGTGTCAAGTATTTATTCCTTAGACCATGAGGTTGTACAACTTCCGGATACCGTAGGAGTACTTTGGGTGTGCCAACCGTCACAACGTAACTGGGTGGCTATAAAGGTACGCATCGGGTATATCCGAAAGTGTCTGTTGAGTTGGTACGAACCGAGACTGGGATGTTGTCACTCCGTATGACGGAGAGGTACCTCTGGGCCCACTCGGTAATACATCATCATAATGAGCTCAATGTGACTAAGTAGTTAGTCACAGGATGATGGATTACGGATCGAGTAAAGAGACTTGCCATAACGAGGTTGAACAAGGTATCGGGAATACCGACGGTCGAATCTCGGGCAAGTACCGTACCGATGGACAAAGGGAATAACATACGGGATTGAGTGAATCCTTGAAACAGTGGTTCATCCGATGAAGATCATCGAGGAACACGTGGGAACCAACATGGGTATCCAGATCCCGCTGTTGGTTATTGACCGGAGAGTGGTCTCGGTCATGTCTACGTGTCTCCCGAACCCGTAGGGTCTACACACTTAAGGTTCGGTAACGCTAGGGTCGTAGAGATTAATGCACGTGGAAACCCGAAAGTTGTTCGGAGTCCCGGATGAGATCCCGGACGTCACGAGGAGTTCCGGAATGGTCCGTAGGTAAAGATTGATATATGGGAAGTCCAGTTTCGGCCAACGGGTGATCTCCGGGGGTCATCGGGAGCGTCCCGGGACCACCGGAGGGGCCCCGGGGGTCCACCGGGTGGGGCCACCCATCCCGGTGGGGCCCCTAGGCCGCGAGGGGATGTGTGCAGCCCTCTGGGCTGGCGCACCACAAGGTGGCCCACCTCTCCATGCGCCTAGGGTTAAAACCCTAAGGGGAGGGGGGCCACCACTTGCCTTGGGGGAGGGGGACTCCTCCCTGGCCGCCGCCCCCCCTTGCAGATTGGATCTGCAAGGGGCTGGCGCCCCCCTGGCCCCCTATATATAGGTGGGGGGGGGGGGAGAGGGCAGCCGCACCCCAAGCCCTGGCGCCTCTCCCCCTCCCGTCACACCTCCCAACTCCTTCGCAGGGCGCCCGGCGTAGCCCTGCTGCAATTTCCACTGCATCCGTCATCACGCCGTCGTGCTGCCGGATCTCTGACGACTTCTCCTCCCCCCTTGCTGGATCAAGAAGGAGGTGACGTTGCTGCACCGTACGTGTGTTGAACGCGGAGGTGCCGTCCGTTCGGCGCTAGATCATCGGTGACGAAGAACGTGAAGAGTACGACTACTTCATCCTTGCTTCGTTGAAAGCTTCCGCACGCAATCTTCATAACGGTATGTAGATGCACTCTTAGTTACTCGTTGCTAGATGTCTCCATAGTTGGATCTTGGTGAAGACGTAGAAATTTTTTGAATTCTGCTACGTTCCCCAACAGGTTTTGGTTAATTGTTACTAGGCATCCCGAGGCACATGCATTCCATCCAAAAGGAGGCAAGGAGCTCTAATTTTATTTTATCTGATGATGTGTTGTTCTTAGATAGATGCTGGAATAGTACCTGATGTTAAGTTTCAAGCATATCCATGTATAATTACAATTAATTATATTCTGTAACGCTAATCACTTGGTATATTAAGTCTTCAAACCTATAGCATCTCTTGATAAATGTAAGAATAATTCTTTTATGTGGTTACAATATCATTATATGGTTGTTTTGGTTTGATGACACTCATAGCCTAAAGGTACATCCTTGCTGAGAGGATCAAGTATGGTCTGTTCTAACCATCATTTTGTTTGATTGTTCTATGTTGGCTGAAAGCCTATTAAAAAGGTGTGACTAAAAGGAGTGTATATGTTGTTCTACTCAGGAGTCATGCTATTTTGTACACCTTTGTTTATTTTCTCTAATGGCTATAAGGTTGCATCTCAGCTATACCTTCCTTCTATTTCGTGTTATCGATGTATTATAATTAGTTAATAATACACAATTTTTCCTTGGATTTGTTTGGAAACTGACTTATCATATCATTCCATAAAAGTTTCATATGCAATACCACAGCTTCCCGCAGCAACGCGCGGGGTATTATCTAGTTATTACAAAGTTAGGAGCCAGAGCTCGAGGACCTATGAGTTGGCCAGCCAATGAAGTTCGGATGGTCTCCCTGGAAGAAACAAAGAGTTACAAACGGGAGCTTCTTTTCCTGGCCGATCCTATTTAACGCGTCGGTCGGGGGATAACGGTGTAACACGTACACCCAACGCAGGCGCTACTTCAAATAGGCCGGTCAATTAAGGTTGTAAAATCTTCCTTGAATAGATTATTACTCTTTTCATGTTTTTCCTTTTTTTTGATTTTCATTTTTTTTTCAAATCCACAAACTTTGTTTTTTGAATTCATGGACTTTTCCAACTACATGAATCTTTTTTCAAATTATAGAATTATTTACAAATTCATAAACTATTTCGAAATCAGCAAACATTTATTCAAATATACGAACTTTTCTGAATTTGGAACGCTTTTAGAACTTCCTGCACATGTTTTTAATGATTGAATATTTTATAAAATAAGGACATTTTATGAAATTTGAGAAGAATTTTTTTAATATTCGGCCTTTTGAATTCCATTACATTATATGCATCCAGGACACTTTTTGAAATTTTGGAATGATTTTCGAAATTCCTAAATCTTTTATTTATTTAATTTCGTTCGAATTCATGAACATGAATTTTGGAATCAACGAATGTTTTAATATTATCGAACAATTTAGGACTTCTGTTTTAAAATTGGTGGACATTATTTTAACAGTTGAATTTTTAAAAATTTGGAACAATTTTACGATTAATTTAGAATTTCACGATTAATATTTTAGAAACAGGATTTTTTTATTAAATTCATAAACCGTTTTGTAAGTCACGAATAATGTGATAATTACTCTATATTTTAGGAAATGTGAACATTTTTATTGATTTGGAATATGTTTTCAAAATTTTATTTTTTACCGAAATTTATGAACATGTTCTTAAATACTTTAGTATATTTAAACTTTGAGTAATTTTTTAAATTAGCAATTTTTTGTTCAAATTTCTATTTTTTCAAGATCATGAACATTTTTTAAAATCACAAGTTTGGGGGAGCGGGTGCTGCGTGTTTTGTGTCTTTCCACATGGAACGTAAGCTCCCTCTTTCCTTAATTTATAAGGATATGCCCTAATCACAGGAGTAACCCATGAAGTGCTCTCGCCTACCTATGCCGAAGCGCTGGCATTAGCATTTTCTAGGCCTCAGGTCACTCTAAGTAAGAAAAATCAATCACAAAAATACCAACATGTCCTACTATTGAAAAAACTGGCTACTAGCTTTTAACATATTAGAAAATATTCATGAACTTTTTAAAGATATTCATGAATTTGAAAAATATTCACAAATTATAAAAAATCTTTTTGTATTAAAAAAGAATATGTGTGACTTTTCAGAAAATGTTCATGGATTTAGATTTTCCTAAATGTTTGTGCACTTTTCAAAAATCTTCATGATTATGAAAGGAAAATTTGAATATTGATATATTCTTGTAATAAAAATAAGAAACTAAATTATGAAATAATAATGAAACAAAAAAGGGGAAAAAATAGAAAACCCGGTGAAAACCGATAGAGAAGAAAACAGAAAACCATCAATAAGAATTAATAGAACCAAGTGCCGGTTCGTACCATTTGGGCACCACTCTTTGCAATAACCGAAGAATATATTTTTTGCACCAATGAGTGTACCTACTCTACATGGGCCAAACCCCGGCTATAAGCATATACTAGCAAATATGCCCGTGCGTTGCAACGGGGGACAAAAAATTATGCGCTAATCAATTAAGTATGACTCAATATCGTGATATATAAGCGTACTCAATTTTAGCGCAATGTCTCACCAAGTCGCCATTTACTTTTTTTCTCACCCTCGTCGATGATGGTCGCGATGTCCACGTGATCACACTGCATTCGACGTGGTAAATCCCAAGGCTATGAGTTTGCCAGTGCATGACACACTTGTCATTATGTTGCGCAAGAGAACGCCTAAAACTTTAAAAACAAATCTCATCGACCGCGAACTACTCCCAATGCCAAGACATATAAAGACATTCGAAAAACTAATCAAATTCTAGACATAAAATGCTTTTGAATAGGTGAACAGTTTTTCGAATGGACAAACAATTTTGTTTTGAATTTTTGAATTTTCTAAAAAAAACACGAACATTAGTTTTGTTTACAAATTTCTTAAAAATGTATGAACAGTTTCCAAATTCATTAACATTTTTTGACTCAACAAATATTTTTTGAATCGATTAACTTTTTTAAAAATTGGTGAAGAAAGTTTTCAAAAAATATTTATTTTTATTTATGTGAACATTTTCTAAAATTTCACAGACATTTTATTTTTATATTCTCGTATATGTTTTGAATACACAATCTGCTTTCAAAATCATGAACATGGTTTTATTTCCCAACCATTTTTTTCCAAACTGTGAATTTATTTTATAATTTGCGAACAGTTTTGCAAAGCCACCAACATTTTTTGAATCTGCAAATTTATTATGATTTTCTAACATTTTTGAATACACATATTTTTTATGATTTCTCAAACATATTTTTTGGAAACTCGCAACTTTTAAAATTTAAGGAATCCAAATTTATTTAAAGGAGAAAGAAAACAGAATGAGAAAAGAGAAGACAAAAATATAAAATAAAAACAAACAGGGGAGTGACGCATTGAACATGGGCCGGCCCATGAAAGGATACATGGAGAAGACATGCGTGAGAAAGAGAGATAAAAATTGTGGGAAACGGGGATCGAATCCTGGTCTCCTCGCTTCAAGAGCAACTCGTGAACCACTCCGCTAGTTGCCGATCTCGGTTTTCTACGCGACTCTCTTCTATAAAACAACCAATCGCGCGGTGGCTTTTAATCCGAAAAATCGAATCGTTTTCTTTACTTATGGGTGGCATGGTGGGTAATTTGTAGCAACTTCGAGGGTATTTTATTTGACGGACGGGCTGAAACCCTATTTTCTTTATTATTAGGTATAGAATCATGGTTGTCGGGAGCACCCTTGACTCGTCTGTGAAGGGCCGGCGTTGGCCGCACCAGAGCACAGGCTCCCTCCACCAACCCATAGCCAGTTAAATAATTTGCCAGAATATGTACACCTATAAATATAGTATCAATAAAAGATATGTTGAGGTACATGTATGCGAGTACAAAGAAGGCTTCCACAATACTTGTAATTCAAAGTTCAAACCCGAGCAAAGGAACAAACCTTGGCGTCAAAGGATAAGGGGACTGTTTGGATACCTACCAACGTTGGACATACCAAAAAATTGGCGAGCCAACGTTATTTGGCGGTTGTTTGGACCGGGGACGAAAAATTGGCTCGCCCGCTCGCCCCAAGCCTTTCCGTGTTACCAGCGGGCGAAATAAGGGCGCCGAAAAGGTTCACCAAAAAATTGGCGACGGTGCTTCGCTGTTTCTCCGTGAGTCTGGGTAGTGCATGCAGTATAAGGGCATGTACAATGGTTGCTAAGATAGTCTTATCTTAAGTTTTGCATGTAAATTAGAGATGACAAAGAAACAAGTCTACAATGGGTCATCTCTTAGCCTTATCTTCAATAATTAGTTATTCCTAAAAACATGGTGAGACAAATTGTGCTAAGCTATCATCTCTTGTCTTTGCTTAAATAAGCTAAGACAAGCCTTCTCTTATGATTTCTCTCTCCTCCACCTCATCATTTATCTTAGGGCATGTACAATGGTTCTAGCTTAAGGATGCCACGTAAGATAAATGATGAGGTGCAGGAGAGAGAAATCATAAGAGAAGGCTTGTCTTAGCTTATTTAAGCAAAGACAAGAGATGATAGCTTAGCACAATTTGTCTCACCATGTTTTTAGGAATAACTAATTATTGAAGATAAGGCTAAGAGATGACCCATTGTAGACTTGTTTTTTTGTCATCTCTAATTTACATGCAAAACTTAAGATAAGATTATCTTAGCAACCATTGTACATGCCCTTACGTGGCATCCTTAAGCTAGAACCATTGTACATGCCCATATTTGTTTTTTATTTCCTGTAACAACTCAACTGATTGGCAGGTGCGTGTATTGCTGCATGGGATTAGCAATTCACGGGTGTTGCACGTGATTATCGGCTCCCAAGTGCAAGAACCCAGTTCATTGTTTTGCTGATTTTTTTCCAAGTTCACTCCTCCTAACCGCCAACTTTTGATCAATATACAGATGCGCAATTATGTATAACCGATCCATTTAAATGTTTTCTAGAACCAACATAAATCATTAGACCCCTGTCACAAACCAAACCGAAGTCTATTTTGCCAAAATTTTGGAAGATACAACGGCTATGATCCAAACAACAAGTTGCCAAAATTTTGGACATGCCAAAAAATTGGTGGGGCAAGATGGGGCACAAACCAAACATACCCAAGGTGGGGTAAACAAACAAACTCAGGCCGGCATGCAACTCCAGCAAAGTTATTCACAAGTCATATCAATCTGTCCCAAGGAGCACCAATGCCACTGCTAGTTTAGATCTCACCTAAATTAATTCTCACCAAGCATTGAATTTTTTTCAAAGAATAAAGATTAAATGCAGGAACTGTAAAAAAAAAGAATAAAATGCAGCACGTATGGCTTTTTCCATCTTGGAGCGTTTTCATACATTTTTCGAAAGTACAAACGAAACGACGGAGGGTACATTTTTATGTCATCGTAAACCGTGCTAGCGGCCTAGCGCTAGCTACTCAATGAAGGAGAGGCCTCCTCGTCGATTTTCAATTTTCATTAAGCAAATCATCTGGTTCGAACCAACAAAAACTATTTAAACAAACCGCTAGCTAGTAGCTACTTGGTGAGCGAGAAAGAGGAGATCATGACGATGAGCACGACGCAGAGGGACGCCAGCAACAGCGCACCGCAGGAGATGTCAACCCGGTTGAAGAATGTCCGGGAGCCTGAATCCAAGATATCACCGAGCCGCCGGTGGACCTCGACCGTCAGACCCAAGCCCACCGCCCCTCCGGTGGCGACCAGCACGGCGCACACCTTCAATTCGCCATCAAACATCAAATGAGAAATCACTAGTCAGTGTGTAGTGTAGATGGGACTTCTTGGAGTTGATGATACTTACCACGTCGGCGCAGATGAGGAGCACTGTGCCGGCCTCGCCGCCGCCCACCATCTTCCTCCTCCCGGCGACGTTGATCGCCACGAACAAAGCCGCCACCAGATTGTAGGCGCACCCGATGACACCCACGGCCAGCACGTACCTGACAGTCGAACAGATATGAGATTCCGTCGCCGGTCTGCCGGCCAGAAGAGAGATTTAGTTAGTCTCATGGACGGATCTTTCTTACTGGTAGGCGTATAAATCCTTGAACGTGAAGACGGCTTCCTCGTCGAAGATGCTTTCCCGGAGTTCTGCGGTGGCGATGATGATGACGGAGGCCGCGAGGAGGAGCAGCGCGAGGACCCGGAGGGCCAGGGTCACCACGGGCAGGGCGCGACGCGAGGACGCCATTGTTGACGATCCGCACACAGATGTATGTGATCTTGAGAGCTACGAGCTTCCGCTGCTGCAATGGTGGTTGATCACTTGATCGGAACTCGGAAGGATACATATAGAGCGAGCAAGCGCGCTGGCGCTGATCTGGTCGTCAAGCAACAGCGTCTCACTACACAAACACGTACAGTTTCTTGTTTTGATCGCCCAAGAAGAGCCGGCCGGGTGCCCGCGTACGGACGCGCTTGTCTGGATCGGTGCTCGGTGGAGATGGACGTAAAGTTACATTTGTACTATCCACGATGAGTTTTGCCACGCCTACATAAAATTCTTATGAAACTTATGTATGCGCTGACTTGGTCTGATTTGATTGGAAGAAAAAAAGACCCAGACCCACCCCGTGAAATTCAGGGGGGAGATTGAGAAAGGAAAGAAACGTAGCTTTACGAAACATGTTATGTGGGTCTAGCAATTTTTGTCCATGAACGAGCTACACCTACGTAGCAATCAAACGTAAAGTAACGTAATGGCTTAGAGCATCTCTAACAGCCGCGCGACGCGCCGCGCCCAAAAATCGCATTTGCCGCGCGCGCTTCGGCTGGTTTGCCGCGCCGCGCCGCGCTGGCTCCAGCGGCTGCTGTAAAATGCAGCGCGCGCGCTCAGCTCCAACAGCGCGCAAAAATGCAGCGCGCGCGCCGCTACAGCAGCGCCAAATATGGCATTTGGACCCAAAATGAAACATTCAATCAAAATGCAATGAACATGTGAAATTTAACAAGTTGATGATGAATACATAAAAAGTCGCCCACAAGTTCATCCAACCAAGTCCAAATTCAAACCAAGTTCAAAATACAAGTGCAACCAACAAAGTTCAAGACATATAAAACACATCAACCATCTTGCTCGTCTTCTTCGTCTTCTTCCTCTTCTTCCGCCGACGATTCTTCCTCTTCTTCCGCCGATGAATCTTCCTCTTCATGACGCACCGCATCACTTGTAGCTCCGACGTGAGGCACATCGAAAGGCATGGCCGGAGGTGCACCCATGCCTCCCATGGCGGCCGGAGGTGCGCCCATGCCTCCCATGGCGGCCGGAGGGGCGCCCATGCCTCCCATGGCGGCCGGAGGTGCGCCCATGCCTCCCATGAGAGAAGCAAAACTCATGCCACCCATGCCTCCCATAACGTTGGAGGGTGCTCCAATGCCACCCATGGCTCCCATAGCATTGGAGGGTGCTCGAAAGCCATCCATGCCTCCCATGACGGCCGGAGATGCACCCATGCTTCCGAAGCCACCCAAGCCTCCAATGGAGCCGAGGTCCATGCCTCCCATGCCGCCGAGGCCACCGCCACCCATGCCGCCGAGGCCACCACCGCCACCCATGCCGCCACCCATTGTGTTGATCATGGCTCTTTTTTGAATCAAGACTTCTTGACGGGCAAGGTTGACATATTCCATTTGCGCTTCATTGAACAAAGATGTGTCCAAGAAGAACAATTTTTTTCCCATTCCATCAACCTAGTTCGCTCCTCCATGGCAACCTTCCTCTCCTCCAATGCCACTTTTCTCTCCTCGGCGGCCACCCTCCTCTCCTCGGCCGCCAACCTCCTCTCCTCGGCCGCGGCATCTTGGTTCCTTGCCATTTTCCTCACCTCGTTCGCTTCTTTTCTTGCCTTCACAATAGCTTCCATAGCATTTGTGAGCTCATCATCTCCTTTCCTCTTCTTCTTTTCGGTTTTGTCCTTCTTGCACCCATCCGGTCGTTTGGGTTTCGAGTATGAAACCGAGTTGGGTGTGGGGCTTCTCATGCCCTCCTCACTTGAGGCATCATCCTCCTCATCATCATCATTCAACTCAATTGTGCGCTTGCGTTTGTTGCTCAAATGCAAATCATCCAAATCTTCACGCTTCCTCCATTTCTCATCATCCTTCAACACTTCATAGCAATGAGGCAAGGTAAAGATCTTTCCTTTCTTAATCTTCCCCTTCTTGGTTGTCCTCGTCTCTTCTCTGAACAAGTTTTGTGCAATGTTGTACTACAAGAAAAACAAAACAAGTTAGCACTTCGGACACCAAAAAAAAGTATGATGAACATGTATGATATGGCACTTACTCTATCATCCTCATTTGTCCCACTTGGGTTAAGCTTGTCAACTGCCTTTTGTGCGGCCGCCCACTTTTGACAATCCGAGTTGATTGTCGACCATCGGGACCGAAGTGATCTCTCGGAGCGGTCAATTCCACTCTTGTTCTGAGCATCAAAGTGTTCTTTCATTCGCCCCCAATAAGCATCTCTACTTTGATCACCTCCAACGGATGGATCCCTCGACACTTGCAACCAAGTATTGCATAGTAATTTGTCATCATTGATGGTGTAATTGCCCGCTCTTCCTTTCGGCGCCTCGACAATGCCCTCACCCTCCTCGTCCACCTCAAACTCATGGTCGTCCAAATGGATTTCATTGGTTTGAGACCAATGCGAATTGTTGGACCCAACACCCATAGTTGACATGTATGCATCATCGTTGAGACTACAAATGCAAATATAAGCTATCTATATGATGATGCATTGAACAAATAACAAGAAAATAAAAGTTGGAATTTTTTTCACCTTGGGGGCATTTCGTCGAGCACGTGGTGCGCGTCGGCCGCCGGCTCAACGGTTGAGCTCGCCGGCGCTTCGGTAGACGCCGGAGCCGTCCGCCGCCCTGCAAGCTTCTTCTTCTTCGAGGTGCCGGAGCCGTCCGCCGCCTTCTTCTTCGCGGATATTTTTCTTTTTTTCGCCTCCGACGCATTGGGGAGCTTTGACGGTGCGGCGGTAGCACGGGACGGCGCCGGCGCAACGCCGCTCGTCGGCGTGGTCATCCGCGGCGGCAAGAAGAGACTGCGCGCGAGGCCGACCGATGGCGGAGCTCCGGTGGCGGCGGCAGCGCCCGCGCCAACGCTCGCCGCGCTAGGGTTTGCGGCGGCGGCGGGGGGGGGGGGGTCGCGGCTGTACAGCGGGGTGAGAGGGGCTCCGGTGTGCGCATCCATGGCGGAAGGGGCGCGAGCGCCGGCGCGCGCGAGTGGAAGAAGAAGGAAAAAAGGGAAGTTCGCGCGCACGCTCGAGTGTGCCGCGCGCGGAAGTAGACGCACCAAATCAACAGCGCGGGATGGGGCATTCACCAGCGCGCCCAACTCGTTTTAGCGCGCGCGCGTTTTTTGCGCGCCCGCTGGAGCTGTGCGACACGTTGCGCGCGCGCTAAAATGGCGTTTTTTCCGGCGCGGCGCTAGTATAGCGCGGCTGTTGGAGATGCTCTTAGGTGGCCTTTTTCAGTTGGAGGAAATTAGGAGAGGGGCCTCTCCCAGTTGGAATCAGGGGGCGGAGGGATTAGTAGTTAGTGTAGTTACGTAACATTACGTAGACTTTTATGTAGGTGTAGCATTTTTGTGAATGATAGTATGTGGCACGAGCTTTGCTAGTTGCTAGACCTACGATTTTCTACGTGGTGAGAAAGGGTTACGTAAAGACTTGGCAGATTTTAATTGGTGATTAACAAGGGCTTCGTAGGTGTAGATGGCTTCGTAGACTTGGCAGACTACACCCTGAAAGTCAGTGGGAAGGAAAGTTTCGTAGGTTTAAGTAGATGGCTTCGTAGCTGTAGCATTTTTGTATGTGGCACTAATATGGACAGTGAAAAGGATAGATGATTAATTGGAGATGAAGCTGAGTTGGACTATTATTTCTCCTTTGGGATATACAAAATGAATACAGGGTATCATACAGTTATGGCCTCCACCATTGTTCTTACATGGCAGACATGGATGTGACAACCCACTCTCTCTTCTATCACACACGCATGCGTGTGTCTCTTCTCTCTTCATTGCAAACGAATTCATGGAAATTATTTCGACTTTGCCCATTACAAACATTTATATCTTTGAAAACATAAGATCATTTTTGAAATAATTTATATATTTGAAATCCTAGCGCCAAGACCTTTAGAACTAAACCAATTTTGATACATTTCAAACATGTTTAAATTTTAACGTTTCACATTTCGTACGTGGAAAAAACTTAACTGACTTGAAAAAGATGATATTCGTGAAGCATGACGGTGCAAAGTGAAATATAGGTTCGGAAAGTGGAAAAAACTATGAAACGAAAATGTGAACTTGTGAAAGTGATTATCTGAAAATGCGAAATAATTTATTTAAAAAGAGTAAAATGGGTTATTTGAGAAATGTCCAATCGAAATAGATGTTTTTATTGTGTGAAAAGCTAGTGAAAAGTGAAATATAGGTTTTGAAATGCGGAATAGTAACCATAGAAAGTGAAATTGTAATGTATCATTGAGCAAGTGATTAATTTGAAATGTGAAATGGTTTATTTTAAATGAGTGAAATAGGTTATTTCAGAAATGTGCAATTGGAATATATGTTATTTTTGTGAAACAAGCTTGTGGAAAGTTAAATGTAGGTTCTGAATTGTGAAATGGTAACCATAGATTTGAAATTGCAATGTATCCGTGTGAAACTGATTGTCTTGAAAAGTGATTTTTTTTGTTTCAAAAGAGTGAATATGTTATTTCAGAAATGTTCAATTAAAATAGATGATTTTTTTTTGTAAAACAAGCCAGCAAAAAATGAAATATATATTTTGAATTGTGAAATAGTAACTACAGATTGTGAAATTGTAATGTATCATTGTGAAACTGATTATTTGGAAATGTGAAACAATTTATTTCAAATAAGTGAAATAGATCTTTTCAAAAATGTGCAATTGAAATAGATGTTATTTTTGTGAAACAAGCTTGTGGAAAGGTAAATGTTGGTTTTGAATTCAGAAACAGCAACCATAGAAGTGAAATTGAAATGTATCAGTGTGAAACTGATTATTTCGAAAGAGTGAAATAGGTTATTTGAGATACGTGCAATTGAAATAGTTTTTTTTGAAACAAGCCACTGAAAAAATAAATGTAGGTTTTGAAATGTGAAATAAATTGCAATGTATCATTGTGAAACTGATTATTTGAAAATGTGAAATAATTTATTTCAAATAAGTGAAATAGGTTATTTCAGAAATGTGCAATTGAAATAGATATTATTTTTGTGAAACAAACTAATGGAAAGTGAAATATAGTTTGTGAATTGTGAAATAGTAACCATAGAATTGAAACTGAAATGTATCAGTGTGAAACGGATTATTTTGAAATGTGAAGCAATTTGTTTCAAAAGAGTGTAATAGGTTATTTGACAAATATGCAATTGAAATAGATGTTAGTTTTGTGAAACAAGCCATTGGCAGGAGTAGTAACTACAGAAAGTGAAACTGTAATATATCAGTGTGAAACTGGTTATTTGAAATGTGAAATGTACGTTCGAATTTAAACATGGTTGAAAAATATCCAAGATTGGTCTCATTTTAAAGGTTTTGGCACAAGGAGTTCAAATATAAAAAAAGTTTAAAAAACAAATATGTATTTAAAGATATGGATGCTTTAAATTAGTCAAGGAAGAAAAGTTTAAGTTTATTGTGTGGGAGAAGAGAGGGAGTGGGTCTGTTGCCACATTATTATTAATTGCTTGCATATAAAGTACACAGTGGTGCTGAAATATCTATATTTCATAAACAAGGCAAACTTCCTTATACAAGACATGAGCAAGTATACGATGGGAGATGTCATTGGCTGGTTCGCTAGGTAGTTGCAGGTACCTACTGGCACTGCTCAATTTTCCGCTTCGATACTATGTGCCCTCCACCCCTGTCACTGGTCTGAGGCGATGGGTACACGTTCCAGGTGCGATTTGTTCTCTACTAGTGCTTGATTATGCTCCACAGATTGTATTGTCTCTGCATATTGTGTTGCATGTTAGAGTTAAGCATGGCTTATAATATTTCATACATGTACTCCCTCCGTCCGAAAATACTTGTCATCAAGATGGACAAAAAGTGATGTATGTAGAACTAAAATACATTATTCATTTTGATGACAAGTATTTCCGGACGGAGGGAGTACGTGTTTGTTCAAACGAGTACAAGTGCAGGTGCAGGTGTCCGTGTCCGTGTCCGTGTACGACTAGTATTGGACATTGAATACGATTAGTACTAGTAGTTGGCTACTGCTAGGCTGAGGTATATACATATCCATTTATTCCCTTGTGAACATCAGTCAGAAAAAGTATAAGAAAAGGCAATACAAAATAAACAAATCAATCCATCGATTCGTGTATTGTGACTCTGTTCTGTTCTTGCCGAGAGATTAGCCCAGGTCAAATGTGTACGTGTAAGCGCGTGCGCTACTGCTGGAGATTTGATCAAGCTAGCTCCTTGCGGCTTGCCTGCTTTGCACGTACGTGCGCTAGGGAATCCATCCAGCTACCTGTCTGCTAGCTTCGGAGGCTAATTTTGCATGTGAGCGTCTCTGGATGATTTGATCTAGTGGCGTTCTAAAACATCTATATCTGCCTCCTAACGAGTTCATCCCAAATGCGAGCCGATGACCTTGCCACACCCCTTCTCATGTGCCCACCCGCCACACACCAGCCGAAACAACGTCGCACTCGTTCTAGCCCGGCCGACACGTCGATCCCGGTGACTTGTAGCCAAGTAAACTCTCCATTATCCCTGCTTATTATTAGTACTATAAACCTAGGTTTTGATTGTGAATTTGTATGGACCCTCTCGGCCATTATGAGATGAAAACAGTTTGCATTTGACGAGTCAAGGAGGTAGAGAGGAAAATTTTATCCAATCTGTACTAGTTGACCTTCTTCTTCTCTTCTCAATTCTAAAACGCCTTTGGTTTCTGGCCATTTTGTATTGATATCTCCTATTTGCCCC
>LR738714.1:733492978-733523748 GCA_902687465.1 Secale cereale | reverse complement strand
CCCCCCCCCCCCGGAGTCACCCCAATGTTGCACTCGGCCTCCTTGCAGAGAGGCTTCTCTGGCGGATACACGTTGTGAGATACAATTCATGCAGGATTGTGTCGTGTTATGTATCCTATGCAATTAAGCTTTTGTTAGTTAAACAATGCATTTAAGATTTTTTTAGTTTAACTCAATGATATTTATATGTATACAAATATAAAAAGACACAAGGAGGTAGATTCAACTAATCTCGTCCATCAAATCATGTCAATCCAACAACATATATTGCTCCATTCATAAGTGCTCAACATGTTTTAACATGCAATTAATATAATATCAAGTATCAACTTTTGTGCTAATCACATAATTAATGTCTAAATGATATCCTACTACATATATCTACATGCATTGCACGTACGCATTTACTAGTTAAGCTAAGTGTCATTAACAGATTAAAAAACATGCTAAACACTAATCACCAAGGCCCATGGTCTATGGCCTGTGAGGGAATGCTTTTTTCAAACTTTTTTATGGGACTTTCTCAAACTTGTGTTACACGCACACTCATGTGTAAAGATGTGTCTGTAGATTAATCTGAAAAATGACAATCAATTCATGATTAATGATTGGGTAGCCTATTGATGATTTACGAAACTTGTTTCTTTCTGAGACACAAATAATGCATTATTGGATACACTGCATGCAATGTAACTTGGATGGTAGTAGCGTTTTGCGGTGGTTAGCGGTCTCTCATGTGGAGGCTAAAATCATGAGACCATATTGTTGTTGCTGCATGTTCAAAAATAATATTGATACAATATTTCTCAGAAGACATGTTGTTACTATTCCAATTTTTGGTGTGCTTTTCTAAATATATATTTGACTTACATAAAAAGTCATTGGTGGATTTTTTTTACATACAATCACCGTAAAAGTACTAGAGATGTCCTCATAAGGCGTGATTCTTCAAAATGGGTTACTGCTCTCGATGGAACTTAAAATAGTACTATCTGCTATATTTTACACTATGTAAAGAGTGTATGCTACATTAAGTTTGGACTTGCTTGCTAAGCTATAGAGATACAATTAATAATGAAAAGTACTTCAGGAAAATCACGTGCATGACTAAGGGTTATGATTACTGAACCATGGTATAGTGCCCAACAATGTTGAGATGTTTTTGCGGGATTTCAATTTCTTGTAGATGATTTGCTTCCAGATGCCTCCCATTCATAATGAATTCCACCGCTCTATTTCATTGAAATTATCAATGCTCTCTCTCTCTAAATTAGTTAGTGGATAATTTGTTTGGCAGAGTCAATATTATCCTGATAGATAGCTAGGAAGGATACAAGAAGACTATAGAGCAACTGTGTCTTTTATAAAGACATGTCATGTTTAGTCTACGAAAGGTTGGTGAGCGCATTGGTTATTCATCTGTTAATTGTGACCATATCCTTGGAATTATGTCGTACCCGAGCATTAGTTTCTCTATCTCTAAAGAGATTTGGCTACATGCATGTGTGCTACATTCCAGTGTCCCTTCTCAGTCAAGTGAGTACACTAACACTCATTTCCCAAGCTAGTGGAGATGGTTGTGTTTGGTGCCTTTACCGAGTACCATGGACGTGCTCACATTCATACAACATATGTAATTTGTATCACTGATCATTGCATCAGATAATATGAAGGACAATGTCTGGTAGATTAGTCCAAATAGTCTAGAAGAGTGGAGAAAAAAGGTATTTTAACATTAGTTGGTGGATGACGTTGCCAGCGATAATGAATAATAGGTCAATATTGGGTAACCCAAAATCATTATTTTCTTGTGGTTAATCCATTTACTACACAATCCAAAACAAGAATTGAAATATGAGTCATATGACCAGAACGAAGGATGTTCTCAATCGAAGAACCAATTGGGGTGGGAGGTGTGTTTACACTAGTTGGTTACCGATGGGTGTAATAGAATATGGATAAAGGAACTCTAGAAATCAACATATTAAATGATCTCATAGACCCAGTGATAGATACAAACACTTCGTTTTTGTAGAACTTTGTTAGGCCCCAAGCACAAATGTTTGTATATATATAGTAATAATCTTTCCTTAGTAAATAATCTAAAGATATGAATCTGTAGGAAAGTAATAAGTAGAACGGTCTCCCTTCCTCAATCTATCTTCAAATAGATAAAAAAAATAGCTAAGTAGCTCACACATTTGCACAACTATAATTACTATGCATTGACCATTTTCTGTATTAACAATTTATCAATTATTGTTATTGAACTGAATTGTCTCTATATTAGCATACAATTAAAAATGCACATATAAATGTTCTAGCAAAAATGTAGAAAAATATCATTATATTTGGTGTTTCAATATTTCCATCGTGTGTATTAAATTAGGGCTTATTCCATCTGTGCCCCCAATTCCTTAGTTATGCTCAGTTTTCCCCACGCTTTAAACTTTTGCTCACTTTTCCCCACTCCCTTAGCTGAAACTCTCACAAATGTTCATAACAGGCGTTTGCCGTCTTGGCCGTTAACTGACTTGTGGGGCCATGTTGGACTCTGTTGACTGTGGCTGTGGCTTCGCTGGTTGGGCCGTGTTTGTGTTCATAGCCTAGTATCGATGGATGCAGCCTGCTATGCATGCCCGGCCCGGCTTTGGCATCGATGTAGCCTGCTATGGACGCGAACACCGCCACGCACACATCTAGTGACACGCCGACACGCACGCATCGATCCGTGCATGCATGCACGCCGACACGCACGCATCGATCCGTGCCGCACGGTTGCCAGTGGATTCAGTCGTTTCACGCGTCGCAGGCATACGTGCCGGTGGCAGAAGGGGCAGGCTGCACGCACGCTCGCGTCCACAAATCCATATGTCGAGGCATCGGTGCACGGCTGCCGCTCGATTCAATTGTGCCGGTTGAAGAAGGGGCAGAGCACGCAGAAGAGCCGCCAACGCAGAGCACGCGGCCGCCAACGCAGAGCACGCAGAGCACGCACTGATGAGGCATCGCTTCGATTCACGTTCACACATTGTTGAGGCATCGGTTCACGCACGCGCCAAGTCACGATCTACGCCGTTTGCGCGTGTACACACTTCGTCTCCCCCGGCTATTTAAACTGCCCTTCATTGCCTCTTCTTCTACAGATCCATCTGCGCCTCCCACTTCTCTTCTTCCCCCAAAAGCCAAAGCAGTTCCACTCAGCGAAGCGTTCAAGATGCAGTTCTACGGGCCGACGTTCCAGGAGCCTCCCACCGTGCCGGAACGGCGGTACCCCGCCAACGTCGTCGTCGAGGAATCGCTCCACGTGTGGGCGTTCTCACGCTGGAGGGGTAGCACTGAGCTTGCACGGGGGTTCCTCCGTGCGGGCTTCCACCACCTCCCAGCGGGCTCGCCGCCCATGTTCAACCTCGTGGAGCAGCGTCCCCACGCCAACGCTCCAGCGGTAGGGCTCGTCGTCCACTTCACCAACAGGTTCGATGCCTACTACCTGCTCGGCAAGGTGTATTGGTGTGGGTGTGAGTTCATCGCATTCACCACCTATAACATCTTCACCGACTTTGAGAGCATCTTCCCCGCTCCCAACCGCATGCACAGCCTCCCGTACTACCTCGGCGATAACGGCCTTGAGGAGGAGTGAAGCCGGCGGCGAAGAAGACGGTGAAGCCGGCGGTTAAGGTGAAGACGACGGTGAAGACATGGCGGTGTTGCCCTAGCTACCCTATCTACTATGTAGTTTGAGTTTGGTGTGTGTGTTGCCCGACCTAGCTATTCTAATTATTATTATCTATGTAATATGTAAGAACTTATGTTGCCCTAGCAACCCTATCTAAGTTAAGTTATGTGTGTTATATTAATGCTTGGGCTCCCTTAATGCTTTGTTATGTTTGTATTTTGTTTGCCCAAGTTTAGACACGGCTAATTGGTGTGGGAAAAATTAACCAAACTAACTAAAAATGATGTGTTTATAGATGCCTTATGGGCGCTACATGATCAACAGCTGGTTAAACACATGCTAGCTACTGCGGAACCGTCTGCTCGCTCCTGGTTATTCAGTATGTTTGCATCTGTCACTCAGGAAGAATTGACGTGCATGGCAGTCACCTTGTGGGCAATCTGGTACGCACGAAGAAAGCTCATTCATGAGGGAGAGCACCAGAGTCCAGCAGCAACCTATTCTTTCGTCACCAGATTCATTGATGAGCTGAGGGAGACAAGACCGATTCGGCCGTTATCGCATGCTAGAGCGACCCAGGCAACAGCAGCAAGTTGGAGACCACCACCGTTGGGGTTTGCAAAGATCAACGTCGATGGGGCAGTCTGCAAAACCCCTCCTATTGGCGCGGTTAGTGCAGTTTGCCGGGATGACCAGGGGTGCACAAGGAATCACATGCCCAATAGTGGAGGAAGTTAAGGATGGAAATTCAGATTTTCAACATATTTCTTTTGTTCATGAAGGGAGAGTTTCTAATAGGGAAGCTCATCTCCTAGCTAAACATGCTTTGCATTTGGGGGAAGGACGCCATATGTGGCTCCTACAACCCTTCGATTTACATGTAATTCCTGTACTTCGTGTTATTGGTCAATAAAGCAAAGCATTTACCCCTCAAAAAAATATAGATGCCTTCTAAAAATAAGAACATATTGTACATTTGTACACGGCTTTGGTTTTCTGAGAGCTCTGTATTTTTTAGGTATTCCCAGAATACTGTCCTGGATCGTTCTGCTTCAATAAAATGGGGCAGGGGGAAAACCCCTTTCATTTCAAAAAAAAAATCCAAGAATACTTTGGTTTTCAGAAATATTGAAGTATCAAATACTTTGAGATGTTTGGCTTTAGTCAGAAAACTACACTATGTTTGAAGTATATAAAAAAGAGGGTTGGACCTCTTTTTCCAATCATGAAGTATAAATTACACTATGTAGAAAACTACACTATGTAGAAAACTACACTTTGAGATGTTTGGCTTTAGTCAAAAGGATAAATGAAGGGACCCATAAAGGAAAGCCAAAAAAATTCCTCAATGAGATAGAAGAGATTGGGCAATCAAATTAATGAAAAAAGCAATCAGAAACAAAAAAGAACAAAGCAATCGTTCCTAAACAAAAAAGAAACATCGCTTGTTTCTGGGCCTCATTTATCCTTTCTGGGCCTATTGCAGCTTGATTCTCTTTGGGCCCGCGAACTAGGTTTTTTTTCTAGCAGAACTGACGAAACTGAAAGTGTCGAAATTGAACTGGTAGTTGTCTTCTGTCGAAACTGAAAGTGTCGAAACTTAACAGTAAACTGCATATATTCAGAGATCGATAGTTGCACTAAACAGAGTTGCATTTGAGATAAATAGACGAGGATTGCTAAACAGTGGCAACAACAGTAGACAAACATCTCTAACGAGAGATGGCCATCAAGTAAAAAATTCCTAGAGCAAGTATTCCTACAGCTATCAGATTGGATTGCTTCTTCAACTCAATCAGCTGCTTGAAGTTCTTGTTCATCTTCTTCAATTCCGCCTTCAGTTCGACATCTACCACCGTCGGGTATTCCAGACGCGCTGCTGCTGCCGGAGCGACACTGTCATGGGGCAGATTGAACTCGCCGATTGCATTCCCCCTCGAATCCAACAAGCCCAACCCTTGAAGTCTCTGGATGTAATCATCCATCCACTCGAAATGGTATCATTTCTTCATGATCTAAAAACGAAATTGTAGGATCGAAAGTATGTCTAGAGGGGGGGGGGGTGATTAGACTACTTGTAAATATAAAAATTCTGCCTTTTGACAAAGAACAGTTTTTGGCAGATTCACAATTATGATCAAGTCAAGCATCACCCTACACATGCAATTCTAGAGTATAGGCAGCGGAAAGTAAATTGCACATGTAGTAAAGAGAGGTGGAGAAGATCAAACGCAATTTGGAGACGCAATGATTTTTCCCGTGGTTCCGATAGGTGGTGCTATCGTACATCCACGTTGATGGAGACTTCAACCCACAGAGGGTAACGGCTGCGCGAGTCCATGGAGGGCTCCACCCACGAAGGGTCCACGAAGAAGCAACCTTGTCTATTCCATCATGGCCTACGCCCACGGAGGGCTAGCCTTACTCGGGGTAGATCTTCACGAAGTAGGCGATCTCCTTGCCCTTACAAACTTCTTGGTTCAACTCCACATCTCGATGACGGAGGCTCCCAAGCGACACCTAACCAATCTAGGAGGCACCACCCTCCAAAAGGTAATAGATGTTGTAGATGATGATGAACTCCTTGCTCTTGTGCTTCAAATGATAATCTCCCCAACACTCAACTCTCCTCGCTGATTTGGCTGTGGTGGAAGAAAGGATTGAGTGGAAAGCAACTTGGGAAGGTTAGAGATCAAGTTTCATATGGTGGGAGTGGAGCAACTTGATCTCAACACAAGGGTAGGTAGTTCTCTTCTCAGAAATGTAAGGTAGGAGTGGTAGTTCTTTCTGATGGCTCTCTCCACGAATGAAGAGGGGGTGGAGGGGTATAAATAGCCTCCACACAAAATCCAACCGTTACACACATTTGAGCAAACTCGGTGGGACCGAAGTGGACAACTCGGTGAGACCGAGAGTTTAAATAATGTAAACGTTGGGGTTTTCGGTGGGACCGAATATACAATCTCGGTTAGTCCGATTCGTGCAAAGACAAGAGCATACCAGTTTCGGTGGGACCGACTTCATCATCTCGGTGACACCGATTTGATGACAGAAGGTTACAGAACCTTGGCAACTCATGTTTCGGTGAAACCGATATCAGAATCGGAAAATCCGAGATTACTAGGGTTTGGCTTATGGCTGAGGTGGTTCATCTCGGTGTGACTGAGTTTGGAATATCGGTGGGACCGAGATTACTTATGAGTGTATATGGCAGTGAAAGTTGCTGATAGTTTAGGAGATGTATCACTAAGCACTTGAGCAACCAGATCATCAACATAACCTCATCCCCTTTTAATAGTATTGGCTTTTCCTATGGACTCAATGTGATCTTGGATCACTAAACCAAAAATGGAGTCTTGAGCTTTTGCCAATGCTTGCCTTAGCATTTTGAGGGGTCCACTTCTTCAGTCCTTGCCATACCCATATCACTGAACTTCTCTGAAATGATTCTCAAGTAACTATTAGTTCAATGATATATATGTTGTTATTAATTGCCAAAACCACCCGGGGATTAGTTGCACTTTCAATCTCCCCCTTTTTGGTAATTGATGACAACATATAGATCAAAGCTTCGACAAAGGATATAATCAATGAATAATATCGTCGCTTTGAGAAGTATGTGATAAGCAAGAGCTCCCCCTAAATTTGTGCATTATTTAAGATTTGCGTTTGAATGCAAATGCACAATCGATTAGGATCATGGGTCACTCTTCCATGTCACATACATCTTGGTGGAGCGCACAAAATGATAAGAATGAACAACATGCACCCAATCACCAAGACATGAGTAAATAGTCATACAAGATAGGAATGGCATATGATAAGCATTAAGCACACATTAAAGCATAGTACGACCAAGCACTCATTAAGGTAGCATCAAACGGAGTATCAAGCACACTGAATGTCTCGAAAACCAAAAGTATCTCAAAGAAACCGCAAAAGATAACAGCACTCTCTCTCTCGAAGCCCTATGATCTATACAATTTCTCCCCCTTTGTCAACAAGTTACCAAAAAGTTTGAAAAAGCATAGAGCTAAACGTCACTGTGGACTCTGCTGGCGGCTCCCGTCTGGGTTGATGTCGGAGTAGATATAACAACATCGGCGAAGACTTCAGCTGATGTCTGTGCTGGAGGAGTGGACACTGGAGCTGGATCTGGAGTAACTGCTGGAACTATGGGAGGTGCTGAAGCTGTAGTCCTGGTGTCAGTCACTGGAATAGCAGCTGATCCGGATCCTTTGGGAACCGGAGCAGTCTGTCGATGAGAATCCTGGACTAAGTCATCCTGCAACTCATGCGTAAGCTCTGCCTTGTCCTGCTTTGCTTCCTCAATGTCTGCCTCAAGCTTGTTGACGGTCACTTGTACTTCAGTCAGCTTCACGTCCAGAGCGTGGATCTTCTCATCAACAATCCTCTCTAAGCTCTCCTGAGACTGTTCAATGCTGGCCAGGCGTTGTTCAATCCTTTGAGTAGCTTCAAGAATTTGCTCTCCGAAACTCTTTGGTTTAGCTGCTGCTGCTGCTTTGTCAGCTTTGGCTTTCTTAGCAGCTTCGATCTTGGCTTGACCTTCAACAGATGTCGGATCCTCCTCATCCATCACAACAACATTGTCTTCATGCTCTGGCTGCAGCAGTAAGTGTTTTCTATCCAACAAGAATTTGCCCGTGCCAAACTTGGCATTGATAAGCATCTGAATCTGCGGGGCAAATCCACATGACCTTTTCTGGTCAGCTGCAGTCCTCTTAATGGTCTCTACCATTAAGTCCATCACCTTGAAAGGTGCTTTCTCATCAAGTATATGCAACATGTTGATAGAATATCCTCTGATCATGCGATGATCTCCAGACTTGGGCATCAAGGTATGCCTCAAAATGGTATTAGTGGTAGGTAAGCCTGCCTGGAGATGGTAGACTGAGCCGAGCTTCCAAATTTCCAAATCCGCTGCTGGAATCTCTTTGTACATGTTTTTCATGGATTCATGATTCTTCTTTGGAATCCCATAAACATCAATATCATCTTACTTTGGAATCCCATAAACATCAATATCATCTTCTCGTTGCACTGGAGCATTCAGAATTTCTGCCCATTCTTCAACGGAAGAAGAAAATCTTTGACCTTCAGTCATCCACGTAATCTTTCCATCAGGGTAGAAGTGAGCTGTGGCATAGAATTGCATTATCATCTCATCATTCCAACTGGTCAATTTCTGACCTACAAAATCTGCAACGCCACATGCAGTGAAGCTTTCATGCACATGTGGAAAGAAATCTCTGTGCTCTTCGCTGTCAATGTATTCCCAGTCAACATATCTGGTGTCTGCGACTATGGGCTTCTTGTCCATCAGCACGGTCTCATAGAAGTCCTGCTGCTCTCTGGTGTGAAATCTGGGATCTACAACAGTTCTTCTCCTCACGGCATATGGGTCAGTTTGTCTCCATAGCCTGAGACCTCTATCTTTCCTTGCCTTCATATCCTCAGCTTGAGGATGAGCATCATTATGAAGTGGCAGTTTTGGACGAAGTTTCAGCAATACTTGTCCTTCATCGTCAGACTCAGCTGGTGGCACATCATCCTTGTTCTTTTCAGACGCTGGAATGTTTCTGGTGGTCCTCTTGGGCTTGGCAGCAAGCTTTGCTGGAGCTGCCTTAGCTTGAGCAGATTTCTTGGGCTTGGATGTGGCTCCGGCCTTAATGGCATCACCCATGAGCTTCTGCTTCTGAGAAGGAGGCTGGGGTGCTTCCTCATCCTCATCCTCTACTACTGCATCTGCATGAGAATCAGTATACACTACCCTCTTTCTCTTGGAGGTTTTCTTCACTTTGCTTGCAGCTGCCTCTCCCAAATTCAGCTTCTTAGCAACAGTTGACTGCTTGACTTTGCTGGTGCCCTTCTTAGATTGCTGACCTTGTTGCTCTTTGGCAACAACCTTCCTCTTAGGCTTGGAGGTCACTTCTTCCTCAACAACAAAGTCTGAATCTTCATCATCGGAATTCTTCTCCTTTCTAGCTCGGGTGGTTGCAAGAGGCATGCCACTTGGTGTACTCCTCTCACCATCATCAGATGAGCTGCTAGGATCAGGACTAGTGTCTGCCTCTGGAATGTCTGCAATGGTGTCTCTGACCTGTTCTGACTGTCACTGGTATCTGACATGGCTGACAACCTGTGAATAGATAAGGTATAGGCAGAGAAGAAGAGTCATCACAAACTGCAGAAGTTTTTGCAAAAAAATGAGTTCAAATTCTAGTTTTAAGTTTTCACAGAAGACATTTCGGTCAGACCGAGTTTAAGTTTCGGTGAATCCGAAGTGTTAAACAGGAGCTTGACACACCACTTTCGGTTAGACCGAAGTGGGTTTCGGTCCTGCCGAAAACACTAGGGTTTCACAAAAACTTCATTTCGGTCACACCGATTTTGCACAACTCGGTTGGACCGAAGGGTGCAGTGCAATGGCCATAGGCCAAATCGGTCATACCGAAAATTTAAAGTCGGTCTCACCGAGATGTGTTCTGAGGAAACCTAACCCTAAAACTTTTACTTGAATCTAGTTCAAACGAACCAATCTGGTGTACAGGAGAATTTCAATCGTGGCAAGATACTAGGCAATCCAAACGTGAATTGATTCGGAGATGGGAGCACGAGTGGGATCAAAACTCACCCTAACTTGGTGGAGTTTCTCTACGGCGGCAACGGCGCGGAGGAGATGTCCGTTGACGGCGATGGAGACCTGCGGCGAGGGCGCACAGGCGACGACGACGACGATCCGGAGACCAAGGCGACGGCAGCAGGGGATGTGGGGGCGAAACGTTTGAAGGAGGAATCAACGCGCACGGCCCTTGGAATATATACCCCTTTGCTGTCGGTGGGACCGAGTTGTAAAACTCGGTGGCACCGAGATGGATAACTGCCAGGCAGTTATGCACTTCGGTCACGCCGAAAATCACAACTCGGTTTCACCGAGATGAAAACCTAGATCAGTCTAAAAGCTTTCGGTTCAACCGAGTTTGAGTGAGTTGGTCTGACCGAAATCAATTAGAAGGTTTTGGAAATTTAGCCCTTGACGGATCGGTGGCTCCGAGTGCTCCTCACCCGGAGGGTCCGAAAATGACTTGTTCAAAGTTTGTGATGTAAGCATGAATAGAATTTGAGAAAAGAAAGCATAGATAGCTATGGGAGGTACTTAGGCATTCTTGTCCATCCATTTGGTCAGAAAAATCAAAACGACCAAAACAACAAATGGATGTTCTCGAATGGATAAAATCATGCATCCAACATGCTCACACAATAATATAGCAAATGAAATATGTGTCAAACATGCACAACCAAAACTCTAGCAACTAACACACAATTTGTCGATGACTAGGTCATCTTTATATGAGTATTTTGACTTAGGAGCCAAATGAGAACATTTGATCATAGGTCATACTCATCGTTTAAGCACAAGTGGGGTTACCACTTTTACATAAAGCATTGATGTGTTCACATCATTTGAAGATGCTTTAGCTCAATTTTTAGAGCAAAGCTCCCCCTAGACGTGAGAACCCCTTTTACAGGGTCAAACTAACCTTGGGTTGTCGTAGAAGACTTCATGTAGATGTTGAAGATGTGGATGCTCAATGTTGATGGAGATCATCAAGAGTTGGGAGCTATCCTTTGGATTCGGGCACTTTCAATACCTACATGGGTTAGTCCCACAAGGAACAAACAAAGATATCCATGGACATAGATTGAAGTTCACAATAGATGATGTCCATGAAAGCAATGATTACCTTGTCCCTTGACTTACCAACAAGAGGGTTTGTGACTCCATGAACTAGTGCATGATGTGGAAGTTGATTGCACAAGTTCTTTGCCAAAAAGAATGTGAGTGAAGTATGTTGGCGGAGTCACCCTCAAGAACCTTCTAGTTCTTCTTCTTCGGGATCCACATAATCTTGATGGGAATCCTTGGGGTTGTAGTTGAGCTCGACGAAGTAGAACTTGACGTTTCCTTGGGAACCCACTTGACCATGGCTTGAGGTGCTTCAACGAATGCATCAATCTCCTCTTGAAGCTTGTCCTTGGCTTTTAGCTTGTGGTCTTGTGGTGGAAGGTCATCTTGAGCTTGTTCCACATTGGAAGAAGTAGGATCATACTTCTCCTTCTGAGAAACAAACTGTGGAGTAGGATATTGACCTTCTTCCCACTCAACACCTTCGGCGTTGAACTTTCGCTCAAAACCAATCCCTTGATTCTTCCGGTGCCTTCCTTGCTTGCGAACAATTTCCTCAAAGTTCTTGCTTCCGGCAAGGCTCTTGTAGACACCTTTCTCTATGATCCCTTTTAATAAACTATTCTCTTGCTCAAGTGTAACTTGGCTTGAAACATTGTTAGTGGAATCAAGAGAACTACTAGAAGCAACAATATTGGATTTAGCATGGTTATTGTTACTGCTAGAGGAAGAATTTTTCTTATGCTTGTCATGCTTAGTCTTAATGGGTGGCAAGAAATTAGACAAGAGAAGTCGTTTGGCAAGATATGAAGAACTCTTCTTTCGAAGATAGTCATTGATTGCTTTTAGAAACTCATGTTCTTGCTCTAGAGTGAGCTTCTCGAAGCGTAGCTTCTCATGAGATCTTAGGAGCTCTCTATGATCTTCTTGAGTTGTTTCATGAGCTAACTTAAGAATGTTTAGTTCTTTAGTTAGACGCTCAATCTCCTTCATAGCATTGTCATTCGACTCTTCTCGACTATAAAGACTACTAGCATTTTCATCGTTACTAGGCTCACTGGATTTATCATGCAAGAGCTCATCTTCACCAAGCAAGTCATCCTCATCACTATTGAAGTCAATGAATTCAGGGTGTGATACCTTGGGGCCTTTAGCCATGAAGCATCTTCCAATTCCCTCAGTTGGTGAATCAAATAAGTCGTAGGAGTTGGAGTTGGAGGATACGAGAGCAAGACCGGCAACACCTTCATCTTGACTGTAGTCGGAGTCGGAGTGATAGCTTCCATCGGATTGATTGTCGGAGTCGGAGCCGGAGACCCATTCACCTACATGAGCTTGATGTTTTCTTCTTGTGTAGCTCCTTGATGACTTGTCTTTCCTCTCCGAATCCTTGCTTCTCCGAGAGGGTCTTCGTTCATAACGATCATCTCTACTCCTTCTCTCTTTCCGAGGTGACTCATCTCTTGAACTTCTTCTTCTTGGAGATTCTTCTCTTCTCTTGTGGGGAGCCGTACACTCATTTGAGTAGTGTCCGGGTCTTCCACAATTGTAGCAGTTTCGATCACGACTAGAAGATCTCTTTTCATCATATGATCTAGACTTTGAGCTTCTCTCTTTGCCTCTATTCTTATAGAATTTGTTGAAGTTCTTAACCATTAGGCTTATCTCTTCATTGGAAACTAACTTGTCACTTGAGGTTGTGGGAGCATCACTTGTAGCTTTGTAAGCACCACTTGACTTGTTGTGAAGCTCTTCCTTATCCTTAAGTGTCATCTCATGAGCAACAATTCTTCCAATGACTTCGGTTGGCTTGAGAGTCTTGTAGTTTGGCATCATTTGGATCAAAGTGCACACGGTGTCATACTTTCCATCCAAAGCTCTGAGAATCTTCTTGATGATGAATCGGTCGGTCATTTCTTCGCTTCCTAAGGCGGCAATCTCATTTGTGATGAGAGCAAGCCTAGAGTACATTTCAGCGACTCCTTCACCATCCTTCATCTTGAACTTGTCAAGTTGACCTTGAAGAATATCTAGCTTTGATTCCTTCACAGACTCGGTACCTTCGTGCATTTCAACCAAAGTATCCCAAATCTCTTTTGCATTTTCAAGACGGATGATTTTGTTGAACTCCTCGGGACACAAGGCATTGAAGAGAATGTCACAAGCTTGAGCATTGTTTTGCAACATCCGCAATTCTTCAGGTGTAGCTTCGCGATTCGGAACTTTTCCTTCCTCGAAGAATTCACCTTGCATACCAACAAAAATAATGCCCCATGCGGCTGGGTTATGACCAAGAATATGCATTTTCATTTTATGCTTCCAACTAGCAAAATTTGTACCATCAAAGTAAGGACCTCTACGAAAATTACCCTCACTAGACGCCATACTCTCCTAGGTTGTGAAACCAAGCTTATGGAGTCCAATGCAATGGAAACCAATACAATGGAGACCAAAGCTCTGATACCACTTGTAGGATCGAAAGTATGTCTAGAGGGGGGGGGGTGATTAGACTACTTGTAAATATAAAAATTCTGCCTTTTGACAAAGAACAGTTTTTGGTAGATTCACAATTATGATCAAGTCAAGCATCACCCTACACATGCAATTCTAGAGTATTGGCAGCGGAAAGTAAATTGCACATGTAGTAAAGAGAGGTGGAGAAGATCAAACGCAATTTGGAGACGCAATGATTTTTCCCGTGGTTCCGATAGGTGGTGCTATCGTACATCCACGTTGATGGAGACTTCAACCCACGGAGGGTAACGGCTGCGCGAGTCCACGGAGGGCTCCACCCACGAAGGGTCCACGAAGAAGCAACCTTGTCTATTCCATCATGGCCTACGCCCACGGAGGGCTAGCCTTACTCGGGGTAGATCTTCACGAAGTAGGCGATCTCCTTGCCCTTACAAACTTCTTGGTTCAACTCCACATCTCGATGACGGAGGCTCCCAAGCGACACCTAACCAATCTAGGAGGCACCACCCTCCAAAAGGTAATAGATGTTGTAGATGATGATGAACTCCTTGCTCTTGTGCTTCAAATGATAATCTCCCCAACACTCAACTCTCCTCACTGATTTGGCTGTGGTGGAAGAAAGGATTGAGTGGAAAGCAACTTGGGAAGGTTAGAGATCAAGTTTCATATGGTGGGAGTGGAGCAACTTGATCTCAACACAAGGGTAGGTAGTTCTCTTCTCAGAAATGTAAGGTAGGAGTGGTAGTTCTTTCTGATGGCTCTCTCCACGAATGAAGAGGGGTGGAGGGGTATAAATAGCCTCCACACAAAATCCAACCGTTACACACATTTGAGCAAACTCGGTGGGACCGAAGTGGACAACTCGGTGAGACCGAGAGTTCAAATAATGTGAACTTTGGGGTTTTCGGTGGGACCGAATATACAATCTCGGTTAGTCCGATTCGTGCAAAGACAAGAGCATACCAGTTTCGGTGGGACCGACTTTATCATCTCGGTGACACCGATTTGATGACAGAAGGTTACAGAACCTTGGCAACTCATGTTTCGGCGAAACCGATATCAGAATCGGAAAATCCGAGATTACTAGGGTTTGGCTTATGGCTGAGGTGGTTCATCTCGATGTGACTGAGTTTGGAATATCGGTGGGACCGAGATTACTTATGAGTGTATATGGCAGTGAAAGTTGCTGATAGTTTAGGAGATGTATCACTAAGCACTTGAGCAACCAGATCATCAACATAACCTCATCCCCTTTTAATAGTATTGGCTTTTCCTATGGACTCAATGTGATCTTGGATCACTAAACCAAAAATGGAGTCTTGAGCTTTTGCCAATGCTTGCCTTAGCATTTTGAGGGGTCCACTTCTTCAGTCCTTGCCATACCCATATCACTGAACTTCTCTGAAATGATTCTCAAGTAACTATTAGTTCAATAATATATATGTTGTTATTAATTGCCAAAACCACCCGGGGATTAGTTGCACTTTCAGAAATCATGTAACCTAAATCCAAATCTGACAGATTTTTTGAGAAATTAGAGATAAAGGATGCGAGGATCTAACCTGCCCCTCCGGCTTGCTCTCGCATTTCACGAACTCGCGCCCAAAGTTCCCATTCTTCTCCTCCTTCGAAGTCAACCGCTTCAGTGGCGCAGTCCGTGGGCAGTCAGTGCATCGAGTCATCGGCACTGGACCATACACCGGCCACGTGGAACGGGGGGCTGACGAGGAGGTCGACATATCACCCGAGAAGAAGAAACAAAGGAATTGGTCGAGAGGAAGAAGAATGAGAAGATGGGGAAAGAAACAGAGGAATTGCTAGATCTGCTCGATGCCTTCGTCTGTTAGATGGAGAAGAGGAGAAGGGGAAGCCAATCAGGATGCATCACTGATGGCTTCTCGCCCCTCGTTGGTTACCCCAAGTGGAAGGTTTGAGATGTAGCGTAGCGGTAGTTTTCCCTTGGCAAAGATACCAAGGATCGAATCCCGTGAGACTCCGAGGGTCGACAAGAAGGTGTCAACTGCTAACGGCGCCAGATATTTAGCGGCTGACAGGACCTGCACACATATACAAATAACTTTGCTCCCAACGAGAACAGAGGGGTTGTCAATCCCTCCGGCCTTGTCGTTTACAAAGGATCAAACGCAAGAGATAATAGTGATAGGTATGACTGCAACTATGAATTAAGAACAGAAAGTAAATAACGGGTGTGATCAGTGATGGTAATATGGACCGGGGTCCCATGATGTTCACTAGTGATGTCTCTCTCCCAAAAGACGATAAAACAGCTAAGCGAGGTAAACAAATTACAGCTGGGCAATTGACAGGATTATGTGCGCAAACCAATGCTAACTATGCTGCAAGAAAGGTAGAGGCTCAAAAGCATAGGCGGTACGCCAAGGAAAGTAGACCGAAATCCATCTGCATCTACTACTAATCATCCACCTTGAGATATCTATCCAGAACATCTCGCTGGTATTAAGTTGCGAGTCCCACCCATAGTGTAAACTCAAAGCAACAGACAACTGCATTAAAAGAACTTTGCGCAAAGTAAACAATCCTTGCACCCGCAAGTACAAGCACTGTTGTTTTCCCCCTTGTGGCAACATCACATCCCCTAGACTCATGTTTCTGTCACTCAAGCTAGTCATCGAGGGGCATGAACCCACAATCAAGCATAACGTTCCCTCTTGGAGTTACTACCTACTACTTGGCCAAAGCAATAAACAGCAACGGAGAACATGCAAGAATTACTCAAGAACATAAATATAAAAGAGGTAAATCAAATATATTACTCACACACAATCTGAACATAATCTCATAATCCATCAGATCCCAGCAAACTCATCATAGCAATAGCATAAGGATTACATATGTGCCTCGATCATGTAGGGCAGCTCAAGAGGTCTAATCGATGAAGAACAGAGAGGGGAGGAGAACATCACATAGCTACTGGTCATGGACCCATGGTCCAAGGGGGACTACTCACAACTCATCCGGGAGGCGTCCATGGTGGTGGAGAAGCTCCCGGTGGTGGTTCTCCCCTCTGGCAGGGTGCCGGGAAGAGTTCTCCTGGTGCTCCCGATCTTGGAAGCGCGGCGGCGGCAGAACAGAGATGAGATCACGAAAAAGGGTTCCGTCCTCGAGGGTTTCGGGACGCGGTGTAAATATATGCCAAAGGGGGCGTCAGAAGAGGTAAGGGGGGCCCAGGCGGCCTGGCGCGGCGGCCAGGAGGGGGGCCGCGCCCTCAGCGCGCCTGGAGCCCCTATGGCCCCCCTCTGGCCCTACTTCGGCCGCATGGAAGCTTCTGGAGCGCTGATTTTTTTATATATTTTTCCCATAATTTTTCTGGCAATTTAAGTAATGGGAAAACCTGAAATACAAAAACAGCAGAAAACAGAAACTGGCACTGGGGTGCACTGAGTTAATAGGTTAGTCCAAATATGATCAAAAGTGTATGGAAGTGCATAAATATCATAGCAATATCACACAAAAGAGGCATGGAGCAAGCAGAAATTATAGATATGTTTTGGACGTATCAACATCCCCAAGCTTAATTCATGCTCGTCCTCGAGTAGGTAAATGATAACAAGCATAATTTCTGTGGTGACATGCTATCAACCATATAAGAAATTTTCAAAGTCACATGACAAATGCTTACCGAGATAATGAATCTTTAGTAATTAAGTTGCCTCATGAGAATATCACAAAGAACTGAAAGTTTTACAATATGATACTGAAAACACCCACTAGATTTGCAGTGAGCATGGTGTGCAAACATGACAAAGTGATACCTCGCTTGCCCCCTTTAGTGAAGCAAAACATAAATGCAGGAGCACCTCCGAAGTTTAAGTGACGACTAGATACAATGATTTCAGAATAAACGATATCATAATCATGCAGAAGACAATGGTACTTTGGGAAAATGCACATTACACTCGGAATAACAATCATGCTCTCAATAGTTGGTGCTTTGAAGAAAGAAGGTGGAGACTCTTGAACCGTGGCTTTTGATGGCAAGGTTGAAAGCCCGTGGTCGGAAACAAAGACTACGCATGTACCAGAGCTCTTGGCTTTAAAAATAGAAGTAAAAATTATTTTTGGGATATGCATATTTCGTCGGAATGCTAGTAGATAACTCAATTACTTCTCGAGCTGGACAAGTTTCGAGGAACGGCTCCCGCACGGGGACGATCACATCCCCTTAATCTCCTTTGTTTATCACTGCCAAAGTTTTCTGATTTCTCATGAACAAAGCGTGAAGGAGGGTTTGTTTGTTGTATATTTTTTTATGAGCCGGGCGCACTCATTGCCAGTTCCTTCTCGTATTAGGGGTTTGCAGATTAGACATGCAATCCCGGGGTGAAACTTGTCCAACTTAAAAAGATCATGAATTAACTACTACTTCCTCATGAGCTAAAACAGAGGCACAAAAGAGAAATGCTTTTGAATAACTTCGAGATGGTACAAGATAGTCTTCGTTAGGAATGGTAAGTAAATACCATGTATAGGAAGGTATGGTGGACTCATATGGCATAACTGGTTTAAAGGATTTTGGATGCACAAGCAGTCAGTCCGCTTAGTACAGGCGAAGGCTAGCAAAAGACTGGGAGCGACCAACTAAGAGAGCAATGATGGCCATAATCATGCAAGCAACATTGAATCGGGCATGGAAGTTATATCGCTATTCAGAAATTAAAGATCATCAAGGCTTGCTAGACTTTCTTTACAGTCTTAAATATGCGTGAGCATATGCCAAGTCAATCAAAATAAATTCTTGGAGGAAGATATCACTAAACCATACCACATCATAGGCAAACAAATCATGTTGGTACTCCAATAACACATTAAGAACTCCCAGCTATTTGAGACTAACCATAAGAAAACATGAACTACTAAGCACCATTATGCACATAGCATTTTTATAGACATATCAACCAGTGCTACAGAAGCCAACTCTCCTAACAAGATAAGCATGATAACTCAAGAGAGTTCCAGAAGCAACCAACTAAACAAAAGCTCTTTAAAAAGAAAAGCATGAAAACTAAGAGCTAAATATGACAGTAGCTATTGAAAGACAAAGAACATACACAGCAAAGATAATCATGAAAATCCGATGTTGTGTTCTAGGTTGAAGTGGAGCGTGTTTCTCTCCCACACAAAGAAAGCTGGGTTCTAACTCGTTATGAAAAGCAAGCAAAGCTAAAGAAAACTAAAAAGGAAACTAAAAGCAAGACGCTCCAAGCATAGCACATAACGCATGAAGTGATTAAAATATAGTGGAACGAAAGACGAACTGATAATTGTTGATGGAGAAGGGGATGCACGGGGGCATCCCCAAGCTTAGATGCTTGAGTCTTCTTAAATATTTCTTGGGGGTGCACGGGGGCATCCCCAAGCTTGAGCGTTTGACACACCTGAATCTTTTTATCATCTTCCCTCGCACACTTGAAAACTCCCTTCATACATAACTCATCATAATCTGATTAGCGAGGTTAGTACCCATAATAAAATAATTTTTCCTTGCTGGAAATAAGAATAATCTTGAAGACCTACTGTTTCTCAAGATTGCCAAAAGGTTTTTGCAAAGAAAAAGCAAGCTCAAGGTTTGCAAAACGAAGAAAAGGCAAAACAGGACAGAATCTGTGAAAAACAGACCAGCAGGTAGTAAATAAATTTTTTCGGGGTACTTCTGCATCTCAAATAAAAAAACTCAGAACAGACGCCCGAAAGCCAATTGTATAGAGCATGCTGTCGAAACAATTCAGACCAAAAAGATGATCTGGTGATTTTATACGAATTTTTCTGTCCAAGGACAGAATCTGTTTCCTGGACAGCACGTCACAACTTTTGAACTTTCTTGCAATCAGAGGCTAAACTTGGCACAAAAGCTGAAAAGTAAAGATACAATGATGATGCTACTGTAGTAACAAACATCAAGACACAACAAAAGCAAAATAAAAATTTATTCAATGTGGGCTGCCTCCCAAAAGCGCTTTCTTTTATGCCTTTAAGCTAGGCATAATGCAAAGAGATCAAGTCTTATCAAGAGTAAAAGAATAGCTAGCCCGTATAACGGACTCAAAAGGTAACTTAATCTTCTTTCTAGGGAAGTGTTTCCAGCTGGCTTCACCGTCTTGCTCCTGGTTTCCCTCATCGAGATGCACTTTTCTTTCAGACTCTTGTTCCTTTTGATCTTGGGATTTACTTGGTGTTTTCCCCGTGGAGGTGCTGATGGAGTACTTCCACTCGCCGAGCACTTGACGACCATTTGACGGCCATCTATGAGTTCAGTAATCTTTAAAGGCACAATTGGAATAATTACCCCCTCCTCTTCCTCTCTTATAGCTTCAAAACCATCAAAGGCCATGGTTTCAAAATCTTCTACTTCACCATCTCTTGGCCTTTTCTCCCTAGAGCTGGTAAATAAAATTATAAGCCATAGGCAAAAAAGAGAACAAATGCAAAAAAAGGGTAGCTGCATTCTACAAAGGGTGCAAACACATACCAAATGATTGCTGTTGCATTCTCCACTGCATCTTCAGTCTCCATTGCTGCTGCATTCTCCTCAGCATTGGCTGCTGTCCATCTTTCCTCCTCTCCAAATGATGCATCCACTAGATTGGTACATAGCCTAGCAATATGCCCCAGAACTCCACATTTTTTGCAAGCACGCTTCTTTGGTAGACGACCCTCCTCACCCGCTCTAATCCTCTGGTTCCTTGGTCTTCCTGGTGGTCTAGTAATGACAGGAGCGTGGAGTTTGAACCCTGGATCTACTATGTTCCATTGATCTTTCCCCAATAGTGTAGGCACATTGTCAGCATAAGCAACCATAAATTTGGCAACAGAGAAATACTCAGAGCAATATTGATCAACTTCACCATCTGCACCCCCGATAATGGTCATCAGATGTAGGGCATGTATGCATGGCTTCCCACGGATCTGCCATTGCCTATAAGTACATTCTCTAGTACTTAGGTTCACAGGATACCTCCATACCCTATTTTTAGTGTCAGTATAGGTAACCTCTCCCTCATATGTACCAGATCGAATACATTTCATCTTCAGTCCTCTTGCCTTCAAGTGCAATGCCTTAATCAGTGATGGGAGCATTTGATGACCAACATATTGTGTTTCTGCAATTCTTTTGCGAAGAGCCATCTTTATCATGATCATTTGCCTCATCTTGTCAAATGCTTGCCACAACAAGAGCCCTTTCACTGACTTGAACTTTGAATTGAAGCATTCTGCAAGGTTACTGGTCACATAATCTACTTTGCAGATTTCGTTGAAATTGCTTCTTGACCACACCTTACCATGATGTGCATCCATGTACTCCTTCACAAGAGGATTTTGAGCATACACCACTCTCAAATGGTGTTCATGCTTCCTTTTGCTGCATGTGTATGATGCTGGCCATAAGTTCTCATCATAAACTTTACCTTTGAACTTCTTTTTGAAATTATGCGCTAGGTGTCGCATACATTCCCTATGCTCCACTCCAGGGAATACAATTTCCACTGCACTCTCTAAACCCTTGCAAGCATCTGTGTGTATAGCTAAACCTGGGGGTGTGCCTATAATGTTGCGCAACTGCTGCAGAAATCAGACCCAACTTTCCTCAAACTCTGCCTCCACCACACCAAATGCAACTGGGAATAGCCAGTTGTGTCCATCAACTGCAGAAGCTGCTACTAGATGTCCTCTCCATCTTCCAGTCAAATGTGTAGCATCTACAGCCAAATAGGGCCTGCAACCATCTAGAAACCCCTGCCAGCAAGCCTTGAAACAAACAAAAGCCCTTTTGAAGCACTCCTTCTGAAATGACTTCCCTTTTTTTTGAATTGAACTGTATGCTTGTCAATCTCTACAACACTCCCTGGACTTGCCATCTCCACTTCAGCTTTGAAAGTGTAAAGTAGCTGAAAACTGTCATTCCATTGACCATTAATTCTGTCAAGAGCCTTTTCCCTAGCATTGAAAATTCTCATGTAAGGAATTTCTATCTTGTACTTCTCAAAAAGCTTCCCATGGAGTGCTGTTGGACCAAGTCCAGGTTCTTCTCTCAGCCAATCCAATATAGCATCTGCCACCCACCTAGTTTTTGCTAGCTTGGTTTTGGCCTTCCCCCCTCCCCCTCCAGGTGGACAGCTGTGCTTGTGTGGGTTTTTCTTTATCTGAAACAAAATAAAAGGGTAAAAAATAGTTAAGAAACCTTACTCAACAATCTGAAACTAAATTACTAACTGAACTTGGATTACCTGAATATATTTGCTCTTTCTCATATGAGATGCATGCAACTTCCACCTACACCTAGAATATGGACAAAAAACTGTGAACCTTGCTGGCTCACTCCTTTTAATCTTATAGGTGTTTTCGGATATAATGCACCATGTTGTCACTGCATTCCGATAGTCCACCATTGATTGGAAAATGGTACCTACACTAAGCTCAGGTTTTTCCCTGTTCCACTCAATTGTTGGCATGTCATCACCATCGTATTCATCCTCGATTAAGCTGTCCATGTTCTCCACCTTCTCTTCATCGTCAGTGTCATCAAACCTAGCTTGGCTGATGGGCTCCTCCATATATTCGTCATCCACTGCTTGCTGACTGGCTACATCGACCAGTTCAGGAAACATCATCTCGTCTTCATCATCATTTTTAGGCACTGCCTCGTCAGGTTCTGCATCCTCTTCTACACCAACTGCAGTAGGTACACGAGAAGCAGCAGCTGAATCGGAACCACAATTGGCAGCAGGCATGTTGTGGCTCCATGAACCACTTGCTTTACTTGGTGTCGACCTACAAGGAGTGCCGGGGTGCTGGCTGTTAGCACAGACAGATGATGTCTGAACTCCCTTCCCCTTCACCCGTTCTTCGCGTGGCTGAAGCACATCGATTTGGAGTTTACCGAATCTGCAACCAGCAATCCCAGCAAAAAGCAACGTCATATGGTCGTCGCAAGTTAGTGGGAGAAATCTTTGCTCGTCACTGCTGAAGTAATTCAGTTCAACAGCATCGCCATCACTCCAGGGATAGGTGTTTCTGAGCTCAGCTTGCAGATCTTTGAAAGATATGCTGGTTTCTACCACTTTGGGATAGAAAAATGATGAAATCAAATACGGTTTAGTACCACGAATCACACTAGTTTCCATTCTAATCGCCAGCCGGAAAGCCAGCGTGGGATCAATCCTATTTTGTTGAGGGAAATAAAGGCTTCAGTTAGCCAGGTAAAATAGATCACAAATTCGAACGATTCAAGCAAACAGAAGTCAAATACGGCCTACAATATGACTTAGAACGTCAATTCGAGAGGAAACAATGCTTACCCAGGTTTAATCCATGAATTATCTGCCGCGGATTCGACCCAATCCTTTCCACGGTCCACTGCATTCCGGGTGTCCTCAATCAACATCGCTATGTAATCCTAGATGGGGAGGTGGGCTATATCTGGCGGAAACGCGGCGTCGCTGACAAACGGAATAGGGGCATAGCACTAATAGATAAAGGGTCATCAGACCCGGTTCATTTGGGCCTTTAGCCCCGGTTCCAGAACCGGGACAAGAGGGTCGGTACTAATGCTCTGACCCTTTAGTCCCGATTCAATCCAGAACCGGGGCAGAACGGTGTCCACGTGGCCTGTGCACCGAGCCCAGGCAGGAGGGGCTTTAGTCCCGGTTGGTGGTACCAACCGGGACCAAAAGGCATCCACGCGTCAGCATTTCTGTGGCTGTGGTTTTTGTTTTTGTTTTGAAAGGGGAGGGGGGGTTTTAGGTTTTGGGGGGTTAATTTAGGTGTTTCATATATTGTGTTAGCTAGCTAATTAATAGAGAGAAGTGTCCTCTCTTATGTCCGTGCTTGGTCGACGCTACATACAACACATACGTATATAGAGAGGACTAGTCACACTAGCTAGCTACTAAGCAAACGAAGGAAACATAAGATCGTATAATCAACATATATATATGCATACAGAGAGAAGTAATATCGACCACCTCTCCTTCTCCGAGAGATCGGTCGAACAACAAGTTCTCGTATATCTATCCGACACTACCGGGTACATATATACAATTATCTTTTACAAAAATAATCTACTATAGGATGGACGCATGGTCCACATGGTATTCTCCGGCTGGTGCGATCACGTGTTCAAGGAAGAATGCCGCCAATTCCTCTTGAATTGCTCGCAGACGATCTGTTGTTAGGAGTTCATCCCGCATCCGAAACATCTAATTTGAAGTAGGGGGTCAATACATGAAATGATGCTATAAAATTGTGAATATTATAATTAATTGCTTACGCACTTCAAATTGTGCTTCAGAGTAGCCCCGCTCACAGGTCGTGTGGCGGATGGACTCGCAAATGTAGTATCCACAGTAATTATTCCCGGGTTCCTGCCACAACCACTTTACAAGAAATAGAGGTCAATCAAACTGATAAGCAAGAATGCCAAAAAATGGTATTGATGAAACTAGCGCTTGAATCAAGATATAGGAGATGCGCGGAACATGCTACTATATAGTACTTACTTTCGGGTGTCTAAATTCTAGCTTCTTCGGCAATCCCGGAGCTTTTTTAGTGAATTTTCTCCAAACCCTGCCAGACAAAGAAAACAATTACTTGATATATATCAGAAATGAACAAAGTTGCTGATATGCATGATGGATAATATTGATCGATTTAACTTACCTCTCGAGCATTTGAGTCATGTTCGCATACTCCTCGGGATCTTTACGTCTAGAGTCCAAGACAGTTACTACTCCCTTCTCAAGCTTAATCTCTAAGGGAATATAGTGGAAGCTGCGCACGCATGCATGAACTCATCAATTACATCACTATAACCTTAACTGATATATAAGGGAAACCAAATATGCACAAGACAGTAACACTCACTTGAAGTTGTAAGGAAAGAGTATTATATCTTTGTTTTCATTTACCACCAACGATCGTAGCAAGTTGGTCTCTGTATCGTCGGGACGCAATTTAACCTCGGTTGCATCTATGAGGTATGTGTTAACGAACCCAATATCACCTACTTGTCTTTTCTTCAATTCGACGATCTTCAATATGCATAATATAGTGAGGATAACCATAAATACATGCAATGAAGATCAGCTATATAGAGAGACTTAATGACAGAAGTAGTACTACTTACAGACAGTAGCAGGTGACCGTTGTTTTATCGAGGGCCAATTGATTGAAAAACTGATAGAACTCCTCAAATGGAACAGGCAACAGGTCAATTCCAACGAGGTCATGCTCCGGTTTAACTCTCAAATACAAGTTATCCCTCCCCCCAGACTCTCTGCAGATTTTCAAGTACCAATCATGCAATCTTCGCACATTCGTTGATAGAGATCTTTCATTTTTGAAGAGAGGCTTCCCGTACTCGTATCTTTGTATCTGCACTTCCAGGAAATCATAGTGTACATCGTCGGACGCGTAATCTGCAAGATTGGTATAACCGGGCACCATCCTCGGATCATTAGCGACCATGTCGCTAGACACCTTGAGCGGGGGGCACGATTGGTCCGCTTGTTCGCCGAGCTGGGCAATTTGTTTCCCAGCTCGTCCTTCTGCTAACCTCTGATCACTTTTTGTACTTCCCGACCGCTTGGCATCTTGAAATGTCTTTTGAATCATGCGGTCATAGTTGCCCTTCGGCTTACTTTTCGCTGGTTGCTTCAGGGCAGCGAGAGTGCGCTTTGCTTTCACCGCATCTATCTTCTCCTCCGGAGGTGGATGTCTCTGTGCTTTCAACCCTTCAAAAAAGTCCTTCACTTCGCCTTGAGCGATCTTCGTGTTTTCCTCGTCGGACCTCTCGTACGTTACTTCTCTAGAGGCGTGAGAGAAGGACTGAATCTGCATCGCCTCCCGCCTCTGGCTGTACTGGTAGACGTCGCCGGACCAGACGAAGCGGCTGTCTTTTTTACTTGCTTACGCGCCGGAGCAGGAGCAGCCGGAGCGGCGGCAGGTCTCTTCCGCCCTTGCTGATTAGGCGGAGAAGGAGGAGCAGGCTGGCTGCTCGGGCGCGCCGGCGGCGAAGGAGGCGGAGTGCCGCCACGCGTCGAAGAAGGAGCCGGAGTGCCCAGATGGTCACTCGCCGGAGGAGGAGGCGGTGGAGGAGGCGGAGTGCCCTGACTCGCCGGAGGAGGAGGAGGAAGCGGAGGCGTCCAGTTGAGAATGTTGATTAGGTCCTTCCGCCATAGGCATGGAGTCTTCAGTGAAGAACCCAGCCGAGTCTCCCCTTCACCGGTAGGGTGGTCAAGCTAGAGCTCCTCAAATCCCTCCGTTATTTCGTCGACCATCACCCTAGCATATCCTTCTGGAATCGGCCGGCAGTGAAAAGTGTCGTCGGGTCCAGAAGGATAAACAGAGCCAGCAGCCTCCTTGACCTTCAGATTCATCCACTGTGCCATAAGGTGGCAATTTTGTGCCTGCGTGATAGCATCCACAGGATTCCTGGCAGTAGCCGTCAAGGCAGGCTCTGGCTGAAGCAGCTCGGTGGAAGCCACGCTGCTTCTCCGCTGAGATGGCGGGGTAGCTTCGGGGGAAGCTTCGGCAATTCTTTTCTCCCGATTTGCTTCCCGTTCCTCTATCGCTTGTATTCTGGCCCGCAGCGCCTGGATTTCGGTCTGCTCCATTTTCTTCCTCCTGTCTTGGCATTTGTAGCCTCCTGCGTCCGGAAACCCAGCACGCCACGGAAGGGAGCCTGGCGTGCCTCGTGTCCGTCCAGGGTGCTCAGGATTCCCGAGGGCCATTGTCAGCTCGTCGTTCTCTCTGTCGGGGAAGAGCGTCCCTTCATGCGCTGCTTTGATATACTGTCGCATCTTCCTGAGTGGTGTTTCCAATTGCTTGTCCGTCCAAATGCACCACCCTGTTACAGGGTCCAAGGTTCCGCCAGCCCCGAAGAACCAAGTCCGGCAACGTTCTAGCCAGTGCATTGTCTCTGGTTCGATCCCTTTCTGAAGCAGATCATTCTCAGCCTTGGCCCACTTAGGCCGGGCTACGAGGTAGCCGCCCGACCCCGTGCGATGGTGATGCTTCTTCTTCGCAGCATTTATCCGGTTTGTCTCCGACATCTTCTGACTCTTTTCCGACTTCTTATGGGCCACAAATGCGGGCCAGTCATCTTTGATCTTCTCATATATGCCCACGAATTCTGGAGTCTTTTTATCTTTGACAAACGTATTCAGTTTTTTCTTCCATGCCCTGAATTGGTCTGCCATCTTCGAAAGTGCAGCAGACTTGATTAACTCCTCTTTAACTGGGTTCGCCGTATCAACCTCTCGCGGTAGGACGAAATTTGACTTCAGCTCAGTCCAAAGATCTTCTTTCTGCATATCAGTGACATAAGTCACCTGAGCGTCGTTTGCAGCCGGCTTTAACCATTGATGGATGCTGATCGGGATCTTGTCCCTAACCAGAACCCCGCACTGATTAACAAATGCGTTCTTTGTCCGGATGGGTGCAATCGGCTCGCCGGAGCGCGAGATTTCTGAGATCTCAAACTTTTCATCCGGCCTCAACTTTTTCTTCGCTCCTCGTCTCTTTAACGAAGATTTGCTCGATCCGGAGGGCTAGAAAAAGGAACAAAGACGAGAGTTAATGAATGAATCAATTAACTAGTCAGCACATGCTTAACTAACATATATACCTCCTAGCCGGACTCGGTTCGGTCACCGGAGCCAGCATCACGGTCTCCTTCTTGCACCGGCATTGGGTCACCGGAGCCGTCCTCACGGTCTACTTCTTCCATGTGCATTGGTTCACCGGATCCATCAATATCATAGCCTAGATCTTCCAGCTGCAGCTCTTTTTCGACCTGGTCATCGGTGTCGTTGAGAAACGACAAGACGGCATTTTGTCCGTCTGCGATTATGTTCATCAACATCGCTTCTTGTGCTAGGTCTCGGGTGTTGTCGTCCATTGTTTCTACAAATATTTACAACATGCCAATTATTATTCAAACATGACAGATGGATATATTAATGGCAAACGTAGAACTAGCTTCAACCCTCGACTGCTCGGCGATCCACAAACCCTAGACCCCCTCATGTCACATTTTGTCTAGTGTCAAAGGATTCAACAAAACCAATACTTCATCATTAGGCGAAAGTAACAGTAGCATGATGGTACGAAGCTCTCCAAAGTTGTTTTGGAACGGAGTCCCCGGATAAGATAATTCGTAACAAAAGACGGATTATCCTATCAGGGACTTCATTCCAGAACAACTTTGCATAACTTCGTACCAAAATGCCCCGGTTACTTCTGGCAAATGATGAAGTCATGGAATTCTTCAATACTTTGACACTAGCTAGGCAACCTCTCTCGACCCCTCGACCCCCGACTTCTCGGCGATCCACAACCCTAGACACCCTCATGTCACATTTTGTCTAGTGTCAAAGGATTCAACAAACCAATACTTCATCATTAGGCGAAAGTAACAGTAGCATGATGGTACGAAGCTCTCCAAAGTTGTTTTGGAACGGAGTCCCAGATAAGATAATCCGTAACAAAAGACGGATTATCCTATCAGGAACTCCGTTCCAAAACATCTTTGCATAACTTCGTACCAACATGCCCCCGTTACTTCTGGCAAATGATGAAGTCATGGAATTTTTCAATACTTTGACACTAGCTAGGCAACCTCTCTCGACCCCTCGACCCCCGACTGCTCGGCGATCCACAACCCTAGACCCCCTCATGTCACATTTTGTCGAGTGTCAAAGGATTCAACAAAACCAATACTTCATCATTAGGCGAAAGTAACAGTAGCATGATGGTACGAAGCTCTCCAAAGTTATTTTGGAACGGAGTCCTAGATAGGATAATTCGTAACAAAAGACGGATTATTCTATCAGGAACTCCGTTCCAGAATAACTTTGCATAACTTTGTACCAAAATGCCCCGGTTACTTCTGGCAAATGATGAAGTCATGGAATTCTTCAATACTTTGACCCCCGACTGCTAGGCAACCTCTCGACCCCTCGACCTTCGGCCTCTCGACCCCTCGACGACCCTCGGCCCCTCGGCGATCTCTTGACCGGTCCCTCGGTCCCTCGACGACCCTCGACCCCGGCCCCCCTAATGTCGAAGTTATCGGGGAGGGTGTATATCGACATAGACATATCCGATAAAAAAAAGAGGAAGAAGAAGAAAAAAGGAACCGCTAGAGGAGAAGATCGAAGAAAAAAAAGAAAAAAAAAAGGAGAAGAAGAAAGGAATAGAGGAGAAAAAGAGAAAAATTCTCTTCTCCTCCTCTATTCCTTTCTTCTTCTCCTCTTTTTTTCTTTTTTCTTCTTCTTCTTATTTATTTCTCCTCTTCTTCCTCTCCTCTTCTTCTTTCTTTCCTCTTTCTTATTTTCTTCTTTCCTATCCTTCTTTTTCTAAATTTGTAACTTTTGCATATATAAAACTTTCTATATATATTTAGCATATATAAACAAAAAACTATATAGCCACATACACATATATATACATCACATACACACATCACATACAACAACTTCTTAAGAAAAAATATATTTATATACACATACATATATATTTAGCAAATTCCTAAGAAAAAAATATATATATACACATACATATATATACAGCAACTATATATACAGCAAATATATATACAGCAATTTATATAAACATATAAAAAATATATACACATATATACATATATACACAACAATATATATACAGCAATTTTATATAAACATAAAAAAAGGGAGCCCTAGCTCACATCGCGCGGCGGGGCTGGGCGGCGCGACGGCGGCGGGGCGGGGCGCGCGGCGCGACGGCGCGGGGCGGGGCGGAACGGGGTCGCGGGGCGGGGCGACGGCGACGAGGCGGCGTCGGGGCGGCGTCGGGGGCGACGGCGACGGCGACGGGGCGACGGGGGCGACGGCGACGGCGACGGGGCGACGGGGGCGGGGAAGGAGAAGGAGGCGTCGGGGGCGCGGAAGAAGGAAACTGCCCAAAATTTCGCAAGTCCTGGTTATATAGGAGGGGCATTAGTCCCGGTTGGTGGCTGAAACCGGGACTAATACGCCCCTTTAGTCCCGGTTGCTGCCACCAACCGGGACTAAAGGTCCCTTTTCAGCAGCCCAAAGGGCGGGAAGGAGGGGCCTTTAGTCCCGGTTGGTAGCAGCAACCGGGACTAAAGGGGGGTATTAGTCCCGGTTTCAACCACCAACCGGGACTAATGCCACCCTTTAGTCCCGGTTGGTGCCACCAACCGGGACGAAAGGCCTTGCCGCGGTGCGGTGGGAAGTTTAGTCCCACCGCGCTAGTTGAGAGAGGCCAGCACCAGTTTATAAGCCCCGCTGCCTCTCTCCTCTAGAACTCCTCTAAACTGCAGGCCTAAGGGCCTAAACTGACACTGCTTTGCCTGTGGGCTTGCTGGGCTTTCTACGGGCCTGAATCCTGGCCCATGGTTGGGTTTCTAGTCGTATTCAGGCCGTGTGGGCCCAGCAGGTGGCATATTTTTTTATTTTTTTTCTTTGTTGCTTTATTTTTTAGTTTTGTTTCTACTTTCAACAAAATACTTACTGTTTCTATTTTTATTTATTTGTTTTCTTTGTTGCTTTATTTATTTTATTTTGTTTCTACTTACAAAAAAATACTTATTGTTGCTATTTTTTTTCAAGTTTTTTTGTTTTGTTTTCTGCATTATTTATTTTCTTTTGTTTTTTGCTTTATTTTTTAATTCTTTCTGGTAAAACCAATTACAAACTTTCTGTTAGTGCAAGTAGTATTCAAATTTGAATAGTTTAAATTTGAAATTATTTGTTTTCTTTGTTGCTTTATTTATTTTATTTTGTTTCTACTTACAATGAAATACTTATTGTTGCTATTTTTTATTTTTTTGCAATTTTTTTTTGTTTTCTGCATTATTTATTTTCTTTT